>CM029020.1:8728384-9328384 GCA_016801055.1 Panax notoginseng
CCTTTCCCTCCGACTAGAAAATAAGAGTTACAAGAGTACAATTTCTTTACTTTTTGTATATTAGTTAAAAATAGCTTTTTTGGCAAATGAAGTTTTAACCTAATGGTTTTAGTATAATTGTAAATTAAGAAACAATTTTTCTGTGCCTGATGATAAAACAATGGTATTCTTAAAACTTATTTACATTTTCTATTCCTTTTTATTTTTTATTTATTTTAAATATAGTCGGAAATTAAGAGATTTATGTCTATTGTCTCTTCTTCTCAAATTAAATCAATTGTAGAATTTCTTACCATATTATGAGTACAATACTAATGGAAGACTATAAAATTAAGGTACAAGCTGGAAGGTCCACCAGATTAATTGGTCAACGACAACAATTTCAGAACACAAACCATGAAACCCACAATTAATATCTGCGAAATTACGTGATGCCATATATATATATATATATATATATAATATAATTTATATATCGAGAACAAGTGAAACTTCCGACAATTTTTCTTGAAGAAGTCAAATATATGTGACAAAACCTAGTTTCCTTCTCAACTTATTTATCTCTGTAATTAAGTTCATGTTATTTTATTTACTTACATACATATATAGTAGTTTGTAGGACAATGTAACAATACAGGTCAACGTTTTATGCTACGTTTTAGATTAAATAATTCATTCCTATGATTCCTATGAAATTACACATTTGTATGGAATGAAAATAATTGTGTTTAGTTGTTCTATTGGAATTGAATGAACCATTCACATACATGTCAAATTTATGAATTTTATTACTTGAGGATATGAAATGACGTATTTCAATCATGAATAAAGTGAATTATTCTATTCTTCATTCTATTCCTTCATCAATTTCAATTCAATCCAAGCGTATAAGGTTTTAAAGAGTAATAATAAAGGTTTAAGAAACAATACGGGTTCCATTTTATATACTTATATTACTTTTTCTTAAAAATCAAGTCAACATTATGAATACAAGCTTTGAGAAATCATAACTTGGTATTTTTCTTTTGTTTTGTTGTAGAATACAAATAATTAAAAAGCTCTCAAATTTTTATTTAATTTTTATTAAAGACTCCCTCCTTAAAGGATTAATTATGCGTACAATTATAATTAATAAATGACATAATTAATTTCAAAGATCTCTTAACTATAACATATGTAAACATACCGATAATGTAAATCTCACAACAACAAAAAAAATTCATATGCTATAAGTTAATTAGACTTAAGACCTATGCATGAATGATACCCGTAATCTAAAATTGATATAAAAGAATCTTAATTTTATTGTAAGTGTGTGTAAACTTTATAAGCAGTAAGCATTCAATCTCTTACTTTAATTATTTTTAATTAAAAAATGCTTATTTATATATATATATATAATATATATATTATATATATATATATATATATAGAGAGAGAGAGAGAGAGAGAGAGAGAGAGACGCTGTCTGTCAATGTCTAGCTCCATATTGCGATATCTTTGTGTGTACAATTAAATGTTGTGTTATGATTTGGACATGAAGCAAACCATTTTAATTTATATGCTAGCTTAGCTAGATGGATTTCGACAAGATATTGTACTGTTACATTTACTTAAAAAAATCCTTTTTATATATTGATTTAAATTGGGACGTTATGTTTGGCCTGAAATATATATAGAGTATATTTCATCTCAATTGTTCCTATATATTAAGATAAGTGGAACGGATATATAATAAACACGAATATCCATCCGTCAACGATCAAAACAATATAAATCTGATCACTTATATATAATTAATGAATAGGTTGATTTAATTAAGTTTAAAGTTTCAAACTAACCTCGTTAGTCACTACAAATAGGGGGCCGGGGAGTAGAAGAAAATGTGCATATTAGTGTTTAGATTTATTGCATAACCTATAAGTTTAACTTATTTAGTCCAGCCAAAAATATATATGCTTGAACAATCTCTCTCATCCGACAGAAAATTCGAATAAAGTGGGACAAAATTTCTACAATAAATAATTTCAAATATTTTAATTTGATTGAATACAAGAATCAAGACATACTATATAAACAAGGGACAAATACACTTTTGTTACACTAAATTTTATTCTCCTTATAATTTGGATTCTAAATTAGTTAGGCTTACACATCCGTTACATCAACAACCTAATTTCACACAATATATTTTCTAATTTAATTTTCGGTTGAAATCGGTCAGAATACCCGACACGAACACCCGTTAGAGCCTAATGGGTTGGTACTGTTTGACTTGATAAATTTTTTTAAAATACTTCTAAATACAATCAACCCCAAATTAAAATATTCTAAATATCATTAACCTCAAATTAAAATACTTCTTAATACACTTAATTCTTAATTAAAATTCTTGTAAATACAATTAACCCTAAATTAAAATACATATACAATTTACCCCAAATAATATTGATTTTAAAAATCAAAATCAAAATTAAAATTCACCCCAAATAATGTTGACTTAAAAAATAAAAATCCTATTCACAATTTAAATTAAAAATTTTATGATTAATTTTAGGGTTAAGTTCAGATGACCACCTGGGTTTTGAGCGGTTTCCCACCTGTAGTCAGTAAAGTTACATTTAAACACCCGACCTTTTGAGTTAAAATGAAAAAGTGCTTTCCGTCTTAACTTCGTTACTTTATTTGGCTAAAGACTTAATTACCCTCACTTTAAAACACCTACTCTGTTTCAATGACTACTCTGTTTTTTGGTACCACCATTACCAAATTGGTGCAGAGATTGGAGCAAGTCGTGAAGCAGCTCGCGTGGAGGAAATATAAATACACAGAATTCCTCATCTTAGCCAAAGTAACAATATAAGAAGGCATAAATCAGTGACACCAACATAATTTGAGCCTTTGATGCAAACCCAGAAAACCCAGAAAAATATGAGGAAACTGAGGAATCATATAGATGTAAGAAGCATCCAGAAGCTAAATCTAAAATTGAGGTGATGAAATCAAGGGAATTTTTTTTAAAACTACCCAAAAGCTAGATTTTAATGTATTGTAATAAATATTGACAAAAATCACCTCTTCAACAAAATCAACACAAAACCCAAACCTTAATAACTAAACTGGCCAATCTTCATAAAGCAAAATGGATCAAATAGAAATGTCCAATAAATTACAGTCCATCACAAAGTCCTTTTTAGTGATGGGAACATTGAACAATACCCAAAGTCCTTTTTAGTGAAGGAAATGGAGAAGCATAAAGTGGGCATACAACAAAAAACACCATAAAAAATAGTTGCAGAAATTAAGAGTAGAAAAATGGTAGTGAAGAAGAAGAAAACAGAGTAAATTTTCCCACAAATTTTTTTCCCAAAACTAAAACAAACCCACCGAGATTGCTCCCAAATGCAGCGAAACAGAGTAAATTTTTCAGCTCTTCAGCATCAACCAGGACACCTCGGAGTTCATCAACTGCAATAATAAATTCCTCGTAATGAAGCTTGCATAGCTCCTCAATCCTCCATCACTCCTCTGCAAAAGTTTACAATTCACAATTTAATCTAGTCACATATTCATATAATTTTCCTCTGTTGCTAGTCAAAAATTTCCAATACCATGTAAAAGTTCACTGCCAAGAAGTTCGGCATCACATTCCCTGCTGATTTATAACAGGTTCCAACCAAATTAACAAGCGAAGCTGAATGCTCTTTACAAGCTTCAGACTGAACTGGGAAGGTAGGGAAATAATTCTATAGAAAAAGAGAAGCACTTTTTGAATTAAGCGACTTTGATTCCTTTCTATTTGGGCAGGAGCCTTCTACCACACCGCCATCTCCAGCTGAAACCAATTACGAACGAAGAATAAACAAAAAATGGTAAATCCTTGTCAAGCCTGCTACCGTCGCCGCCCTCTTCTTCCTCCGCAATGTTGGGGACTCCGCCGTTCTCCTCTGCTTTCAATCTCAGACCAAAACCCTCGAAACCATCCATTTCCCTCAAATCGATTGGAACTCAATTCCGCCCATTTCGGATAAATCCACCCCTTTTCCAATTTTCGATCCGATAAGTGGATCGATCCGATAAATCCACGCCTTCAGATTGGAGCCTTAAAGGTACTATCTTTCTCTCTCTTGAGCAACAAGCTATGTTAGGGTTTAGAGTTGAGGCGTGATGGAGGGATGGGGTGGTGATCGGAGTTGAGGCGTGACGGAGGAGAAGGAGTAGCTTCGGTGGCCATCGAGGGGGAGGGAGTCGATAGGAGAGAAAAGCATGCCCTAATCAGAAATAAAGGGAAAGACTGAAGTTTGATCGCAGAGGAGAAGAAAACGAGAGGAATGGGGGGTATTTCAGTCTTTTTAAATTATTAAAGCCCCTTTTCACGCGCTTTTGGCTTGTGACATACACGCACAGTTAAATTGAATGAAAAATGTGACGTTTTTACTTTAACTCAAAAGGTCGGGTGTTTAAATGTAGCTTTACTGACTACAGATGGTTAAGTGGAAAACCGCTCAAATCCCAGGTAGCCATATGAACTTAACCCTTAATTTTATCTATAAACTAAAAAATAATATCGAAAAACACCTCCAAAATTTGGGCCCAAAACAGCACTCTTGGATTATACTTTTCCTCATCAAACTTATAACCATATCCAATTTGCTCAAACCCGTCCCCAGTCCCCAGTCCCCAATCCCCACTCTCCACTCTCACCACCCTCCCTTTCCTTCCTCGCATCATTCTTCCATTTCAAAAATATTCATAACATGTATTTGTTATAAACTAAAAAAAAACGTACAAACACCATTTATAACGTATGTTCCAATTATTAACGACTAAAATTAAAAAGAGAAATGTGATGTCCGCTAGTAATACTAGCGGACGATGTAATGACACAAATTGAACCATTATACCCCAAGTCAAAGAAAGTCAATGCGTCAAAAAATTACCCCATCCGTTAGTAACTAGCGCACACGCCTTAACACCTGAAATTGCTCTAGCGAAACCCTTCAATTGGCAACAAAATTGCAAAATTCGCATACAATTTTTAAAGATTTGTGTTCTACATCATCTGAATCAACTAGGGTTTATAATTTATTAATCAGAGCTTAGGGTATAGTAATACTAGCGAACTATTTAATTGGGGGTATAAAGATTCATATTGTTTATTTAGCCCGTACGTCTGCTAGTATTACTAACGGACGTCGTGTCCTCAATCATTGCAATAGACGCTCTAGATGTTATTTATCCATTTATGATTCATAACAAATACATGTTATGGATCATTAATTGATATATATATATATATATATATATATATATATATATATATATATATATATATATATATATATATATATATATTAATTTGGTAGAAGAATAATATACTCTCAGTTGAATTTGTATAATTATGTATGAACATTCTTGCAATTTAGTGGTCTAAAATTCTTTTAGTAATAAGATACATATAACGGAGAAACTAACACTTTCTTCTAGAGAATTTTGCAATGAGACATGAAGAAAGTAACAGAAGAAGGAATTCATGAGCTTGGCGTCAAGAATTATGTTGTTCTTGACACTCAACGTACATCTATCCTGGTGGGAACTACGTTTGACATACGCAGAAATTTGATTTAACAGTTTCTCATTAATTATATACCAAGGAAATCTTATCATCCTTAACCCTTAAATATTAGTTTAAATACTCAGTTTGGACATGCAACAAACAAAGTACAAACGTATATCTATCAGAGAAATCTAGTAATAATGGGTTTTTTTTATTTCAATTAAAAACTGATCAAAAAGAAAATTTCAAGTACTATCAAATTATGACAAGTTTAACCTTTTTGTCTGGTATCTTCACTGTATATATACATATACTAGAATATGTATATTAATTTTGAATTGGTTTTGGGGATTCTGGAAGCTTCTGGAGGAAATTGGCAATTAAATTACACTTGCGGTAATTCTTTTCAAAAATCTACGAAGTTCCAATCGGGGTGCGTAAACTGTTTGTTATCCATTAATTTTCAATTTGAGTGTCATGAGGTGGATCAATGGCAAAAAGTTTTTTGCACAATTCTTTGACTTTTGGATTTGAACGATTAAGATTAAATCTGATTTTTAATTTATAATCAAATAAAAATAAAAGCAAAACCTGAAACTTTTTATCTCATCTTTCTCATGTCTAAAACTTTAACCCGGAGCTGTCAAACTGTCACCATGATAGAGGAAGCCCAAGATGTATCATCCAACACTCACCTATCTCTAGTATGTTACCATAATCTTTGTTTTTATTTTTATTTAATTATAAATTAAAAAATAAGTTAATCTTAGCCATTAAGAGTGTTCAAATACAAGAGTCAAAGAATTATATAAAAAATTGTGTAAAAAATTTAGTGTCGTTGATCCGCACCTAATATATATATATAAATAATAATAACCTTACATCTTCATTCACTACGTTGGCTACAACGCCCTTTTATATTTATTGATCTATATCATGATATATATATATATATATATATATATATATATATATATATATATATATATATATATAGTACATGTTAGAAAAGTAAATAAGTAGCACAAGTGGTAATGTATGTCCTTACTTCGTTGTCACCGATCTCTCTCCAAGTAAAAATCCAAATGCTTGCTTCAAAAACAGGTTGTTGATATCCCCGGTGCTAGCTAGGGCTATATTAATTTGTCTCCATTTCCCTACTAAACCCATCCCCCTATTTAACCCACAAAATTTCCATCTATCCTTTCTATCACCATATATAAATGTACTAATAGCTAGTACCATGGCTGCTGAGCTTGGTCTTCTCTCCTTAACCCAGCTCCAAAAATTATCACAATCTCAACAAAATCAACCACCAAACCTCACCGCCGGCACGTGGATGTGGAACCCTAAGCACCAAGCCGCGGCTGATCAAGAAGCCGACGACGACTCATGGGAGGTTCGAGCCTTTGAAGAAGACACTAACAATGCTATGGGCACCACTTGGCCCCCACGCTCATACACTTGTACCTTTTGTAGACGGGAATTCCGGTCCGCCCAAGCCCTGGGCGGTCATATGAACGTGCACCGCCGCGACCGAGCACGGCTCCACCAAACCCCGCCTGTGCCCGGCTCAAGCACCTCAGCCTCCCCTGCTACTCTTATAATGAATCCAACTCATCATCAAGAACTTGTTGCAAACGGTGGATTATGCCTCGTCTACTCTTTACCAAACCCTAATGGCCTATTTTCTCCTACAACAATGAATCATTGTATGGAATCACCCTATCCCACTACACCTAATCTAATGCCACATAATTCATGTCCACCGTCGATAAATTTTCCGGTAGGGACACCACATAGCATCAATAATTCCTCCCTATGTCACTCTAGCAACACCGAACGTTCGGGGTCAACAAATAACGATAATATTATTAATGAAGATAGCCCTAATTCCGGCCCTATTAAAGAAAAGCTTGATCTGGAGCTCCGGTTGGGACGCAGGTCATCGCCGTCGTAAAACACCAGGACCGGAGGGGCAATTAAGACAAATATAAATATAGTGTACTGTGTTTGTGTGGTTAATTTCTAGCTAGTTTGATAAGAGTAGTGGAGTGTGTGAGAATTTTATTGATTTGGTATAGTAGTAATTAAGGTTTGATTATTTAATTGGGGTGTGATTGAATTAAGCTGTTAATTCAGTGGCTGATAAAATCAAGGCCGAAGAAATTATAGCAGCTTTGTAAATTCAAAGAAAGTAATCATAGGGATGATGAATTAATAAGAATAATGAAGGGGAGAGAGAGAGATTAGCCAGCTAGGGTTTGGAGTGAGAAACTAGGTAAAGCTAGTTTGCAGTGCAGTGTCATTTTCTAGTACAGATTTCTGAGTAAAAATAAAGTCTGGGCATACATTTCCGTGGGGATCATTGTCTATCTACTTAATTAGTACGTACGTACATGCATCATATATATATATATATATATATATATATATATATATATATATATATATATATATATGTACCAAGGGCATTTACTCTTTATTATTGTTACCTCAACTTCTTCAATATTTTCTTTTTTTAGTAAAACTAAACATGCATTAAATAGAAATATAGAACATTTTTTTGTCCTAGCTTTTTTAGCCAAATTAACAATTGTGATTCAAAATGATTCAATAAGAAATTGTTGTCTTTCTTCAAGTTTTTAATACTTCAATTCAAGAACAATCAGAGGCAGGAGGAAGGGGGGTCGCCGGGTCGTCATATGACTCCGTAATCTCCGGCTCCTCCTGTTTCACCACTTAAGCCTCCACTCCCACCTTCATATGCATATTCATTTATAATATTTTAACTTTGTGTGTGGCCAATATTTATGGTATACTCCTCTCCGTTCCTTAATATAGGTCGCTTTAGAGAAATATTTTTGTTCTTTAATATAAGTCGTTTTAGAATTTCAAGTAAGTATTAATTGCTTAGTTTTCAATATTACCCCAAATATTAAATGTAACTTTGGTTATCTTACTATTTTTTATTCAATAAATAACAATTTCTTATTTTAATACAAGGGTAATATAGACAATTGATATTATAGTTAATGCTATACAATCATTACCTTAATGCTTGTGCATAACCCTAAAACGACCTATATTAAGTAACGGAGGGAGTATTGTTTAATATGGCCAAGATTTATAGTATATTGTTTAAAATGGACAGTATTGTAGTTGTCAATGCTATAAATGAGTATGCATATGATAACATTTAAAATGGCCAATATTTATGGGATATTGTTTGTGAAATAATTAAATTAGGTTAGTTGATGAAATGTTTGAATTGATGAAATTATTATGAAATGTTTAAATTGATAAAATTATTGTGAAATACTATAATCGGGCAAAATGAATTTGAAAAAAATACTTCAATCATCAATAAATAATTTTTTTTACTGATATATATATTTTGAAACTCCTCTAAAAATATTTTGGTTATGCCACTGTGAACAATATGAGATTCTCTTGATCAAAGAGTTATCCAAACTATATCCGTTTGGAGTCTGCTTTACGTACGATTATATTATATTAACGTATTAAATTAAAGAAAACCTCATTACCAACTAAAATAATAAAATAATGGTGAATTATAGGTATTTCTTGCGTGCTTAATTAAGAAGAACTAATAGTTTAGATCTTAAAACCAAAATATTTGCCTGGATCCTAAGCTAGACTTTTCTAATGAACTAGAAATTTGTACAAGGTTTAGGCAAGAATTAAGTATCGGAAAAACTAGGCGTTGCCTCGGAGCAAGACTTGTAGACATGGTTTTTGGTCCAACTCTTTTTTTTTTTCCTAAAATAACTAGAAGAAAAGAAAGGGACTTTGTAGTTGCAGGGTTTACTTCTGTACACCAATTAATAGGATTGTTAAGAAGGGGTCCTCAAATAATACTCTAAATACAAAAACTAGAAGAAGAAAGAACAATTAAAGAATAGTAAAGAAGGGATCCCAATTAAGTGTCAGAAAAGGCCACATAGAAGAATTTGAGAGGTAGAGAAGGAGAAGACTCCTCTATAACTGAGATCCCCTTGTTAAATAAACCAAACATTAAATAGCTGTCATGATGCTCAGCCAGTCTTGTTGCAGTCGTATATATGCATCTCACTTCTTCTTAATTAGAAAGGATATATAGACTGTGAAAATGCTTGTTTTTTTTTTCAGTGTCTTTTTAATCTGGGGTTGGAAAAAGGGTGTGGAACTCTTTCACTGAGAATTTTATTGAACTCTTTCACTGAGAATTTTTAAGTATTACTGTGAAAATGCTTGATTTGGTGTGGACTCATTACACAAGTTCTAAATTATACGTACCTTATGTTTGGAAAAGAAAAAAGAAAAACTGAGAAGAATATATCATTCAATTCTCACAAAATTATACAAAGTAATACTAGGAGGACTCACATTTAGTTGTTTTGAATTAATTTGATCAAGTACGATTACGTACTTTTAGTTGTAAAACACATACACACACACACACACATATATATATATATATATATATATAGTAACCTAAAGTTTACCGTTTTGGTGGACCACCAATGGATCAAAATTTGTAATGCTAGGCAGACAGATCTGGAGGACAGCTAAGAAACCACAATAGGCCTGCATAATTTCAAGTACTTGTTGCAGAACACAATGCTTTCTTAATTTGGTCCCCTCTTCCTCTTAGACCTCTCCCCACTCTTTTTCTTGAATGAGATGATATATATATATATATATATATATATATATATATATATATATATATATATATTACACATCATCACTTGATCACATAACAGTAACACTACTATATATATGTATGTCATGAATTCAGTGTCCACGTACCATGCATTTCATTTATAGTTAGTAGCTAGATCTCTCTGCATTAATGGAGGCTACAAGAGAGAAAAAGTTAGTAGTAATAAAAGAACAATAATATTTTATACTCCAAAAGATAGTATTAATTAAGTAACACACAAAGTTTCACTTCAATATTTAGTGTAAATTACACGTTTAACATATAAAAATGAGCTCAAGACCTATCAATTTAAGTGTCAAATTATGTTTGAACACGTGTATTGAGTCGTTTAGTGATCCCTCCAAACTCAATAATAAAGTCATAGATTTTAATCAAGACAACGGGACACATACTTACTAGAACTATGGTGAAATATATATATCCTATATATTTTTTAAGAAATTAATATACAGGGTCGAGCACTATAATTAGTTTTAAAAGAGGCTCCCAACAATAAGTAACCCTAAAAAAGTATAAAAACAAACAACAAAACACGACCTATATATATATATATATATATAACTAGCTAGTGGTGATCAGACATGCATGATCATAATGCTAGCTTTTGGCTGACAGAAATCTTATATAGACAAAGATTCTCAAAAGTAAAAACACTCTCTCTCTCTCTGTAACTAAGATATAGTAGCTACTACTATAAAGAGAGATTTAGGCAGAGAGAAATAAATCGACCAAGATTCGGATAGTAAAAAGTTGCTTTTATATATATATATGCTTCCTGCAGACAGAAATTAAATTAAATGATGGATCGATTTATATATTTATAGAGATAGATAGTGATGATATCAAGAGGGGACTGACTGGTGCATGTAGGGTCCTGTAAAACAATGTGTGTGAAGTGGTTTTGAGGTTAGTCCTCTTCAGTGCATGGGCTCGGTTATCCATGCACTACTCTCAAGTCTCACCCTTTCCCTTTGCAGTAGAGTATTAATCATATATCATCTCTTCTCTTTCTTATCCTCATCCCTTCTCTCTATTAATGCTCTGCTCCTTGTCTCTTCCAAGAAACATCAATCACTTCTATACTACAATCACATTTCACTCTCTTTTTTAATATATATATATATATATATATATATATATATATATATATATATATATATATATATATATATATATATATATATATAAATTCTAATTCATATAGTATCAAATAGTGGTTTGAGAACTTAGGTGTCGTTTGTTTATGTCTGAAAGTCTCTGTCCAACATAGTTTCTTTTTCGGTAAGAGGACAATCTTGTTTGACAAATTTTTTGATGCCTCTGTATGAATTTTTCTTCCTCCTTTCGATCAAACGTTAACCCAAGTCTAAATTATACAGAGGCAACCAAATTCCTTTATTGTCCCTCACATCTCCTCCCTCGCTGACTCCGACCACCCTGCTCGCTCCCCAGAGCCAGTCCTGGGTTTTCTAAGGCCTAGGGCAAAAAATTTTAAGTGTGCCCCTTTATAAAAATTAAATAAGTAAATAAATAAATTATCAACTAATTATTTTTATTAAAATTTTAAGAATTTACAAAAGATAAGGAAGAATACTTTAAAATGTCATCGAAGCAAAAAATCATCATATGTACTTACAAAATAAAAATATCAATGAAATCGATAAAACTAATGAAATACTCACAGTAGTTGGCAAGTTTTACTGATTACACCATTGAACTTTAATTTTTTAAATTACCCTATTAAACTAATTAAAAATGATTATTTTAAATATTTTTAAAAATAATTATTATTTTCAGTAAAAAATATTAGAAACTTTATTTATTTTTTTTCCATAAAATGAGTAAAGTTTCATAAAATATAGATTTAAAAAATTAAAGTTTTATGAAACCTTATTGATTTTAAAAAAAATCTTTTTTTTCCTTTTGACAATAAAGTTTATTTTTTTGAATCTATGTTTTATAAAATTTTACTCGTTTTTTTAAAATATGAAGAATTTTTCGATTTTTTTCTTGAAAATAATATTTATTTATAAAAATTATTAATTTCTTTTTTGAAAAAATTGAATCAGTTTTTTTATTTATCTTTTACTGTTTTTTTATTTTAATTTCTATTTTTAGTTTTTTAAAAAAAAATTCTAATATTAAGAATGTCTCATTCTGTTAAAAAATTAAGTAAACATTAATTTAATTTAAAATCACTTTAATTTTTTTGAATTTATATTTTATAAAACTCTACTTATTTTATGAATAAAAAAAAGTTTCTAATATTTTTTACTTAAAATAATAATTATTTTTAAAAATATTTAAAATAATTATTTTTAATTAGTTTGATAGGGTAATTTGAAAAATTAAAATTTCAATGATGTAATCAGTCAAATGTATCAATTATAGTGGGTAATTCATTAGTTTTATAGATAAAAAATTAACGTTCGTTTATTTATTTTTAACGGAATGACCTAATTTCAAAATAATAATTAGTTTAGTGGTGTAATTTGATAAATTAAAAGTTCAATGGTGTAATCAGTAAAACATACCGACGACAGTGAGTATTTCTTTATTTTTGCCCAATGAAATCTAAACCAACAAACAACATTTAAAATGTCTTCTTATTGTATTTTTAGATGCAAAATAATCAATTATACTATCATATTTAATATTTTATAACATATTAATTTTAATGCATAATATCACTAATTTTTTTATTTTTTTATTTTTTTATACACATAAATATATAATCTTATAAAAAAATTTGGGCCCCTTTCAACTATGGGCCCTGGGCGGTTGCCCTGGTGGCCCTTGCCCAGGGCCGGCTCTGCCGCTCCCTCCCTCCCTCCCTCCCTCCCTCCCTCCCTAACTCTCCAACTCTATTAACAAGTCTAACCAAGAAGAACAATAAATTTGATGAATATGTCCCTCCCCAACTCTATTAACAAGTCTAACCAAGAAGAACAATAAATTTGATGAATATGGAGTTTTGTTTTTTGCAATAAAGAGAGATTTATAGAGAGAGAAAGAAGATAGATAAAATTTGGTAATGGTAAAATTGGGGCGGAGGGAAGAGAGAAGATGTGTATAGATCTGCATATTTGAACTCCTCTTTCTTCACCTTTCGTTCCAAACAGAGACTCCTCCTTCACCTTCCATGACTAACTTTGTCCAATTTCACCACCATTTGAAAATTGGGTTTGGATCAATGACAGAGAGGGTGGTGGATCTAATGTATATGGGTCTTGAGTGTATGTAGATTATGCATATCTTACGTATCTAAATTGAGAGGTACGGTAATGGGAAAGGAGTGACTATGAAAGCAGAGGGAGGAGCCAGGAACAATGGCGGTGGATCACAGTTGAGGGTGGTGGGGAAAAACCAACTTTTAACAACTGTTTAATAACTTTTAACAATTGTTTGAAGTTAATTTAATTTGTATGATTGAATTATTATGTTATTTTGATATTTTTGGGATATGATACTATGTTTGAAGTTAATTTAATTTATACGTTTTTTATTTTTATTTTATCATATTGTGGTCAAAATATTATAAATATGTAATTCAGACTTTCTGATTATCAAACATGTTTTGTTTAAACTGTTCAGAGGGTTAAAATGGTAAAATACCGTTATTCAGACATTTTGAAAAAATTAATTATCAAACAACATTTTTTCATTCAAACACAATTCTATTCAGATGCTCTATATTATTCAGACTTCTAAATTGTTCAGGTCTTAACACTCAATTTTATCAAACACCACCTTAGTGGGTTACGAGATATTGCATCCTACTAATAAGATAGGGTGGTGAGGATTTAAAAATAGAATTAATATTTTTATAAATAATAATGTTATTATCACATAAAAGTATCAGATATCGTTTACATACGGTATGTGTGACATCCATAAATTTATTGTTGAGTTAAGTGTACCATGTCAACAACAAATTCATAGATGTCACCCTATGCAGTATATGAGTATTATGTGATAATTTTATGTGATAGTAACATTATTTTTTTATAAATAAATTTGATAATTTTATAATATCTTTTCTCATATGAGGTGGACTCTATTTATTATTAATGTAAGAAAAAATTTGTACAATTATTAAATTTATTTGTGAAAATATTAATTCTCTCTAAAGAAGACAGAATATTTGGTAAAACTATGTCGGGGAACAATTTAATTAGGGCAACACATGTTACGAAAGGAAAAAGTTACTGATTTTGAAATAACAATAAGACAACTTTTAGGCCATCCGCAACACTACACTTCTCATCCTTAACACAACATAGTAATAGTTAAATTGTTCTATAACAGTACGATGTTATCGAGTGTTTCCTGGACAATGCAAGATCTAAATGTCAGTTAACATCTTATAGCCATGTAAATTAAATGGTAAAAGAGGAAGAAAAAAATATGACATTGTAAGGATAAAATAGGGATTTTAATTGAAGCCAAGACAAAAGGAGAATTGGGACAGAACCTATAGGTGTTTATTAGAGCATTTATATATATTCACTAAATTATTGAGTTTTTGGAGATGTTTATAATCAGCTCAGTTTGGGTCATCTTATAATTAATTTTCATTCAATTTTTAAAACATCTAATACCGAGTAATGGACATGGAGGTCGTTCTTGTAAAGAGTCGATCCTCATATTTACTTTTTGGGATTGCTTCCAGCACAGTTAGTTTAGCTAATTATATGCGATTAATCCATATATATATATATATATATATGAAGCTTCAAGATGATTAAATTGAAAGCTTCTAATTCTATGCAGGCTTAATTGATGGCTACATACCATACAAAGAATGAGTACTGCCTAAATTTAGATGACATGGTATAACCAAAAAGAGCTTTCTTTATGATCTACTTTCCTTAATTTGTAAAAGAATCATTCCCATAGCACAAACAAAATATGTATGTTTTGAACTCCCTCCATTCAAAAAATAGAAATACACTTGGGTTATGTTTGTTTGCAAAGATTATAATCCCGAAATTATAATTAATGAGATTATAATTTCAAGATTATATTATAATCCCGAGATTAATTATAATTATAATGTCAAGACTATTAAGTCATTTTATAATTCCGAGACTAATAGTCCCAAGTCAAAATTTGAAAACAAACAAGACACGTGGGATCAATAGTTCTATCTCAAATATAATCCTTACAAACAAACATAGTCTTAATAATAATAATAATAATAATAATAATAATAATAATAATAATAACAATAATATATTAGTATTATATTAAATTAATGGCTAGAGTTAAATTGATGATTTTTAAATTTTAAATGAGGTGGCTAAAATTAGATTAGTAATTTTTAGATGAGGTGATTAGATTTAGATTAGTGGCTTGTAAATGAAATGATAGCTTCTAAGTTTTAGATCCAATAATTTTAAAATCTAAATTATTACTACCTCCATCCCATAATAACTGTCGTTTTAGAAAGAATTTTTTTTCTCAATTTATTTGTCGTTTACAACTTTCTAGGAGAAACAATTATTTACTTTCCAATATCACCCCTACCTTCTCTCATTGTTCCAAGAAATTTTTTCCTTGTATTAATAGTTTTCAACTTCCCATAAAAGGGTAGTGATGAAATTTCACACCAATTTTAATTAATAAATGATAGCACACTTTCTTAATCCATGTGCATCAAGCTAAAGCGACAGTTATTATGGGATGGAGGGAGTAAATAGAGAGTCTGCATTTCATATTGAACGAAGAGTATCCGGATCCATAAAGACACAAGCACAAGTGCCCAACCCAAGTATATGTAAAGTAACAGAAGGAAAAAGTATTGGTCCAGAATGTTTCTCGGGAACATTCTGGACCATCACAGTCCATTTACATGTTTGAGCTAGACAATTTACTTTGCCATTGCACAATTACTATGGTACAATAGCATTTACTGTTAATGTTAAGCCTGTAATGTAGGAAGAATATACAAGTTCCTATTGATCAAAAAATATATACACGCACAGGATTTCTCCATCTCCCGCTATATTACGGCATCATTATCCGGCAGCTTCAGAATTTACTTTCCTTTCCTTCCAGTTTAACTTGCTGAATTCTCTGTCGTAGTCTTTTTCTGTGATCGTGAATCTTCCAGAGGCCGTGACCAAGTATTACAGCAGAGTAGATCCCATGTGTGATAATGGGCACAAAAATATTATTTGTCTGTCATATTTGAATCATCAGTACAAAAATTAATACATTAATCAACAGTAATATCTATCTGAATATTCCTGAAAAAAATTTAGTTACCTGGATCCATTCAAATCCAAGGTATAGGGCTAGGAGTCCTTCCAACAAGGGCGAGTATATCTTTTTCATTTGCCTCCTCTCGTACCAAGCTGCAAAACGTTAATCATAACTAATTACTCTCTCTCTGTTCTAAAATTAGATATTTATATTTTTTTAGTCCGTTCCAAAATTAAAAATACATTTCTATTTTAGGACTATAAAGTGACATGATGTTCCTAATTTGTCATTACTTTTTACTATCATTTTTAATATCAAAACATAGAGCATATCACTGATTTGTCATTTTACCTGAATTCCTAGCTAGCTAATACTAAGGTAATATTTGAGAACATAAAACTAATCTTAAAAGTAGCCGTTTTACAAACACATCTCTAATTTTGGAACGGAAATAATGCATTAGAAAAATTGTTCATATCGAGGTAAAACATCGTGAGCCGTGTAATATTGGAGATTTTATATTTTTACATATATTTATATTGGAGATTTATCAAACAGGAAAAATCCAAATCCAAATCCAACTATTAGTACTAGTTGTAAGAATTTTCTAATACCTGTAAAGAGCTTCTTCAGATCTTGACGCCCAGAGCGAGATTGTAACACTGGTGCTACAACATACGTAGGATCTGAAGGAAGAAAAAGAAAATTACACATATTTCACCTAAATAACTTACAGGCAAGGTGATCTCAGTGGAACATTATGCAAAAGACAATTGTGACAAAACAAAACCTTTTGGAGAGGCAGCCACATAATAAAGGGAACCAGTAAGAGCAGCTGTACACACAGCTGCAAATGCTTGAGCAAATGGGACGAACGGAGGCAGCACACCACTCTACGTTTTAAAGGAACAAAGCAGTACTCAATCAGCAAAAGGATGCAACTACAAAAGAAAAGAAGGGTTTAAGGAGAAGCGGTTTTATACCAATGAAGCCATTCCACGAGCATCAGTCACCAAATCTGTGCCCCTTAGAAATATGTCAGCCAATGCTCCCTACCAAGTTGTGAAAGGAAAAGAAAGGATGAGTACATTACCACCAAAACTGATTCTCATGAATAACTATAATGCATTTAAGTGCTTAAGATGTAGATAACGTGAGAATTAAAATCTAAAAGAGGAAAAAAAAAACAAGAGTGGAATAAAAGACAACAACTCAGATGAGGCTACAAACACAAGTGAAGAGCAAAATGAATGGAATTTAGAGTGGATATGGTCAGATCCAAATCCTCATTCCATTATTATCACTTATATAATTATATTCATTTACTCAGTTGGATCTTTCATGTTATAGAAAATGAGGACAAAGAACAGTTTAGGAAGCTAACCTGAACAGCAGCCCGATAAAAAAGCTCTTCTCCAACAGAGCTTGCGGCAACAATGAGTATAAACTGGATGATTGTACCAAAAAATATCAACTCTTCTTTCTTTTTTTGTGTCTAGAATAGACTTCTTCATATTATAACTATTGATGATGCAGATCATGTAGAAAGAGTATACTTATACTTATTTAGCGTATGTGTAATACCTGCCATGGTGACATTCCATAAAAAAAGCTTCGGAGTTCCTCATCCTCTACATCCCTGATGGCACGAGCATGGGGCGATACCTTCACAACTTCATCCTGCAACCATGGCAACTTGCTTTAAGGAAATATTATATTAAAGTAATGCATAAAAATAAATAAATTAAAATGGTATAAGAAAGTCTTATATAAATACACAAATCTCATTCATCAAATTAAAATTTAATATTTTTTCCTCAAAACTTTCAAAAGGTGACGCAATATATACCAAAAGGAAACACAGATGATATAAGAGAATATGGTTACAAAACATAATTCAACTTTAACCTACATCTAGTATAAAGAGAAGGGCCATAATGGGAGGAGATGCATATCCCAGTCCTTCTACAATGGCATCTAATGATGGATTGAAACCTCCCGTACAATCAGTTCCTGTAATGGTGCAGATCAACCTTCCTGCTAAAGCCATTGCGCCATATATGCCTGATTTTCCAAAATAGAACGAAAGCTCAATCAAATATTTAAAACACATGATGTTATCTTCGCTAATAGCAGAAACTGTTTTGCACTTCTATACAAAAACTATTAATAAGAAAGGGGGGAAAACCAGCATTTCACAGTAAGTTATTACTATTTCACCCGTAAACAAATCATTTCTACTAAATTGAATTTCAGACTATCACTCATGCTTTTGTGTAAACTAAGTGATGGATCCTCATTTGATTAATAAAAAATAGTAGGAATTTAAAGAGAAAATCTGTTTATATATGAAAAAACCGTCCATAAGCTTTCTTCCTTTACATACCTACTAAAAAGCTGAATTTGAGTTGCATTGACAAAAATGCAAATTTAAATATTTAACTGGAATGGGTACGAGGTGAATAGACCATATAAAATGATGCTATACAATATGACCAGCTTGTGGGGGATTTAAGCAGGGAAAAAGTAGTGGTGCGTGAGCATCCATACTGGAAATTTTGTTTCAGAAAATTAAAATTGGCGTGTTGTTTATGATTGGTAAAATTAAAGGATATTTATAAAGGAAAGTGCTGTCTTTTAATGTGTATGCAGCTGCTAGGCTAGGTTGATTTGTCTGTCATATCTATGGATTATGTATTTTTAGCAATGACAAAAAGCGCAAATTACTTGCAAGTGTAAGCTGAACAAAGTAACACAACAAGAGATGCAGTGAGGGTCTAGTATGTTTCTCCATATTTCTATTACGGTACATTTTGATTTGCATAGACATAGGCAACTACTTGCTGAACCATGTAAATGCTTGTGTTCTTATATTTGATTATTGATTCAATAATAGTGCAAGATTAATCAACCATAGATCATAATTATTTCATAACAGCAGCTAAATTTATTTAATTCCACATCTTCACCAGGAAATAAAGCCTTATTCTCTTTTGTCTTCTTCTTCTAATGACCATTTCCTAGATTCATTGTATAGAGAAGTTCATATCCTTTTGACCCTCTGTTTTCTCATTCTTCATTTAGTTCTAAATTCTAAAGGTCATTCCCAAATCCCAACCATGAATTCTTCACTTTCTCTTCTTTCTTTCTCTCTCTCTCTCTCTATATATATGTGTGTAAAAAAGAAACGAAAAAAAAGAAGTATACATTCAAAGCTTATCACAATATTTTATCCACCCCACTACGGCACCACCAAATGAAAAAGAATACAAAAATAGAAAAAATAACTTTACAAATTCCTTTACTAAAAAAGTTTAAACATCCAATCAAATTATATTCAATCCAAAATGGGTTGTTCAACCAAGAATGAAACAGAGCACTCTGTTCCCAGAATTGAAATTTAATGTATTCATATCTAATTATAAAACAAAATTTCATTTTACTCAACAATTTACCAAAGAAAATATGATACTCCTAATAGGTTATTTAATTATCTTTGTTTTTCAATATTGCAGGTCAACACACTTTCACAGCACCACTAGATGCAACAACATGAGCATGTGCACCTACAACCAAGGCATACACAGCTCCAGCACAAACTAGCACAAGGACTTAAACAGATTGCCAGCATAGACTCGATACATTGGGATTAGTACATATAACATGTGTCATGAGATCATGAGAGTAATCATTAGGACAGTTGTATTCAGTTACAACTATGGTTAGACTTAACTAACCATAGCTACATGTTATATAAATCCATTAGATAGGCAGCTTGGTGTAAGTAACAAATACTAGAGATTGTTTTTTTGTTATAGCTTAACCTGTAAGAGCATGTAGCAAAAAAAAACTCTTTTAATAGAAGTTTGTTGATTTAGGTGATAATTTGAAGAGTATTATTTGTTAATTTCATATTTTATGTCTCATCGGTGTCTTCAAAATTGAATGAGTTTTACATCAAATCCATCGAGCGTCTGGCAATCTAATTAGTTAAAGTTGGGTAAAGTTTGAACCTATATTTCTAAAAAGAAATTTAAGCCTAAACGAGTAACTTTTAGTAAGAAACGTTCACACCCAGTTCATCTCCATTATAGGCAAAAAAGAAAAAGAAAATGAATTTTGAATCTCCATTATTCTCGGTTTGGAAATTCAATGCTTCATAAGTTTGAGAGAGATTATAAAATTTAGAGAGAAGAAAAAAAAAGTATATAAAAGAATTGAGGGCGAGAATTTTTGGAGAAAGTAAGTGTATAAAAAAAATCTAAAAATTTTATACAAGGTAAACGAATATAAAAATTAAATATCATAAATAATTTATTTAATTAAATCATGAGATTGAAATTTAAAAGATGAGTTAACTCATAATTATATAATTTTATATCACATAATCCACGTTAAAAATAAATGATGTGATTTTGGTTACTTAACTAAATTTTAAAAACCAAACCTACTCGTAACAATATTTTGTCAACGTACCGGTACCTCTAAGCAATAGACAATTGTTCTTCTTCTTGTGTGCTAATACTTCATTTTCATTACGTTAATATTCAGTAAATTAAGTGAACTCACCGATTCCATAGCTGAGTCTGACAACAGCTCCGATTTTCTCCCAAACAGGGAACTCAGCATCTCCTGCATAGCTCTGATTGAAGGTGGTCATCTCCACGGCCGAGCTCGTGTACCCTCCTCCGCCACTCTTTCTCTCTCCTCCGTCCATTACTTCGCGACTCCGTTCCGCCACAACCTTAAAGGCTCCAACTTTACTGGCGGCAAAGCTCTTCTTGCTCTTCTTCTTTATCAAACTCACCGGAAACTCGCAAAATCCAACTTTATAAGATGAAAACGATGTCGACGGCGGATTTGGAGCCCGCGAAATCAACGGAAACTCCATTTCCTAACGGTCGAATTTACCGTTTTAACACAAAACCGTTGAATTGATTTTTCTCGAACTTTTTTCTTCTATCTTCTTCTTCTTCTCCTTCACATGAGCTGGGCTGAGTAAATAGTGTGATGGGGCTTTGAGTTTTGCGAGGGACTTCGGATTAATAACATCCGTTCGTTTCACCTGTTTAGTTTCCCGTTCTTTATTGGGGAGAGAGGGATCGGACGGATAGGATTTAAAATAGTATAAAGTTGTGGGACCTAGTTGCCGTCTCAGGTGATTTGGATATTCGTAGGATTGAATATCTGGGAAACCAATCATAGTCTGCCAGGTGGAGATAACGCTTTTTTAAGTGGTATATATGGGCCTTTTTCATCAATTTAATTCTGTGGGCAATAGTCAAGTCAAATGCACTATTTTTTGTTTATTAGTCAGTGGTGCAAAATAATTGTCACAATTAATAAACGGAAATGCCTTTTTATTATTTTTTTAGTGGTCGAATTAGATTTATTTCTATTCCAATTTATAGATAACAAATAGTTAATTCTATACATTCCTAATTCGGTAATTCCTATCTCAAGGATGCAAAATATTAGCTGCTTTTCAAAAAATGGTAATATACTTTTGTATTAATCTTTTACATTTTTTTTCACTTGTCTTCAATGGAATTCAATTCTCATACACATATCAAAAGATGATCTATGCACCCCATGCGTAAGGACTAAAGATGGGTTTGATAAAAATTGAATGAATTTGAATCTGAATCTGAATGAGTTGAAAAAAACTATTTGATAATTGACATATCTGAAACATCTGAATGACAAAACTTTATTATTTTATCCCTCTGGAAAAAATTCAAAATTACTGTAAATTTATTTAATATTACTTAATATAATAGTTAATATTTTTTTTTAATTTTTTAATTTTTTTTACTTCATTCAGTTGCTCATTCAGCTAAAAAAAATTGACTTTGTCATTCAACTCGCCATTTTATCGCTCCAGCTATTCAGACCAAAACAAACACACTGGCCAATTCAACCATTCAGATTCAGCTCTATTCAGCTTTAAACAAACACCCCCTAAGGAAGAAAAAGATTCCTCTATATGTTAACGACTGGTATTAAATTAACCATTTACACATTCCAACTTCGAAATACTCCACTAATTAATGTGTCAGCTAAGGACATTTTTTATTATTTATTTTTCTTGAAGAAAGCTAAGGACACGAATTCTATATAATTTTTTTTAAAAAAAACGAAACATATGTTACTTCATGACTTACAAACGAATCAAATCGTTCGCGAACATGTTCGATTCAATTCGAGTTCGATTCGATTTAAGTAACTCGTCGAGTCGCGTTACCACATGATATTACGTTTGATTGCTTGATCGAATAAATTTGCGAACCATATGGTTCGGTTTGACTTTGTTCGCGAATAGTTTGGATTCGATTAGTTCGCGAGCAGCTCGTGAAATGCTCAAGTTCGAATTGTATTTCTTACATGTTTAATGTCTTTAAATTATAAATAGAAATAGTTAGTTATTTCATATTAAATTTTAAAGTTTGTCTTATCAATAATGGCTAACTTTGTAGTAATTTTCTTTTTTTATTACTCATTTTTTTGTTTTTTTAATAATTGATTATAAGTAAATATTTTTATTAAATAATTAATAAATAATAGTGTGTACTTTTTCACATCTAATTTAATTAAAATAATTTTCATAAATTTTTTTTAACAATGATTGATGATTTATTACAATTTACATCACTAATAATTTAATAAATTATAACTCATGTGCAACCAGCAGCATATTAGAAGACTATAACTTTGAAGTGGTTGGACATGAACATTTGAAAGACTTGGATATTAATATTTGATTTTTAATATTTGTAAATCAATAATTTCTAAATACTTGTTAACTTCTAACTTCTTTTAAGTAATCAATTTTAATTTTGGATAAATGATGATTACAATATTTGACCTATTTTTTACTTTCGTACATGTAATGAGTTGATTCAAATGTTCGTGACAAATATGTTCATGAGTTGTTCGCAAACGATTTGTGTTCATGAACGTTCAGATGTTCGCGATTATGATATTCGCGAACACGATAATGTTTGATTATGTTCGCGAATAAGAGTATGTTCATGAATTCGAATATGTTCGTGAACTGTTCCCGAATAATATATAAATATGATTGAGTTTGACAAATAGTATTCGAGTTCGATTCAAATTTTTTAAAGTTGGGATCGGATCATCTGCCGTAGTAGTTACTTACTAATAACTAACGTAACGAAGCCCATGTCACAACACAGATATAAAAAGATAGAGAAAACAAGGAAATTGAAGAGAAAATAAAATATGAAATTTCATATATCTTTTTTCATAGCATTCAAGGACAATTCTCGTGACATATATACTGTCACCAGAGCAATCTATTCTCTATCATCTAACAACCCTCACCAATAAGCTTCTTACACGTGTTTATTGCTAACTTTAATGCATAACTACTACAGACATGATCGAAACGCTGCGTTTGATGGACACTTGCAACGACTAGCTCCTCTCCTCATCTATTTATTCCTGACAATCCCCATTGCTTGAAGAGTTTCTTGTCCCTAAGGATTAAAATCTGGATATTGTGCACTGATTTTGTTCCACTCTTCCCAAGTTGCATCTTCTGGAATACTATTGGCCTTTTTTGATCAGTTGTAAAACCCCGAATTTTATGAAATAAAAGTATTCAATTTTTCTTATAATTACTATTCAGTAAATGGTTAAATTGATAAATGTTAAAGTTAAGGGTGATATATGAATTTTTTTTTCAAAATACACAAGTGGTTATAAAATATTCATTGTTGTCGGGGAATATTCGTTTGGCCGTGGAATATTCTTTCTGTCGGAGAATATTCGTACGACGGCGCAGCCATTTGTGGGCCCCATAACAGAATAACTGTCGGGTGAAGAAAACGACAAATTTGAGTTTTTACAAATAACGGCGTAGTTGTTACCGTTAACACTGTTGGAATACCCGGTGGTTAAAATACAGTAATACGCGTTATTGCACAGTAGCACACGGTATTGCACAGTATTTTTGAAATTATTGATTCTTACGTAAGAAGGCACTACTGAATAATTATCATAGTAATTACTGTTCAATATTTTATTTTATTGATTCAATAATTGCTACGTTGAAATTTTATATTATTGTTGTTCAATAATTGTCACTGTACAGTATTTCCCATTATCAGATCAATAATTCATATTATTTGAATAATATTATTAGATAACATTATTGGCAATGTCTAGAAAATTCTGTCTAAGGAGAGGTTTGGTCATCTAATTGAGCGTCAGTAAGGAGAAATCCTTATTGAAAAGCCCCCTCTTTCTTGGGAACGGCCTGGTTGTCATAATTGTGACTCTGTAATATTATTTGTGAATAATTAATTATTGATTCATATGATAAGATAATATTTATTTTATGTGGATATAAATGAGGGATATATTTTTGTGGTTTAAAATGAAGGAGTTAATGTTGAGGTTTTTATCAGTATTTTTGTTGGAATGGAGGTATTAAAAATTAGGGTTTTTGAGATATTTTGCGGGGGTTATAATTTTTAATCCGACCGTTGGATCGTGGTAATTTTTGGATATGTTATACATATATAAGTTGAGTATATGTTCACAAATTTTGAACCGTTAAAAATAAACGTATGATTTATTATGAATTTTACGAGATGACTGGTTCAAAAATTATTGAATTTTCGGAGTTAATCATTTTGGTAGAAAATTCTAGAATTGGTGGGCCCCACTCTTGGTTGGTGAAGAAATGTGCTGAGATTTTTATTCAAATATGGTGGGTGGGAAAAGTAGCAGGTAAAGCCATCAGGTTGCAGGTTAAGTCTGCTTCGGCGTGCTAACATTTTCCTATAAATAGAGGGCTAAATTAGAATTGAAAATCACACCAGAATTCATAAGTTTTCTCTCTTTCTCTCTCTAGATTATTGAGTGTATTTTGTGAATATTTAGATACTTTGTGAGTTTCTATTAATCAGTGCAAGTTTTCTTCAGCCTTATACCGATCAGAAGTACTCATCTTTTGAGGTAAGGGATAGTAAGAGATTTTAAAGGTTGTTATGTTTTTCAGTTTCGTAATTTTTCTGACCTTCAAAAATTTTAAAAAAATTTGAAATGATATTTTGATGAGTTTTATTGATTGTGTCCAAAAATAGTGATTTTTGGATGTATAGATTAAGAGTTACGAATTTTACGGGAAAAGACTATTTTAAAAGTAACCGCTTATAACTTCTTGTGGTTAACTCCAAAATTGATGAAATTTTTATTGGGAGTACATGTATATGATAGGAGTATACTCTATGAATTTCAGAATTTTTAGATAAAAGTACAATTTTTGATAAATGTCTAAATATTCGGTTGTTTTGGCCATATGAAAAATAGTAAATGACTTTTAAAAATTCTGAGAAAAATATATGTTCACTATGGGACTATGTTATACTAAATCCCAGGAAAAAAATATTTTTGGAACTGATTTAGTATTTTTCATGAAAATAGACTAGTTATGAGAAAATGAATTAAATATGTTATGTGAAGTAAGAAAATTGAAAAATAGGATTTTATGGTTTGAGAATCCTATATGAGGTATATGCAGATTTTTTATGAGGGTTTTGATTATTGATGATGAAATCTTAAGAGTTGGCATTTTATGATGATTAAATGCATTAATTAGTAAAGTGTAAACAATTTAAATAAATTGTTTATAAGCTTAAGAATATTATTCTTTCAATATCATTATACCAAAATATTGGTATGTATATTATTGTGAAATTTCTACCTTTTTCATGTCGGGATTACTATTCACGAGTTACTATTCACGAGTTACTATTCATAAGTTACTATTCAAGAGTTACTATTCACAAAAAAATTGATTTCTTTTTCTGACCAAATTATCGTTGATTTATGATTGTTGTTCTTGAAAATAAATGCAGTTGTTGATAATATTGTTTTTATTATCATATATAATATCTTTATAACCCTGATGTTGAATTTCTCTTTCACTTGAGTGTAAAGATGGGTAAATTATTGGTATGATCGTGACTGAGGAATATCTTTGGCCAGTAGTGGAAAAGTTGAATTGTGACTGGTATGATCATGACCATTGAATTTATAATTGAATATCTTTAGCTTAAGTGCAAAGGTGAATTGATCAACATGGTTATAATTATTGTTTATATAAGTTCTGAAATGATTATATATTTCTTTGAGATATGAATATCTTTGGCCTGTAGTGCAAAGATGAACTGTTGATGAATATCTTTGGCCTGTAGTGCAAAGATGAATTATTGATGAATATCTTTGGCCTGTAGTGCGAAGATGAACTGTTGTTGAATATCTTTGGCCCGTAGTGCAAAGATGGTTTGTTGATGAATATCTTTGGCCGTAGTGCGAAGATGGATTTATTAGCATGATTATGAACAGGAACTGTGATTTGGTATAACCATGATCTTTAATGTTTCAGGTAAAGACAGATAATGAAAATATTCTTCGTACTGGGTGCGAAGAAAAAATTTAGAATCACAATTATGATTATGAGTTATTCATATGATTGTGGAAAGGAACTGTTGAGTGATGTTACAGGGATAAAACATTGTTGGTGGATTTTTAACATGGAGAAGATAATAGACTTTATAGTCTATTTGACTCTTCTAATGGATTGCTCGTTCCGCTGCAACTATGGTTGAAAATTTTTATCATCTACCATATGTTCTAACTCTCTGATTTATTACTAATGAAGGCTATTGATAATTTAATTATCTTTAGTCATGATATTCTTTACTGAGCTAGTTGTGCTCACCCTTTTGCTTCACAATTCCTTTCAGGTAATAAAAGTGTAGCTGGGTCGAGTGGGGGATAACAGGGAAATAGAACGGTGGTCTATAGCTGTTGAGGGTGAGGCGAACCCAACGTTAGAAGAGTGTTTTGTCACTATCATACAAGTTGTCTAATGATATACAACCTCGTGTCATCATAAGACAGGGTTGTGCTCATCCACTTCCTGAGTATATATACAAGCACTACTTATATAATCTTGATGTTTGTTTGAAGTATAATTCTCAATTAGAGACAGTGGAGATAATAATAAGTCAAGAGAAGACTCACCATTGGGAAGAATATGATAGTAATCTTCTCATTTTTCTTTGGGGTATATTGGGTCAACTAAGGATAATTCTGTGGCCATATGATATCTATCATAACCTAAACGCATGGCCTCCCATGTACGAAGGTTTTCTTGAGCACTTTCCAAAGATTCTAATTTCTAAAACAGTTTTTGACTATACCTTTATATAAGGTGTCATTATGAGGTGCTATCCACGGTTGGGATATGAGTCACATTTGGTATATATTTGTATCCAAACTCACAACATATGTGTTGTTGTATTTTGCACGATAATTATTGTAATAAAGTTGTAGTTATTTTCTGTACCATATATTTGGCGACTCAGAATAGGTTGGATGGAATGGACCTATTTTGAGGTTGTTACATCAGTCGCCTGTGGAACTGCTACTGGCCTTAATTCCCTTGCATGGTTAGTCTCCGGTAGGTCAGTTTGTACCACCTTGGTCTCTCCAATCTTTTTTTTCAGTTGTGACACATGAAAAACATTGTGGATTGTAGCACTTGTAAGAAGCTGCAGCTTGTAGGCTACCTTACCTATTCGTTGAATTATGGTGTAGGGGCCATAGTACTTAGCAGATAGTTTGAAGTTCCTTCTTTGTGACACTGACATCTGCCTATAAGGTTGCAATTTTAGATACACCTCATCCCCTTCCTTGAATTCCCTTTCTGTCATCTTTTTATCTGCATAGAGTTTCATCCTTTCTTAAGACTTTTGCAGGTTCTCTCTCAGCAATTGTTGGGTCGCCTCCCTTTCTTTTAAAAAATCTGCTACCAAGGGATTGCTGCTTGTGCCCACTTGGTGGTAGTTGACCACTAGAGGATTAGTGCCATAGAGGGCTTTGTATGGTGTCATTCCTGTTGCAGTATGGAACGAAGTATTGTACCACCATTCGGCCATGGGTAACCATTTACTCCAATGTGTGGGTTTGACACTAGTCATACACCTTAAGTACATCTCAATACACTGATTGACCCTTTCCGTTTGACCATACGTTTGAGGGTGGTATGTTGTACTTAACTTCACTTTGGGTCCCTAATGTTCTGAATAGCTCCTTCCAAAATGTACTCACAAATATTTTGTCTCTATCAGAGATAATAGTTTTTGGAGGTCCATGTAATTTGACCACTGAATCCAATACTATTTGTGCCACATGAGATGCTGTGAAGGGATGGGTGAGTGCCATAAGATGACATCCTTTGGTAAACTTGTCCACCACTACCAATATTGTATCCTTACCATCAGATTTGGACAATCCTTCCACAAAATTCATGGTTATCACTTCCCATGCTTGGTGGGGAATGGGTATAGGCTGCAGGAGTCCTGGACTGGGGACATGCTCTCCTTTGCTCCTTTGACACACCTCACAATTTGTAATTAACTCTGCTAAATCTTTCTTTAAGGTGGGCCAGTAGAACATCATCTCAACCTTCTTGATTGATGCATTGATGCCGGAATGACCCCTTTCAGGGCTACTGTGAATTTGCTCTATAACTTTCTCCCTTAAATATCCAGAACAACCCAGGTAGATTCTTTCCTCTTTTCTGATAATACCATCTTGCACTTTGTATTCAGGACAACTTGTAACAACCCCAAAATAAGTCCATATCATCCAACCCATTTGGAGTCACCAAATACATGGTACAGAAAATAACTACAACTTTATTACAACAATTGTCGTACAAAATACAACAACACATATACGGTGAGTTTGGATACAAATATATACCAAATGTGACACATGTCCCAACCGTGGACAGCACCTCACAGTGACACCTTACATAAAGGTATAGTCAAAAACTGTTTTAGAAATTAAAATCTTTTGGAAGTGCTCAAGGAAACCTTCGTACATGGGAGGTCATGCGTCTAGGTTATGATAGATATCATATGGCCACCGAATTATCCTTGGTTGACCCAATAGACCCCAAAGAAAAATAAGAAAATTACTATCATATTCTTCCCAATGGTGAGTCTTCTCTTGACTTATCATTATCTCCACTGTCTCTAATTGAGAATTATACTTCAAACAAACACCAAGATTATATAGGTAGTGCTCGTAAATATACTCAGCAAGTGGATGAGCACATCCATGTCTTATGATGATACGAGATTGTATGTCATTAGACATCTTGTATGATAGTGACAAAATACCCTTCCAACGTTGGGTTCGCCTCACCCTCAATAGCTATAGAACGCCGTTCTATTCTCCTGTTATCCCCCACTCGACCCAGCTACACTTTTATTACCTGAAAGGAATTGTGAAGCAAAGGGTGAGCACAACTAGCTCAATAAAGAATATCATGACTAAAGATAATTAAATTATCAATAGCCTTCATCAGTAATAAATCAGAGATTTAGAACATATGGTAGATGATAAAAAATTTCAACCATAGTTGCAGCGGAACGAGCAATCCATTAGAAGAGTCAAATAGACTATAAAGTCTATTATCTTCTTCGTGTTAAAAATCCACCAACAATGTTTTATCCCTGTAACATCAATCAACAATTCTGGTCCACAATCATATGAATAACTCATAATCATAACTGTAGTTCTAAATTCATCTTCTCATCCAGGACGAAGATAATTTTCATCACCTATCTTTACCTGAAACATCAAAGATCATGGTTACACCAAATCACATTTCATGTTCATAATCATACTAATAACTTCATCTTTGTACTACGGCCAAAGATATTTATTTGTATCACCAATTGGTTATGTTCATCTCAACACCTGTTCATCTTTGCACTACTAGCCAAAGATATTGAACAACATGTCATCTTTGCACTACGGGCCAAAGATATTCATCAACAGACCATCTTTGCACTACAGGCCAAAGATATTCATCTACAATTCATCTTTGCACTACAGACCAAAGATATTCCTCAACAATTCATAATTACACTACAGACCAAATATATTAATATCTCAAAGAATATATAATCATTTCAGAATTTATATAAACAATAATTATAACCATGTTGATCATTTCACATTTGCACTTAAGCTAAAGATATTCAATTATAAATTCAATGGTCATGATCATACCAGTCAACAATTCAACTTTGCACTACTGGCCAAAGAGAACTCATAGTCATGATCATACCAATAATCTACCCATCTTTACACTCAAGTCAAAGAGAAATATCATCATTAGGGTTATAAAAATGTTATATATGATAATAAAATCAATATAATCAACATATAGATTTAATCTCAAGAGTAATATTCATAAATCAACTATAATTTGGTCAGAAAAAGAAATTAATTTTGTCGTGAATAGTAACTCGTGAATAGTAACTCATGAATAGTAACTCGTGAATAGTAACTCCGACACAAAAAGGTAAAAATTATACAATAAAATACATACCAATATTTCGGTATAATGATATTGAAAGAATAATATTTGTTAAGCTTATAAACAATTTATTTTAATTGTTTACACTTTACTAAATAATGCATTTAATCATCCTAAAATGCCAAACTCTTAAGATTTCATCACCAATAACCAAAATTCTCATCAAAAATCTGCATATGACTCATATATGATATTCAAGCCATAAAATCATATTTTTCAATTTTCTTACCTCACATAACATATTTAATTCATTTACTCAAAATTAGACCATTTTCATGAAAAATACAAATCAGTTCCAAAAATATTTCTTTTCTGAGATTTAGCAAAATATAGTCCCATATTGAACATATATTTTTCTCAGACTTTTTAAAATTTATTTACTATTTTTCATATGGCCAAAACCGCCGAATATTTAGACATTTATCACAAATAGTACTTTTATCCAAAAATTACAAAACTCACAAAGTATACTGATATTATATAGATATACTTCTAATAAAAATTTCATCAGTTTTGGAGTTAACCACAAGGAGTTATAAGCGGTTACTTTGAAAATAGTCATTCCCCGTAAAATTCATAACTCTTAATCTATACATCCAAAAATCACCATTTTTGGACACAATCAATAAAACTCGTCAAAATATCATTTCAAATTTTTCCAGAATTTTTTGAAGGTCAAAAGAATTATGAACTGAAAAACATAATAACCCTTAAAATCCCTTACCTCAAGAGAGCAGTACTTCGGATGAAAAATCGGAGGAAACTTCTACTAAATAGCAACTCTCAAAGTATCTAAATACTCTCAAAAATATACTTGATAATATAGAGAGAAAGAAAACTTGTTTCTGTTGTGATTTTCAATTCTAACATAAGCACCTATTTATAGGAAAATGCTAGAACGCCAAAGGAGACTAAATAATAAAATATTATTATTATTATTATTATTCACCTTCTACGCATGCCACCAACCAACTTTGAAAGCCATCAGCCATATTTGAATAAATTAGCAGCCCACATGTTGTAAAACAAAAGTGGGCCCCACCCATAATTTAATAAAAATTATTTTATTTTTTAAAACTTCAAAAATTCATAGAAAATAGCCATTTTATCAGAAAATTCGAATCTCACGATTTTTTATAGGAAATTCAATTCTCTACAACTTTACAGAAGAAAGTTTTTCCAAATTCCAAACAAAAATTAACCGAAATCCATAAATGGGCGATTTTACAGGCTATAATCAAATTTTCGTCAAGAAATGGGGTCCACCGACACACAAAACATGTGTTAATCATTTAATACAATAAAAATATTCTTTATCCTCATATACTCATATATCCCACATTCATTGTAAAACTATCACCATTATTATATTATTAAATATAATAATAAATTATTTTATCAAAAAAGATAAAATATCAGTTTTCAACAATTGTCACTTAAAAAATTTTCTCCATCTATATCCACATAAAATTAATATTTTCCTTATCATATAAATTAATAATTAATTATTCACAAATAATATTACAGAATCACAGTATTGGCAACTAGGCCGTTCCCAAGAAAGAAGGGACTTTCCAATAAGAATTTCTCCTTACTGGCGCGCAATTATATGACCAAACCTCTCCTTAGACAGAACTTTCTAGACATTGCCAATAATGCTATCTAATAATATTATTCAAATAATATGAATTATTGATCTGATAATAGAAAATACTGTGCAACAACAATTATTGAAACAACAATAATATTAACGCAGCAATTATTGAATCAATAAAATAAAATATTGAACAGTAACTACTGTAACAATTATTCAGTAGTGCCTTCTTACGTAAGAATCAATAATTTCAAAAATATTGTGCAATACCGTGTGCTACTGTGCAATAACGCGTATTATTGTATTTTAACCACCGGGTATTCCAACAGTGTTAACGGTAACAACTACGCCGTTAATTATAAAAACTCAATTTTTGTCGTTATCTTCATCCGACCGTTTTTTGTTATGGGGCCCACAAATAGCTGCGCCGTCGTACGAATATTCTCAGACAGAAAGAATATTCCACGACCAACGAATATTCCCCGATAACAATGATTATTTTATAACCACTTGTTTATTTTGAAAAAATTTTATATTTCACCCATAACTTTAACTTTTTATCAATTTAACCATTTACTGAATTGTAATTATAAGAAAAATTGAATACTTTTATTTCATAAAATTCGGGGTCTTACACAACTAGTTGGTTGGATGAGTAATTGGGCCATTAGTTCTTGTGCTTCCTTGTCATCTTTAAGGCTGTCGGCCACTTCAGTGCTCCAAGTTGGAATAGCTGATTACATTACTATACAGCTGCCCTCTAGTTCATGTTTTCTAGACAACGCATCTGCTACCATATTATCTTTACCCTTCTTATAGTGGATAACATAATTGAAACCTAACATTTTTGAGATCCATTTCTGCTGCACTAATGTTGTTAACTTCTGCTCCAAGAAATACTTTAAGGCCTCATGGTCAATTTTAATGACAAACTGCTGCCCCAATAAATAAGTCCTCCATTTTTGCACTGCCATAATTATAGCTAGCAGTTCTTTCTCGTAAGTTAAGAGGCCCAAATGTTTTGTTAATAATGCCTTACTCATAAAGGCTAAGGGTCTGCCTTCCTGCATTAAGACTGCTCATATACCTGAGTGACAAGCATCCGTTTCCACAATGAAAGTTTTGGAGAAATCAGGCAGGGCTAGGATCGGAGTGTTTGATAGAACTTCCTTGAGTTTTTGAAAGGATTGTTCAGCCTCCTCTCCCCAGTTAAAAGCCCCCTTCTTAAGTATATTAGTCAAGGGTTTACTTATGATACCATAATGTTGCACAAACCTCCTATAGTAGTCGGTCAGACCAAGAAACCCCCTTAATGACTTCAATGTATTGGGTCTGCTCCATTGTCTCATAGCAGCCACTTTGTCTTCATCCGCAGTCACTCCTTGTTCATTGATAATATGTCCCAAGTATTCTACTTGAGTTTGGGCAAAAGTGCATTTGTTCCTCTTAACACAATACTTATTTCTCCTTATGATCTCAATCACTTGTTGTAGGTGACTGGCATGACTTTCCATAGAGGGGCTATATATCAAAATGTCATCAAAGAAAACCAAAATAAACTTTCTTAAATATGGAGCAAATATCTCATTCATTCGGCATTAAAAAGTAGAAGGGGCGTTGGTCAAACCAAATGGTATGACCAGAAACTCATAGTGTCCTTGATGAGTTTTAAAGGTTGTTTTATGAGTATCTTCTGTCTTAACTCTAATTTGGTGGTAGCCACTCCTGAAGTCTAACTTGGTGAAAAATTTGCTTCCCTTTAGTTCATCGAGCAACTCTTCTATAATAGGAATGGGAAATTTGTTCTTGATAGTCTTGTTGTTTAAAGCTCTATAATCTACACAAAATCTCTATGTATTATCTTTCTTTTTGACCAGCAGGACTGGAGAAGCATAGGGAGATGTGTTGTGTTTGATAATGCCACTATTTAGCATTTCCTTAACCATCCTTTCAATCTCAGTCTCTTTTATATGTAAGGATATCTATATGGGTTGGTATTGACAGGATTGCAGCTTGCCATAATGGGTATATGGTGATCCTGCCATCTCACTGGAGGCAACCCATGTGGTTCTTGGAAGAGGTCTCCATAAGTTGTCACCATATGTTCTATAGCTTTTGGAATCTGACCATTTGCCTCTATCTTTCCTTCCACTGCAGTTAACTGAACTAGAAAGTAGGTCTCTTCTTTGGGTTTCAAACTGAAATTCTCCTCTATTTGTATTGAGTAGAATTGCTTAGGATCTCCTTGCTCTCTTAACACCACCTTTTCTCCCTTCCAATGTATGATAATTTCCCTCTTCTTATAATCAAAACTTATGGGACTGACAACCTGCATCCATTGTACTCCCAACACAGCATCATATCCTCCCAAAGGAATAACATACATGGGACTTTGGAACTCTCCTTGAATCAGTTTCCATTTGAATTGTTCCACTTTCCTGTTACACTTTATTTGGTCCCCATTTGCCATTATGATACTAATGGGAGTACAGGGCTCAGTGGATATGTTGAGTTCCCTTACCAGGCTTGTGATACAAAATTATGGGTGGATCCACTATCTAACAACATAGTAATGGATCTGTTCTTAACCTGGCCATGTAACTTAATGGTGTGAACCCCATGAGTTCCTGTGATGGCATGCATTGAAACTCCACCACTGTCTTCAAGCTGCAATATTTCTTCCTCTTTTCCTTGTATGATAATTGCTAATTCCTGATCTGATTCTGTTTCAAGTACTTGCTCTTCTTCCTCATTTATCACAAGGTAGATGTGCTTCTTTTTACACACATGCCCTTGGGTGTACACTTCATCACAGTGGTAACATAAGCCTTTATTTCTCCTTTCTGCCATTTTAGTTGTGGTAAGTCTCTTGATTGGAAATGACCTGTGCATGTCCTGCTCTTTCCTTAGCTGATTGAAATGGTTCCTTGTGCATTGCAGGATATGGTTTACTCCTTCGGATTTGACTTTCCCCTCTAGTTTTGAATGCACCATGAGCCCTTTTTTCCAAGGATTCTACATAAACTTCCTGTCTCCTAGCTTGGTTGATAGCTTCTCTCAAAGTGGGTGGTCTCAGCATGTACAAGGCACCGACTATCTCCTCATTTAAGCCACTTAGAAAACTCTCAATGAAATATTCTTCAGTACATCTCTTATTCTGGTTAACCATATATGCCTTCAATTCCTCAAATCTCTTGATATAGTCATCTACCCTTCCTCTTTGAACCAATTTGTTAAACTGTCCTATCAAATTTTCATGTCCTCCTTTAACAAATCTTTAACATATGTAATAAGCAAATTCCTCCCACAATAGCCAAGGTTTCTCATCTTGTAAGGATTGCTACCAAACATCAGCTTCTCCTTCTAAATATAGTGCATCATACAACACTTTATATTTTGGGTCTATCATGGAGTTAAGTTGAAAGAATTTCTCACATTTCTTTAGCCAACCTCTAGGATCCTTACCTTTAAAGTGGGAAAAATCCATTTTAGGAATGGGAAATGGTAGAAAGGGGTTGGAGAAATTTCTGGGTTGATGTACTTCTGCTGATGAATACCAAGGATAAGGTCCATTAGACGAAGGAGAATGATTAGGTACTTGGTAGGCTGGTATTGTGGCTGGTATTTATGCAAAGTTTGGATTATAAGCTGGAATTGCAGATGAGTATGAGGTATTTAAGTGAGTTTGTCCATATTTGGTGGTGTGAGTTAGTATATGTTGTGTTGATGGGCTATAGGTGTATGTTGCAGTAACTGGGCTCGTAGTCAAATTGGGGGCTGTCATTGGACTAGTATTTCCGAGTGGGTCTGGTTGTGAATGCCACCCTAACATAGGAATGGTGTAAGGTATTGTTCTGTTTGTTCTAGAGTTATTGAGAGACGTAACTTGGGTTCTACCGACTGGGTCCAATATGGATACTATGGAAGGAGGTTGAGTAATTGGAGGTATTGAGGCACAATAAGAGTTTTGGTGGTTGGTACCTGACCTCATACCGATGTATAGGACAGGTACACTCATTTTGGTAGCCGGAATAAGAGTAGTGGTTGTCCCAAATTATAGTGACGGCTGTAGAAATACTGCTGTTGGAAATGGTGGTAGTGGTTCGAGCGGTATAGAAGGGGTGGCCGTCTGAGTTGGAAGTGTGTGACTCGCACTTGTGGCCATATTCTCCTTCTCCGATCGGTGGAACGTCGCCATGGCCTCTGTAATTTTCTTTGTAATCTCTTCACTACTGGTCTGTAACCTTTGGTTGATCTGGGTTATTTGCTTTCCAAATGCGCGCATTTGTGCGGTTGTTTGTTCGAGATTCTTATCCATCAGCTCTTGTATTTGCTCGATTCTACCTTATAAGCTTTTGAGTTCTTTCTCATGCTTATGAAGGCTCACCTTGGCCGTTGCATCCACCATGAATGGCCCAAGAGTTGCTTTGATACCACTTGTCATAACACAGATATAAAATGACAGAGAAAACAAGGAAATTGAAAAGAAAATAAAATACGAAATTTCATATATCTTTTTTCATAGCATCCAAGGACAATTCTCGTGACATATATATTGTCACCAGAGCAATCTATTCTCTGTCATCTAACAACTCTCACCAATAAGCTTCTTACACATGTTTATTGCTAACTTTAATCCATAACTACTACGGACATGATCGAAACGTTGTGTTTGATGGACACTTGCAACGGCTAGCTCCTCTCCTCATCTATTCATTCCTAACAGCCCATTTTGCGGGATCATGCTCCCCTCCAGATTTAACCTTCAAACTTTCGATCTAAGCTGCCCACGTGTTCTACATAAAATCTATCTTCCCAAAATTTCTTACATCTAATAATCTACTTCTTTCTTTCTCCCTAATCTTTATTAATGAAAAATGTGAATATACACAAACTACTGATTAAGATTAAGATCTTAACCGAACTTCAAAATAAATCTTAAAACTAACAATATATATTCATAGCAATTGGTTGTTATAGACACTATTTCAGCAACTAACTTGTTAGCCGTAGATCAATTAAACGGAAGGCTGAGATGGAAAAAAATATATTGTCAGTCGCTACAATATGTAGCGGCCCAAACAACATACTCTAACAGCTTTTATTTTAATAAAAATCAAATTAACTTGCTAATGTGGACCCATATTGTCAAATAAAAAGATATAAAATGGATTATTTTTTTTATATACCAACCACTACAGCTTGTAAAGGCTTGGTCTTATTATATTTTTTTTATAACGTGGACCCATTTTTGAGAAATAGAATGATAAAAAGGGAATTTATTTTTTATATATACCAAGCGCTACAGCTTGTAGCGGCTTTGTCATAATTTTTTTTTGTCTCATCTGTTGTCCCACTTTATTGGTAATAGTGTTATTACTTGCCTTTTTATTACTAATACTAATATTAATTAAATGATAATTAAAAAGGCAAGAAAAAGGCAATTAATATTACAATATTTTCTTTCTATCTCTCAATTTTCTTACAACGGAAGTCATTAAAAAAAAATCAAGACGCTATATCTTGTAGCGATTGGTAATACTGTTATTACTTGTCTTTTTTTATTACTAATATTACTATTATTAATTATTTTTTTATTACTAATACTAATATTAATTGTCTTTTTAGTAATATTAGTAATTGACGTTTTAGTAAAATTATTAGTAATTAATTTTTTATTACTATTACTAATATTAATTGCCTTTTTATTACTAATACTAGTATTAATTGCCTTTTTAGTAATATTAGTAATTGCCTTTTTCGTATTAATATTAGTAATTGTCATTTTAGTATTAATATTAATTGTCTTTTTATTACTATTACTAATATTAATTGCCTTTTTATTAGTAATACTAATATTAATTACCTTTTTATTACTAATACTAATATTAATTACTTTTTTAATTCTCATTTAATTAATATTAGTATTAGTAATAAAAAGGCAAGTAATAACACTATTACCAACCGCTACAATATGCGGCTTGTTTTTTTTTTTCTTCATGCCTTTAGTGTTGTCTTTAGTAATAAAAAAGGCAAGAAATAACACTATTACCAATTGCTACAAGATGTAGCGGCTTGGTTTTTTTTTTAAATGACTTTCGTTGTAAGAAAATTGAGAGATAGAAAGACAACATTATAATATTAATTGCCTTTTTAATTCTCATTTAATTAATATTAGTATTAGTAATAAAAAGGCAAGTAATAACACTATTACCAACAAAGTGGGACAACGGATGGCACACAAAAAAATTTATGACCAAGCCGCTACAAGCTATAGCAGTTGGTATATATAAAAAAAAATAAATTCCTTTTTATCATTTTATTTCTCAAAAATGGGTCCACGTTATAAAAAAAATATTAAGACCAAACCGTTACAAGCTGTAGCGGTTGGTATATATAAAAAATAAATTTATTTTATATCTTTCTATCTGACAATATGGGCCCACATTAGCAAATTAAATTGATTTTTATTAAAATATAAGCCGCTAGAGCATGTTGTTCAGGCCGCTACATGTTATAGCGGCGAGCAATATATTTTTTTCCATCTTAGCCTTCCATTTAATTGATCTACGGCTGATAAGTTGATTGCTGGAATAGTATCTATAACAACTGATTGCTATGCATGAGAACCCTATATATATATATATAGTTCGGATCTTAAGTTAACTCCTTATCCAACTCACCCGAGCTTACCCTCCTTTTAGCGACGGTTCGGTTATACAACCGTTGTCTATACTTTTAGCGACGAACAACATATAGTGTCGCTAAAAGTATAGACGATGATTGTATGACCGAACCGTCGCCGGGTCCGTCGCTAAAGGTGGGTGAGCTCGAGTGAGTTGAATAAGGGGTGAGTTTAAGATCCGGACCGTATATATATATATATATATATATATATATATATATATATATATATATATATATATACATGAAGTTAGATGGATTACAACCTATTTATATATTTTATGTTTTGTCATAAAATCTCGTAATTGAAACAAAAAAAATAAAAATTAATTATTATTTGAATCACATGGAGGAAAGAAGTTTTGTGTTGAAAATATATAGGAGGGATTCGGTTAGCATGAAATTTATTTTTTGGTAAGTTGGTCAATTGAATAATAGAATGCTGACACATATACAGTCTTGCCTGAAAGAAAGGAGAAATTATACTAGAAAAGTTTTGAGCCGTTGGATTTTTGATGGGGCAAATGTACGGATTAAAAGTCTAGAGGGGTCTGAACAGATGAAGTCTGGAGGGAGAATAGATCTTCAGTCCCTATTTTTCCTGTCTCTTTGTGTTCCTCCACTTAAATTTTGACATATAATCTCTTATTTGACACCAATTAATTTTAAAATTAAATAAAAAATTATCTATCAAAATTTAAGTGAGAGAACACAAGGTAGACAAAAAAAAAATAGATACAAAGGATCTGCTCTCGTCTGGAGGGGAGAAGCATCATATTTTGCGCTTTAAATATTCTTACCCAGGCTGAAAATTGTGCATAATTTCTTCAATATCAACCATTCCAAGCGTAGGTTTTAAAATATAATAAATATCAAATGAATATTAATTTACAAATCTCCTTGTGATGTCTGCAAGATTATAAACTAAGTTTATGCTTATATAATCGTATGGAATTAAGTTGTTTAAATTTATTGTTTTCATAATGACTACTTTTGGGCTTTACAATTATAAATTTGAACTATAAAAGATAAATTGAATCTTTCTACTTTTTAATATATAATAATAATAATGAGTTCATCGTTTTTAATTTATGCAAAAAAAATAATAAAATAATAATGAGAATATATTATCTTATTTTTAGTGATAATAATAATGAGAAACTAGTAATTATGTAATGTCATATTTTATCGAAATAAAAAAGAAAAGAAAATGACAAATATAATGTATTCTTCCAAGTTTTGTCGATTTACGACCCCCAAAAAAAAAAATTCATTTGCTGGCAGGGCAGGGCACACAATATTGGAGTTTACTCCCTTCATCCAGACTTTCCGGAGCTCGCACTGTCCCTCTCTCCCGGATTCTCCAAGGTTTGGTTCCCTCTCTTTGCAAATCGTTATCTTCTTGGATAATGGATGTGATGGAACATTGATTTCATTACACTGGCTAGTTGTTTTTTTGTTGGTCAATTGAATCATTTGGTTAGTTGCGTTGAAACTTTAAGACTCCATATGCCATTATGCAAACATTTTAAGTTTTGGTGGTATAAATTGGTTCTTATTATGGTAGTTTATAAGAATACTAGGTTGGCATTCAAAGCTTGCTGAAAAGTTTTGTTCTTTCTTATGTATAAAGAGAGAGAGAGAGAGAGAGTATAGCAATGGGAGGATTAACAACCCACACGATGCTATGGGACATGGATTGTGCCTTATTCTGGACTTAGGTCTTTACAGTAATCTTTTGAATTGCCTGCCACTTAGTCATAGTGTAAGAAGCCTACTGTATTGTGGTCTGTAAGGGATTTCTGTTCATTCCGAGTTGATAATGTGTGGTACAATGTCTTTGCTTATGAAGATCATCATTTTTTTAAGCTTTCTAATCTTATAATCAGTCATGAGTTTTAGGTAATGTCTGTTAGATAGGTATAGAAAACGAGGAACTGAAAGCGATGAACCCCATAAACTCAAGTGTTTGACCAACCTCGTTAAATTCAATCTTTATCCTTATCATTGCAACACGGAATCCATCCTTTTTGTTTTTCCATTTTTCTTTCTTTGTAGTTAAACAATGGCATCTGTTTGATTCTTCATCAACTTTCCCCCATTTGTTTTTATGCTACAATACTAGCAATAGTTAGCTCAGATTCAAGTTATCTAGAGCTAATGACCTCTCTTAATCTTGGTAGACTCGAGTAGCTCAACATAAGCTGTTCTCATGGGTGACTCCTTGTCGTATTACCCCTAGTAGACCTTTGGATCGTCTTTTGTATTTTATTTCAAATCAGAAAAGAGACAGCTTAATATTCTTCTTCTTGAAGTTCTTTGCTTCAAATGTGTATGCTTGATTGTTGCTGTTCTTTACCACAACCCAACACTATAACTTTGATTCCACCTGTCATAATCTGTCTACTTGACATTATATATTACAAGCCACAAATAACTGTTTTTCTTTTATTGATATTTGCAGATGGGTGATGTAGCTAAGGACCTAATTGCTGGCACTGTAGGTGGGGCATCACAGTTGATATGTGGACACCCTTTCGATACCATCAAAGTCAAGCTCCAAAGCCAGCCAGTTCCATTACCTGGCCAGGCTCCTAAATTCTCCGGGGCAATGGATGCTGTCAGACAGACAATAGCAGCAGAAGGAGCTGGAGGTCTGTTCAAGGGTATGGGTGCCCCACTTGCGACTGTAGCAGCTTTAAATGCCGTCCTCTTCACAGCTAGGGGACAAATGGAAGCACTTCTGAGGTCCCAACCTGGTTCTCCGCTTACAGTTGACCAGCAGGTTGTTTGTGGAGCTGCGGCTGGACTTGCTGTCTCTATTCCGGCCTGCCCAACTGAATTGATCAAGTGCAGGTCAGTATTTTCTGTGATTTGTAAAATAAGTTTCCATCCCTATGGAAGTCTTGCAGAAAATTGTTTGGCCCCAGCCAAGAAATTATGACCAATCTGGATTGGCTCCAGAATTTCAGTTTACATGCTTATCATTTCCCTCTTTTTAGCTTTAAATTTCTTTGAAATTTTGGTCACATTGATGGAGAAATTGCCATAGCCTTCAATATTTACCAACACATTGATCAAGTCTCTCTATGAAATCAGATTGCAAGCCCAGAGTGCACTGGCAGATGCTAGCTCAGCTGGTGTTGCAGTGAAGTATGGAGGGCCAATGGATGTGGCAAAACACATTCTTCGATCAGCAGGTGCGAGGGGTTTGTTTAGAGGCTTGGTTCCCACAATGGCACGTGAAATTCCAGGGAATGCTGCAATGTTTGGCATCTATGAAGGCCTAAAGCAGTTATTTGCGGGAGGGCAAGACACATCGAAATTAGGAAGAGGTTCACTGATGTTAGCCGGAGGCTTGGCTGGAGGTTCCATATGGATTTTTGTTTACCCAACTGATGTGGTAAAGAGTGCAATTCAGGTTGATGATTTCAAAAACCCAAAGTTCTCTGGATCTCTTGATGCTTTCAGAAAGGTCTTGGCTTCAGAGGGAGTCAAAGGCCTGTACAAGGGTTTTGGACCTGCCATGGCTCGAAGTGTTCCTGCAAATGCAGCATGCTTCTTGGCTTATGAGGTGACAAGGTCTAGTTTGGAATGATTATTTTCATCGACACTGGCCAATAATTGGATTGTTTTAGCCTCCACCTTTTATTTACTAACCTTTTACCATCAAAATTTAGATTCTTGAGGCAATATTTTTTGTGCCGCTTACCCTGGGGCTGGGCGTTGGGGGGGGGGGGCAGTGGTAAAGTTTGAGCCATCGTGATGCACAAACTACAGTATGAGCCTTGCTCACGATAGTATTTCCTCATCCGTCCTGATGTTTTGTGGCTGATAATTCTTCTGCGAAGTGATAATAAATTGTTGTTATATATGGTTGTTCTGGTATCCACTTTCTTATGGTAGTCAATTTGAACACTCGACTGAACAATTGTGAACAAATGGAGAGCTTACCTTAAAATAGTCATATACGTATTGATCAGCAATGACATTGAAGGAAGAATATATATATAGAGAGAGAGAGAGACAACGACAGACATATTATGTGTTGGACGATTATTTAATATTTATATTAGCCGTACGACATATTTATGTCAACTGAGTGAATAAAAAAAAGAGAATTGTTGAATTCACAATAAATTTTGTTATTTTTACAACAAAATTGTCACTGTAGATATATAGCGACGGTAAAAATTATAGCTATATGATCTATAACGACACTTTTGTTATAAAAATTGAATTTAACAATTTCCTAAAAAAAATTGTCCCATTAACTGTGAGTATGAAATTAAATTAGTTTTTTTACCATGAGAATGGACTTTTTCATTTTTGGACTGCCACATGATTGATTCTAGTGACATGGTTTGGTCAACATCAGATTTAGATGGGAAAATCTCGGGTCAATAGTTATAAATTCAGCAAAAGGGTGAGGGAGTGTGTGTATCGCCATATCCGCAACTGTTTTGAAAAGAAAAGGTCTCAAACTATAAATATGGATTAAGGGCACATCTTATTTTGAATCGTCCCAACAAAACTGTAACTGAGAAGTGTAGATGAGAATTACAAATACAAAATGGAAGATCAGCAGTTGCAGTCTCATTCCTTTATGCCTCTTCTTTCTAGGGTGGATCGCTTGGATTCTGTCGTGAGTTGTCGTCCAATTTCATATATAGTATATAATATATAACATTTGTCATGCATTTTATGCTTATAATTTGAGTTTCTGACTGTGTAGATAACATATATAGAGAAAAAGGAGAAGTTATCAAGATGGAGGAAATGTAGTAGTAATTCAATTGGCAAAAAGGATAGGAAAGACATGGCACTGAAGGTGGCAGCCCAGGAGGCTCACTCCAAAGGCTCTTTAATGGATCGCATTTTGTCTCTTGAAGATCGACTTGTTCAGGTAAGTATTTATATGCCTCCAAATATGCTTAATACATGCAAATTATAATTAGTTTTGAAATATACAACTGTAGCTTTCCCAAGAGATTGAATCAAGTAGCAGAGCGTCAAGCAGTTGCAGCATACAAAGTACATCTCTGTGGACATCTTCTAGCTGTGGTGGATCCAAAACCGAATTACCACTTACTTCGTACCCTACTTTCTCCTTTCCCATTAATCCCGAACGTAAATCAGAGTCTGAATTCCGGGTAATTAATCCATATCTTTCTTAGCTTTTTAAAATTAACATGTTATGCTCGAATCAAGTAGATTAATGAATGAATGAATGGTAGAAAATTAGTGTTATGAACCACTTGTTTCATCATATATGCATGCACAGAGAAAACAACATACACTGCAGCAGCAGCAGCAGCAGAGGCTGAAGCACCCAAATGATCAAATGAAGCAGAAGCAGAATGGTGAAGATGGGGAGGAAGAAAAGACATGCAAAAGTGGGAAGAAGAAGAAGAAGAGACATCTCAGTTGGCCACGCCTCAAATTACTCGGCTGCTAATTTAACATATTCTATTATCTCTATATTGTCCCTTCGAATTTCTGTCTTTGTGCAAATAATATGTAGTAAGAGTTAAACTCATTGATTAGCCAGCTCACCTGCATAATTAAACTTCACGTTTTTTCAATTATTTATTAAAACATTTCACTACTTCACTCTGTGTGCGTGTGTGATTATTAGAGTTCTTTAATCTCTTTTATTCCTTCTTTGGTACTCCCTCCGCTATTTAATATAGGTCGTTTTAGAGTTGTGCACAAGTATTAAGGAAATAATTGTAAAACATTAAATATACTATCAATTGTCTATATTGCCCTTGTATTGAAAAAAGAGAGTATTATTTATTAAAAAAAAATAGTGAGAGAATCAAAGTTATATTTATTATTTGGGATAATATTGAAAACTAAGTAATTAATGCTTATTTAAAATTCTCAAACGACTTATATTTAAGAACAAAAATATTTCTCTAAAACGACCAATATTAAAGAACGGAGGAAGTAGTTAAAATTGGTCATGGATTGAATATTGGTGACTAATATGGAAAAAACTCATTTAATGTTTCAGTATCTATTATATCTAACATGAAAATTCTCATTTTTAACTAAAAATTATGCCGTGCTCCACAAAAAAGTCCCACTTTGACTTTTTATTATATTTAATCATTATATATATTGATGATGCTAGAGATTTCAAATTATCTCAAATGATGAGCTACATAACATTGATTAGATAGATATCATGTGATTGATTATAATATTAATTATCATTAAAATATTTCACTATATATATATATATATATATATATATATATATATATATATAGTGGAATGATATGCTATGTATTTATTATAGATTAAAAATAAATATACATCATCTCTATAGTTTAATATAAAATTTATCGGCCAAAATTAATTCACTGCCGCTATTAAGTCTTCGACAACTATAAATAAAGAAAACTTAATTGAGCGGTACTTGAGCACGCGAAAATGAAAATGACTACCTCTTTGATATGCCGAAGTAATCCTTAATTTGTGCATATTAGAGCATGTTGCCGAATTGACTTTCAATCTGGCATTAAACAAATAATACTAAAAGGAAGAAAACTTGAGAGATATACATCTTTTTCTATATATAAATTAATACTCCATCCGTCCCACGATAAAATTTTTTATAAAAATCTTTATTACTATTTCAGGTAGTTCTAAGTTAAATATCTACTTATTTTAAATGATCTATTTTTTATAATAATTTACCTATAATACCTTAATTATTAATCGTTATATTTCTATTCTCTATACATATTTCTAGAACATCCCTAGTAATATACAGAAAACAATACAATTAAATAAGAATTTAAATATGAACAATTTTATCATTTTTTTTATGTACAAAAAGTCAACCGACTTTTATCGTAAGAGAGAGAGAGTAGTACACAAGTTTACAAGTTTACTTCTGAGTTGGGAAGTTCAAACAATTCACTTACTGTATTTTCTATTTAATCAAGTGTAAACTAGACTAATATGCAAGGATGAAATTCTGACGAGTATTATCATTGGCATTTTTTGTATATGGGTACACATAATGCATATACAACTCAAGCCACAGTTACGAGGCACCAGACAACATCATTGAAACAACTTCCTCCACAGTTACAGAAGACAAGAAAACTACTTTTAATCATACAATTGATTATTCATATTGTTTTTCACATCCAAACCATATTATTCTTTCAATGAAAAAAACAACAACTAATATTGAAGGTCTAAACATTTACACAGGTACTTGAGGTTTCAACAGGAGGGCATCAATAAATATAAAGTTAACCTTGGACTATAGATTCTAGGTTCACTCCCCGAAAACATTTTTTTTATAAGATATTGAAACTTCAACAAAACTCTCTATCTCAAACCCTTTTATGAGTTCTTGAAGTGGACTGCGGACATGAAAAAGAAAAGGGAATAAAACTACTGAAATGCCTACCTGAAGTATTCCACTAGGAAATAGTCATGTAGATAGAAGTCACATTAAGCTTCACTTTTACAATGTTCTACAACAAGCAACTAAGCACTAAGCTTAAAGATATACTACATCTTAAGGCATAAAAAGGATTCGTTTTTCTTTGGACAAGTTTTGAGACTTATAAGAGGTTACACAATACATATCTCATAGTATAAGAGTTAAAATCTATATTACCAGACTGCTGAATCAGCGTAACATTACGCCAAGAACTTCATCTACATCACGTCTCAAGCAGTAGCACAAGGAAAAACGAACCTGAGATGATTAAAGGACAAAAAAGAAACTGAAAGAAACGGAGGGGGAGTGGAGGGAAGGGAAAAAATGAGCCTGAGATGACAGAAAAGAAATTGAAAGAAGGGTGGGTGGGTGGGAGGGAGGGAGGGAGCATACTGATATATAGGCACTTCTATAACCAGGACTCTCAGAAACACCAGAAAAACACTCACAGGTTGCGTAACTCTCTAAGTACTTGAACATTGTCTGGCACATACCGCAAGCCACACGGCAGGTTTAAGCTTATGTCTTCTCTTGTAACTACTCAATTTTTTGGATTTTTAGAATCTAGATTTTTTAGAATCACAAGAATCCAAATAAGGAATGATCAAATTAATCCAAACAAGCTCAGGTTAGCCGTGGACACACTGATGAGGCTCATCTAAAAGCTTTTAGACTGAAACCATAAGGACACAGACTCACAGTCTTACTTAAATATACAAATAAATCTAGAAAGTATCCATTCCCAACACCAACCAACGGAACTACAAACTCAGTTCCTTATACCATAAATACACAATCTAAAAAGCTCAATACTGAGTTTACTTTTACATAGAATGAGTGGTAGCTGAATCTAATTTAAGTCCTTGACGGGGAACCAATGGGGCGGGGTAACACAACTGCAAGACCAAGACCAGAGAGGAGCGAAGATGGCACGCGGAATCTAGCTACATTGCGTATGTGAAATAAAGACATGAATGAAGTAATGAGAAATGAAAGAAAGTACTTGTGCATTAAACTTTTATAACATAATGACTAGAAAAATATGGACATGTCAAAATCTGCAGGTAAAAGAATCTATATCTTCTATTTTTATGTTTCTCTCAGTGTCATTCTTTAATTTCCCTGCACAAAATGTTCTGTATGAACTTCATCATTGATATAATGGCTATGCATTTTTTGTTTATAACTTTAACATAATTTCAAATATCTTCACAATTAAGAAAACTGAAGAAGAATGTTAATCTATAATAGTAAATGAAATAATCCACAACATTAAGAAATACAAAAAACTGAACCAGCAGACAATGTTCACACCATTTACAAAGTCTAATCCTAATTCCTCTCATGTTACATGTCTACCCAAGTTTTCAGACAAGTTCATCTTCACTATGTCATCTAAAGTAAACTTTCCAAGGAATAAACAATTGCAGCTGTTACAGAACTCATATCTACAAGCATGTCTTGAAATAGTATTAACAAAAAAACATAAAGGCTAAAAGAACACTAAATACCTCAAAGAAGAAATCTTGACTGCCAGTCTACATTATACTTCTCACAAGTGAAGCTTCCATGAGAAGGAAATGAGTCACCATGATGAAAGTCTTTGGAGAATCAATCATGGAGCCCATTAATAGCAGCTTTCCATCTTGGACTATTAATCCCTCCACCGTGGGCTTGGAAATTGATCCCTCCATCTTGGGCTTGAAATGGGGAAAAATCCTGAAGGAGATAGCGGAAACCCATAACCCGGAGAAGGTGGAGGATGAGGCCCAGGGCCTAAAATCCCTGAATGGGCCATGGGAGAAAACGAAAAATTTGGTGTCAGTGGTGGAGGAAACTGATATCCAATAGAGAGCAATGGATAAGGTGACCGTGGCGATAACATGTTCATGAAACCAGTAGGCGAAGGCAAGAGGAACTGAGAAGTAGGAGAGGGTAAAAGTGGGGGAGGACCATTCATCCTAGGGGACGGTAGAGGAGAAGGATTCATCCTGGGTGATGGAAGAGGAGGAGGACCATTCATCCTTGGTGACTGGAGAGGAGGCCCAGATGGGTTAGGAAGTAACCCAGATGATGGTGGATGAGCTTGATTTTGACCAGGAAATTGAGGGTGATGTTGAGGATGCATTTGGCTTTGTCTCGGGCCAGAATCTATGATTGAATGTTGAAGATATCGCATGTAAGCTGAGATAGGAGACTCGGCTGTATTTGGCCAAACTTGATCACCAGGGGTGAAGGGTGGTGGCATCATTGACGGCAATGGGGGACTCAAATGGCCAGGAGGAGGTCTAGCAAAGTTATTACTGAAAGGAGCACCTGTGCCAGGGGGAGGCAGGGAAGGGACTGGTGCTGCAGGATGGTGAGTTGGCATTTGGGGGCTGTTTATGTTTATAGGTTCTAATGGAGGAGGACGGATCTTCTGTAAACGCATACTTGGCGGTTTAGGTGGGTTTTGGGGAGGTCTAGGAAGCGGATCTTGGGAAGGCGAACCAGTGAGCTGCTGAACAATGTTCCTAAAATCATTCTTGTTAATATTGTAAACCTGAGGCTGTGGTTGCTGCCTAGCAGTATTAGTAAAATTGGGTTGGTGAATTGGACTCTTTCTGATATTTTTGCCTATCTTGTTCACACCCAAATGCTCATTATGCCTATTCTTGGATAGATTCGAATTGTCCATTTCTATGCCCACTTCACACTTGCTCCAAATATCAAATATATTTCTAAAACCCCAGAAAATCAAAGTATTTTAAAGAACCAAACAGTAACCAAGAACTTCAAATTCGAGCGTTAACCTTAGGCAAGCAATCTACAACTCGGTAGATGTAACTAAAAATTGAGGATAATTAATCCGGAGAACTAAAATTGAAGCAGCAGAAATCACACCCTTTCCTTAGAACTGTGAACACATCAAACCCTAGATCGAATCAACTTTAATCCCGCAAGAAATTCAACCTGCAAAATTCGCCTCTGATAAAGCAAAATTCAGTAATTTCACCAAAAAGATGGTCTTTGATCAAGAAACTCAACAAAGCTAAAATCGTTCAAACTTTTCTTCCCAGAGACCTTAATAAAGAAATTTGAAATTTTCAAAACTCTTACTTTTTCTGTCTATCTACCTGAAGTTGCTAAAGGAGTAAACGGATAGATATGAATGTGGGGAAATAGACAACAACCGGAAAGAAAGGAGAGAGAAAAACCCTAGCGTGAAGTAGCGGCTGGCTTTGGTCAATGGGAAATGAACGGAAACAATGACGGAAATGAAACGGGAAAGAAGCAGAAAGTCGAATGATAAGTGATAAATACTAAACTACTAATATTTGGTGAGGAGGCATGTTGGCCAATGGCCACTGACGAGACGATGACGTTTCGTTATGCGTCTCTATAGTATAGTGTACTTAAAGCCTAAAGGCAAAGGCTACGCCGAGAAGACTTTTGAATTATGTGTGTTGTGGGGAAATTATTACTCCATCCGTTTTAAAATTAAGTATATAATTTAATTTTAGAGAATAAACTATAATATATTAAAATTTAAAATTAATATGATTTATTAAAATTTAAAATAAAATAATTTTTTTAATTAATAATTTTTATTATATACTATATAATTATAATAATTGTATCAACTAAAGTTAAATAAATTTACATCAATTTAAAATTTAATATGTTATCGTTGATCTCATAAGTCAAATTGTATATCTAATTTTAGAACAAAACATGATTTATATAATTACTCACAAGTTGAAGTTGGTACATTTGTGTTTAATTACTGTTTTAACAAATAATTTTTATTTATAAAAATATTTGTCTTATAAAAAAATAGTTTTTATTAATGATAGCATATAATTAGATAATATCGTCAGGTATAATATTACAATTTGGTTATCATACTCATACCACAATTATCGTCAAGTATAATATTACAATTTGGTTGATAATACAAATCCAGTGATACACATGGGAGCAGAGCAGAGCAAAGCATGGCAATTTTGGCCCAGATATAGGTTTGAACTAACTAGGTTAATATTTAGCCCAACTTAAATAATTATTTTTATGATTAAAATATGGAACTAAAAAATACTCCTATATATTAACTCATAATTAAACAAAAAAAAATATTTGGCACTAAGTAAAATGTACTTTAACTTATGAGCAATTAAGTCAAAAACCACTAAATTGTATGTTTTTAAAAGCTAATAATATTTCTTTTAGGGTATTGATATTTTCATATTTTTTTTTATATTTTCATATGATTTTCTTTCACATGAGTTCTCAGTTTTATATGAAAAAAAATTATGTGAAAATATTAAAAAAAAAAAAAACAAAACATGTGAAATAGTTATTGAAGATTGAAAATTGTTTGCCGGTCAAGAATAATTATAAACACAAGGGAGTTGGTCAGATCTAATAATATTTGTTTTGTCCTCTATCTCTCCTCCCATAAGCACCCACACCGACCAATTTTTTTTTCTTCTCTCTCTGTCTCTCCCTCTCTCCTCAAACACAGAAGAATACACCTTAATTACGACTTGGGTTGTTAGATATTTATATGCATTTGAACCCATTCTCCAAAAAGCTACATTTTTTTCTTGATTTCTCTCTTTAAAATTGTTTTTCTAATACTTTATATATATATATATATATATATATATATATATATATATATATATATATATATATATATATTTGCATTTTCCCTTTTATAGTTGTTTAAATTGTTGATGAGATTACCCCGGTTGTGTTGCATGGGGTTGGGTGATGGGTGTTATTAAACTTGTATGCATTTTCTGGCTTGTACAACCTTATATGATCTACACTGTTTCAATTTCATCTCTCGTGATTCTAATTAGTTCACATTAATTGTGCACTCATATATATATATGTACTTTAAAAGTCGAATCTTTTTGGTAGTTTCATTTGGAAGATGGTTGTTTCATAATAAATTTCAGCAGTTATTTTTTCATTCATTGTTTCTTTAGCAAGTATATATATATATGAAAACATAGGAATTAATTAAGAACATCGATGTGAAATTTTCAGTCCCTTAGGTGCAACCTACATGCATTAGTTAACAATGACTTATAACTAATTATGTTGTTCTTTGATGACTGATGCCTATATATGAGGTGGTGTATTTACCATAACACTCTAGAACTGGGGCTAAGCCTATGTTTGTTTGCAAGGATTATATTTAGGATATGATTGTTAATTTCAAGTGTCTTATTTATTTTTAAATTTAAACTAGGACTATTAGTCTCAGAATTATAAAATGACTTAATTAATAGTCTTGACATTATAATTATATTCCCGGGATTATAATCCTAGGATTAATATATATATATAATCTTGGGATTATAATCCCATAAATTATAATCTCGAGATTATAATTCTTACAAACAAACGTAACCTAGGTTCTTAATTATGCTCACAAAGCAAATCGATTTCCAAAGAAATTCACAAAAGACCTCATTTAAACACGAAAGTAACAAACTAAAAAAAAAAAAACTTTCAGTACAAATGCTCTCACTAGCTAGTTACAATGATGGTTCCTTTGTTACATGCCCAATATAAAAAAGATGGAACCTTTTACAATTATGTGCTTCCTATAATTTGGCCAAGCATGTATATACTATACAATTATGTGCTTCCTGATTATTCATGGATGGAAAGAGGGCAACCTGGTGTCCTGGGTTTTTTCCCCTGGTGTTCCTGAGCAACTAAGTTGCTCACTGAGCACGCAGACGTTTCTATAAACCTAAATAAACACTACGAACTGCATTAATACAAATAAGCCTCGGAAGTTCTTGAGCACAGCAAAACATTTAGTTTTAGTGTCTATATTTGGCATTGTGGTAATTGAGCCTAATTAAAGTTTTGAAAATTTATATGAAATCCAGGATTTACACTCTTCCTTAAACAAGTTGATGTCCCAGGAGATCGCAAGAACCTACTCTTGTGTTATTTACTTGGCAAATTATGTTTTTTCTAGGGTTTAAAACATGGGGTTGAGAAGTTTTTGTGTTTGTGGTCCAACTCCAACATGCATGCATATTTCCTTTCCTCTTCCAAGGAAGTGAAAACAAAAGTTCCAAGATAAAAGATGCCCATCTCTGTGGCTGTTTTGACAACTTGTCTCCCTCTTAGGTACTGTAGTTTTTTTACCTATTGCATCATATTTATGACACTATTTATCCACGATTGTTATGCGTGGTAGCCTGGTAGGTGTTTTTATGTTCCTCTTTAACTATGCCACTCATTTAGCAAGCTTCTTATTTACCTTTTCCTTCTCCCAAAAGAAATTATGAATTTACAGTCTAACAGATTGCATGTGGATGCAGTGAAGCCATGCATATCTCTTTTTTGGAAATTAAAAGGAAAATTTTCATTATAATTTTTTAGCATTTGGGATAGTGATCTTGTACTTTGGTTTGAATTGATGAGGTAGCAGATTGATTGCCACTCATGCGATGTTTTTTTGACTTCGTGAAGCAGATGCCTAGATATTGAACTGGTGGAATGGATGACTGCTAGCTGGATGTTGCATGGAGACAAACTTACTAGCTATTACTGGTAATTAAGACACGTCATTAATTGTTTCTATCAAAAAAGGCAATTATATATGCAGAAAGATTCCTTTGATTCTCATAGAATTTCTTAACACCGCTCTTTATTGACTTCATTAACGAAGATGTTTCTTCCTTTATATTAGATGGAAAATTGTCATAAAAATAATTAATGCCTTAACCATCAATGGTTCTCTAGTAGGGTTCCATGATCAAAATGAACATGCTAGAAAGCCCTCATGACCTTATGGCCCATTGACGTCAGACAAAATAGTCATTATCATGCGGGCTAAGTAAAAAAATAAACTCACAGACAAAGGAACAAAAGTTTCACCAAAAACACAAAGAAATCTCTCTAATATGTAAATTATATTTATCAAAATCAAAGTTATTATCTATTAACCCACAAACCGGATATTATACCTAATAAAACTTTCTATCCAAGTCATAACAGAATTCTTAAAAATACGGAAACAAAATCCTAACAAACTTCCTATATTAATGGAAATGAAATTCCTAATAAAATTCTACTACCAATAAAGAGCTAACAATAGTAAAATCAATTTGTCGAACTCCCGAAGTCATGACGCCACGAGCTCGAAGACATCCAATCTCCCGAAGCCGAAGGTGTTAATGACCTTCATGCCTGCGACGATCCTCCAATTCATGATACTCCAAGGTCATCAACATGTTATCCAACAACTCTTCATCATCAACCTCGGATTCTCCTGCATCAGTCACCCTTGGTTGGAAAGAACTCGCCCTCAAGTTCATAGTTTTATCATCAAATTGCTCAAAACAATGACTTAAATGCTTCACGTTGAAAACATACGAAGTCCGCAAATGATTAGGAATGCGCAACCGATAAGCGTTGTCATTGATCCTCTTCAAAATCTCGCAAGGACCAATTTTTCGATTCTTAAGCTTATTATAGTCACCAACAGGAAAACGATCTCGGGTTAGTACGACCCAAACAAAATCACCAACTTTAAAAATAACCTGACATCGGTGACTGTCAACCCGATCCTTGTACTTATATAGCATTATTTTCTGTAATGGATTTGTACACTTAATCATGGATAACCCGAAGATGATCTGTCATTTCATCCGCTTTGGGATATGGCTGACCTTTTCATACTTCCTGAACTATCTTCCCGAAAGAAGGATCCCCTTCATACATATCAGTGAAAACTTCAAACCCTACAATCTTATTACGCATAGTATCAAGGAGAAACGTTCTTCGGCTTAACGCATCGGCAACAATGTTCAAACTTCCCGTGTAATGACTCAGAAAATCCTGTGTAAAATTTAATTAATATAATGTCAAATTTTGCATATGATTTTTTTTTTCTTATTGTGACAAAATTTTTATTTATTAGTTTATTAAGTATCCTAGATTATGAATGGTAAATGAAGTGATGTTGATATATACATTAATAAAATGTTATATAAACATCAAGAACGAAAAGGAAAGCCAACATGACTTAGTTATGAAATATTCTTGACATGAAGCTAAAATTGTGTATTGAGAATAATTATACAATGAAATAATTTATTTCATTCAAAACGTATTATTTGGTGATAAACAAAGTTAATGGTATTCTACCAAGAATTATTAAAAATATATGGAATCACTAATTTGATAATGTGAGTGCTATTTTGTTAGCCTAATCAAAATTGGGTAATTAAGAGATGATGAATATTAATAGTCCACATTTTTAAATATGGGACTCCTTTAATTTGCTATGCAAGCTTGCAAGTCATTTTTAGGTCTATTTCCTATTTATATGTTGTGAGCCCAAATTAAATCTAATCCTTGCCTTATGTCCTAGCCCATCTGAAGTTTAAACTAGAGGAGCTGTTAAGTCCAAATGAAATGAACAGGAAGGTAGTTAGCTGTGATAGTAGCATTAGCCAGTTGATCACTAAGTTATACGGATTCCAAGTTCGTTCTTAGCAAGTAGTTAGTTTAGTTAACAGACAAAAGCAGGTCAGCAAACTTGCAGAGGATAAGGTGTAGCAGACCAGCTAGGGTGGCTGGGTAGGAGCCAAATAAGCTAGACTAGTACTGATTATACCCAGTGATAGAATGGCTGAGTAGGGGCCGGTTAGGGGTCAGCTTAGTATGACTGATAGTGGAAGGTTCAGCCATATAAGACACTCCAAGCTCAGTTACATAACCCCAAGTTCCCCTACTTAACTGACTCCCCAGGACTAACACAGCAAGAAAGGAAAAGAAAGAAAACCGACTGAGAGTAAGAGAGGAAAGGTTTCAGCTAGAGAAAGAGGAGGAACTAGACAGCTCAAACTATTGGTGACCTTTGAATCAACAAGTGTAACGACCCCAAAACAGGTCCATTCCACCCAACCCATTCTGAGTCGTCAAATACATGGTACAGAAAACAACTACAACTTTATTACAACAATTGTCGTGCAAAATACAACAACACATATGCTGTGAGTTTGGATACAAATATATACCAAATGTGACTCATGTTCCAACCGTGGACATCACCTCACAATAGCACCTTACATAAAGGTATAGTCAAAAACTGTTTTAGAAATTAGAATCTTTGGGAAGTGCTCAAGGAAACCTTCGTACATGGGAGGCCACGCGTCTAGGTTATGATAGATATCATATGGCCACAGAATTATCCTTGGTTGACCCAATAGACCCCAAAGAAAAACGAGAAGATTACTATCATATTCTTTCCAATGGTGAGTCTTCTCTTGACTTATCATTATCTCCACTGTCTCTAATTGAGAATTATACTTCAAACAAACACCAAGATTATATAGGTAGTGCCCATAGATATACTCAGCAAGTGGATGAGCACAACCCTGTCTTATGATGACACGAGGTTGTATGTCATTAGACATCTTGTATGATAGTGACAAAACACCCTTCCAACGTTGGGTTCGCCTCACCCTATTTTCTTCACCAAATATAACTACCAAATGATGACCACCGTTCTATTCCCTTGTTACCCCCGCTCGACCCAGCTACACTCTTATTACCTGAAAGGAATTGTGAAGCAAAAGGGTGAGCACAACTAGCTCAGTAAAGAATATCATGACTAAAGATAATTCAATTATCAATAGCCTTCATCAACAATAAATCAGAGATTTAGAACATATGGTAAATGATAAAAATTTCAACCATAGTTGCAGCGGAACGAGCAATCCATTAGAAGAGTCAAATAGACTATAAAGTCTATTATCTTCTCCATGTTAAAAATCCACCAACAATATTTTATCCATGTAACATCACTCAACAGTTCCTTTCCACAATCATATGAATAACTCATAATCATAATTGTGACTATAAATTTTTCTTCGCACCCAGGACGAAGAATATTTTCATCACCTGTCTTTACCTGAAACATCAAAGATCATGGTTATACCAAATCACAGTTCCTGTTTATAATCATACTAACAAATCCATCTTTGCACTACGGGCCAAAGATATTCATCAACAAACCATCTTTGCACTACGGGCCAAAGATATTCAACAACAGTTCATCTTTGCACTACAGGCCAAAGATATTCAACAACAGTTCATCTTTGCACTACAGGCCAAAGATATTCATCAACAATTCATATTTGCACTACATGCCAAATATATTCATATCTCAAAGAAATATATAATCATTTCAGAATTTATATAAACAATAATTATAACCATGTTGATCAATTCACCTTTGCACTTAAGCTTAAGATATTCAATTATAAATTCAATGGTCATGATCATACCAGTCACAATTCAACTTTGCACTACAGGCCAAAGAGAACCCTAGTCATGATCATACCAATAATCTACCCATCTTTACACTCCAGTGAAAGAGAATTTCAACATCAGGGTTATAAAAATGTTATATATGATGATAAAAATAATATGATCAACATATAGTTTTAATCTCAAGAGTAATATTCGTAACTCATGAATAGTAACCCCGACACAAAAGATAGAAATTCTACAATAAAATTCATACCAATATTTCGGTATAATGATATTGAAAGAATAACATTACTTAAATTTATAAACAATTTATTTTAATTGTTTACACTTTACTAATTAATGCATTTAATCATCATAAAATGCCAACTCTTACAATTTCATCATCAATAACCAAAACCCTCATCAAAAATCTGCATATACCTCATATAGGATTCTCAAGCCATAAAATCCTATTTTTCCAATTTTCTTTCTTCACAAAACATATTTAATTCATTTACTCATAACTAGACTATTTTCATGAAAAATACCAAATCAGTTCCAAAAATATTTCTTTTCTGGGATTTAGCATAATATAGTCCCATAGTGAACATATATTTTTCTCAGAATTTTTAAAAGTCATTTACTATTTTTCATATGGCCAAAATAGCCGAATATTTAGACATTTATCAAAAATTATACTTTTGTCTAAAAATTCTGAAATTTACAGAGTATACTTCTATCATATACATGTACTCCCAATAAAAATTTCATCAATTTTGGAGTTAACCACAAGGAATTATAAGCTGTTACTTTTAAAATAGTCTTTTCTCATAAAATTCATAACTCTCAATCTATACATCCAAAAATCACCATTTTTGGACACAATCAAGAAAACTCATCAAAATATCATTTCAAATTTTTCCAGAATTTTTGAAGATCAGAAAAATTACGAAACTGAAAATCATAACAACCCTTAAAATCCCTTAATATCCCTTACTATCCCTTACAATCCCTTACCTCAAAAGAGCAGTACTTCTGATCGGTATAAGGCTGAAGGAAACTTGCACTGATGAATAGCAACTCACCAAGTATCTAAATACTCACAAAATACACTCAATAATCTAGAGAGAGAAAGAGAGAAAGCTTATGTTTCTGGTGTGATTTTCAATTCTAACTTAGCCCTCTATTTATAGGAAAATTTTGGTAGGTTTGACCTGCAACCTGATGGCTTTACCTGCTACTATTCCCACCCACCACATTTGAAATATAATTCAGCACATTTCTTCACCAACCACAAGTGGGGCCCACCAATTCTAGAATTTTCCACCAAAATGATAAACTCCAAAAATTCAACAATTTCTGAACCAGTCATCTCGTAAAATTCATAATAAATCATACGTTCATTTTTAACGGTTCAAAATTTGTGGGCATATACTCAACTTATATATGTATAACATATCCAAAAATTACCACGATCCAACGGTCGGATTAAAAATTATAACCCCCGCAAAATATCTCAAAAACCCTGATTTTTAATACCTCCATTCCGACAAAAATACTGATAAAAACCTCAACATTAACTCCTTCATTTTTAACCACAAAAATATATTCCTCATTTATATCCACATAAAATAAATATTTCCTTATCATATGAATCAATAATTAATTATTCACAAATAATATTACAGAATCACATTTATGACAACCAGGCCGTTCCCAGGAAAGAGGGGCTTTCCAATAAGAATTTCTCCTTACTGGCGCGCAATTAGGTGACCAAACCTCTCCTTAGACAGAACTTTCTAGACATTGCCAATAATGTTATCTAATAATATTATTCAAATAATATGAATTATTGATCTGATAATGGGAAATACTGTGCAGTGACAATTATTGAACAACAATAATATAAAATTTCAACATAGCAATTATTGAATCAATAAAATAAAATATTGAACAGTAATTACTGTAACAATTATTGAGTAGTGCCTTCTTACGTAAGAATCAATAATTTCAAAAATACTATGCAATACCGTGTGCTACTGTGCAATAACGCGTATTACTGTATTTTAACCACCGGGTATTCCAACAGTGTTAACGGTAACAACTACGCCGTTATTTGTAAAAACTCAAATTTGTCGTTTTCTTCATCCGACAGTTATTCTGTTATGGGGCCCACAAATGGCTGCGCCGTCGTACGAATATTCCCCGACAGAAAGAATATTCCACGACCAAACGAATATTCCCCGACAACAATGATTATTTTATAACCACTTGCTTATTTTGAAAAAAAATCATATTTCACTCATAACTTTAAACTTTTATCAATTTAACCATTTACTGAATAGTAATTATAAGAAAAATTGAATACTTTTATTTCATAAAATTCGGGGTCTTACAACAAGTAAGTCATTCTAGCCTTCATAATCCTTTGTTCTTGTTCCTTTAAGTGTTAGCAATTAGACTGTTAGTTGCTAAGTAGCATAAATAACTATAATTAATTGATATGTGAACTACTGTGATTAGGACTGCTAAGATTGGTTGATTGCTTCTTGTTGTTTAAGCCATACGGTTGGGGATAATAAGCTAAGAGGTTATGTAATATATGCATATAGGTAGACTGCCCACCATCTGTTTGATAAACTGCCAAACTAAAGACTGAGGTAGTATCTATGTATACTAACAGTGATTTGGAGTTCAAACCCTGACAAATTTCTCATATAGTAGTGACAATACCTCAAGTATACTCTATAGTTGACCTTATCATGTTTCAATATAAGTTGCAACCTAGGGTAACTTAACATTTGTGCAAAGCAAGTAAGATGGACTGAAACAGGAAACTCCATAGGGATTGTTAATTGAAGCTTAACTTGCAATGTCTATCACTTGCTTCTAATATGGTTAGTACACTATAACACGATGTCTATAATTTCAACCCACTAATACTAATACTTGTGAAGTTTAAGTATGTTAGTTTTCAATAAATTAAAGTCAGTCCTTGTGACTGTTATTGAAAGTTTATTATGGTGAGCATGATTTGCTTCTAATATATTATGTACATAGACAGTCCTTGTTTCCTTGTTGCCTAATCATGCTACCTTGTATCAAGTTGAAGCCTATGAAGGGCTGTTTTAAACCAAAACTAGAAGCCTTACACTTAGGTTCTTTAAATCATGAACATATATTATATAGCATGTGTATGATGTGATAATCCTTGTGCTAGAAGCTTGAAGACTATTTTGGTAACATAGTATCATACCTTGCCAAAAGGACTTGAAATAGGCATAAAGGACTATCCTGGACTTTAAAATTGGTATATTAACTGTTGTGTGCCACAATGACTGCTATGCTATATTGCTATGTTAAATGACTGTTATGCTATATGGTTATGTTAAATGACTGCTGAGCTATATTGCCATGTTGACTGGCTGTTAGCAACATCCTTATGCTATACTGACTGTTATTGCAATAGACTGGAGTACTAGTATGCTATGTTATACTACTGTGGACTGAAATGGTTAGTTTTTGTCAAAATGTTTTGGAAGCCTATTTTGGGAATAATGATACCTTGTAGGTAGGTTTTTAAATCATGAATATATAGTATATAACCAGTACATAATAATATAACACTTGTGATTAAGAGCTTGAGGAGTTGTTTCTGTTTTGAGTCATGATACTGCTAAAGGCCTAAGTGACTGCCATACTATGGTTGTGCTATAACTGACTGACATTACCAACTCTTGTTAAATTTTGTTAATGATTGGTTTAGGCACAAGGAGATAGGTTGACTGTGGTGTTATAAGGTGACTTTATGGAATCGTAGAGCAAGCAAATAGCTATGGCACCAGAAATTCTAGACTGTGTACACCACATGCTCGACAAAAGTCCCAAGTGGACTACTTAAGTTAAAAGTCAGATATTAGACACAAACAAGGCTAGAAATTGACTCATGTATTACATGTATTGTTAATTAGCAAGTTAAGCCACTTAAAATGAAATAAAATTCAATCTTAAGTTAAAATGAAGAATTAATAAAATTAGAATGTCAAGCACTGTTTTGGGGCAGTCTATTAAGACAATCATAATGGTGTTATAAAACCTAAACATACTTGTATGTGCTATACATAATGTAAGACCCCAACTTATTAATGAATAAAATCAAATTTTCTCAAAATATTATTGTGAATAATAAGGGGCTAATTTGATATAATACTTTGGTTATGGGTGAAATGTGCAAATTTTGTAAAATAAGCAAGTGGTTATAAAATATTCATTTTGTCGGGGAATATTCGTTTGGTCGTGGAATATTCTTGCTGTCGGGGAATATTCGTACGACGGCGCAGCCTTGTGTGGGCCCCATAACGGAAAGCGATTGGATGAAGAAAATGACAAGTATAAGTTATTTATAAATAACGGCGTAGTTGTTACCGTTAATACTGTTGGAATACCCGGTGATTAAAATACAGTAGCACACGGTATTGCACCAATTATTGATTCTTACGTAAGAAGGCACTACTCAATAATTGTTACAGTAGTTATTATTCAATATTTTATTTTATTAATTCAATAATTATTGCGTTGCTATTTTATATTATTGTTGTTTCAATAATTGTTGCTGCACAGTATTTTCCATTATCAGATTAATAATTCATATTATTTGAATAATATTATTAGATAACATTATTGACAATGTCTAGAAAGTTCTGTCTAAGGAGAGGTTTGGTCATCTAATTGCGCGCCAGTAAGGAGAAATCCTTATTGGAAAGCCCCCTCTTTCCTGGGAACGGCCTGGTTGTCATAAATGTGATTCTGTAATATTATTTGTGAATAATTAATTATTGATTCATATGATAAGGAAATATTTATTTTATGTGGATATAAATGAGGGATATATTTTTGTGGTTAAAAATGAAGGAGTTAATGTTGAGGTGTTTTATCAGTATTTTTATCGGAATGGAGGTATTAAAAATCAAATCAGGATTTTTGAGATATTTTGCGGGGGTTATAATTTTTAATCCGACCGTTGGATCGTGGTAATTTTTGGATATGTTATACATATATAAGTTGAGTATATGTCCACAAATTTTGAACCGCTAAAAATGAACGTATGATTTATTATGAATTTTACGAGATGACTGGTTCAGAAATTGTTGAATTTTCGGAGTTTATCATTTTGATGGAAAATTCTAGAATTGGTGGGCCCCACTTGTGGTTGGTGAAGAAATGTGCTGAATTATATTTCAAATGTGGTGGGTGGGAATAGTAGCAGGTAAAGCCATCAGGTTGCAGGTCAAACCTACTAAAATTTTCCTATAAATAGAGGGCTAAGTTAGAATTGAAAATCACACCAGAAACAAGTTTTCTCTCTTTCTCTCTCTAGATTATTGAGTGTATTTTGTGAGTATTTAGATACTTTGAGAGTTTCTATTCATCAGAGCAAGTTTCTTTCAGCCTTATACCGGTATTCCGACCAGAAGTACTGATATCTTGAGGTAAGGGATATTATTTTCTTCTTAAATGATATTATTTTCTTCAATATCATTATGCTGAAATATTGATATGAGTTTTTATCAAATTTGGAACTTTTTGTGTCGGAGTTACTATTCACGTATACGGCACTATTCACGTATACGGTACTATTCACGAATACGGCACTATTCACCGAAAAATAAATTTTTTCCTTTTTGTCCAAGATGTCTATTATGGTTACTATCTTTGATTGTATCCATGTTTTGATCTTTATTTTTGAATTCTGCTTCACAATTGATTATTATGAAGTATTATTGATCTTGGATAAACTGTTATACGAATCCCTACTATTTGTCCTTCTGTCTCACTGGATTCATTTTCTTTAAGATATTTTTCATCATCCTCAGTCCTAAATGATGATATTACTGAATATCTTTGGCCTGTAGTGCAAAGATGTATGATTACCTGATGAATATCTTTGGCCTGTAGTGCAAAGATGAACATGTGTTGAGATGAACATGACTGACTGGTGATACAAATGAATATCTTTGGCCTGTAGTGCAAAGATGAATATTTGGATAAAGATGATTATTAATTGATGTTACAGGGATAAAATATTGATGATGGACTTTTAAATCTTAGAAGATAGTAGAATTCTTTCTCTACTTGACTCTTCTAATGGTTTGCTGTTTCCGCTGCAGTTGTTGATCTAAAACTTGTTGTCGATTATATTCTATCAGATTTTTCCCTGTTGAAGACTAACGATAATTTGTTTGTATATTATCTTAGTCATAATATTCTTTACTAGGCTAGTTGAGCTCACCCTTTTCCTTTTTGTTCCATTTTTCTTCTCAGGAGGTGAGAACATAGCAGGATCTAGTCGGGGTATGGAGTGATGGTTCTAGAAAGATGTTTTAGCAGTCCTCACTATTTCTGTAAAATAGTGTTTGAATAATTGTAATGAGGATTTATTTGAGTGTGGATATTGTCTAGAAGACAATATTTGTATTTAAACTCACAGTATGTGTTGTCGTATTTTGCACGACATTTGTATTATTGAAGTTGTAGTTTGCTTTCTGTATCATGTATTTGGCGACTCAGAATGGGTGTTGTATACCTATTTTTGGGGCGTCACACATAATATATCTGAATTCGTGTAAAAACCAAGCTTTTGTTCAAAAGTTTTATAACTTTTAGAACTACTCTCTATTGGAAAATAGGATGGGGGAGGCAGCTAATTTTAATTGGGCTAGCTTCCTTTTGGTTTTCTGTTAGCTTCAGTTATTAAGATAATAGATCTTTGAAGAGGTAGCAAAGTGGGGATCAAGAGAGCCAACTACTGTCCAAGGACATTAGTTGTTACCAACCACAATAGGCAACTGGCCCTTTTCAGTTTCCAAGTTCAGATTTCAAGCTTAACTATAGGAAATGGTTGGAAATTGTTAAGACCAACAAGCTACAAGCTGACTGCTGTGCTAATAGCTTGAGTTCAACCATCTGTGGGTCTTGACACTATATATAAAGGCTAACCAAAAAGCTTACTAAAGAAGTATATGCACAGAACTTATAAGAATTTAATACTTCATATGTCAAAGCCATACTTTAGTGGCTGTCAACATGGTGGGAGATAAGGAACTGTTAAAGTATTAAAGACAACTGCTATAGCAGTCTTAAAAAAGCCATTTTCGGCTTTGTGGTGCAAATCAAAAACTTACCCATCATATACAAATTCTAAATAAACAAGTGTGTGGGACATATAACCCAGCTGTAGTTCATCTAGGCAGGTAAAGGAGAAGAAGATGGTGCTGCTGCCTAAAGGCAGTAGCAAGTCACTACCAAGAAACTGCTAATGCAGTATAGATCTCCAATGATATATATATATATATATATATATATATATATAACTTAAAGAGATAGAACTAGCATGAATGAGTGCCTTAGTTTGAATCTATTATACCAACATGAGTCTAATAAATCCTCAAAAGGACTGTTTTAATATAACCTAGAAAGACAAAGATAGCTAATGCTTTAGTAGGGAAATGAAAGCTATAAATCATGGGATGAACAATAGTTGACCATGTAAATTGGAAATACCTTTAAAAATATGAAATAAGCTACAAAAAAATATGCTAGAATTTCTATAAACAATGCATGAAACACTCATAAGATATAAGCAATATATAAGTTGGGTGTGACACCATTAAAGAGAAAAATGGTGATGATAAGAACATGGATGAGATATTTGAAAAATGTATTAAATATAAAAAATCTAACCATGACTATTGAAACTACATGATATATGACTTGACTATGTGACTAACATGCTTGATTAATGCAAATAATAATTGTAATATGATGCCTATTACTTGTTGTAAGCATGTCGAACCCCATTAAAGAGAAGATTGTCTAATGTGAAAACATAGATGAGATATTTGAAAAATATATAAAATGTAGGAATCTAACTACAAACAGCTTGACCACTGAATTATGTGATGTGTGAACCTACACAAGCTATATGACTTGGCTAATAAGCTTGTAAATGCATAAATTGTGTAGACTCTGTGAGAACACATTAAAGCTGAATCTTGTCAATAGTCTACAAACGAGGCAAGTTTCTAAACCTTATTCCTTATTGAGCAGGTATTCTAGAATGGACAGGTTCTCTAATTTCTGAACTGTCTCTCATTATTTATGAATAATATAAGGTTAAAAGACTTTTTTATTCCAATCAGCTTCAAAAGAATAGTATATCGAACTTTTCTTTCTTAAATGAGTTTACATGGAAAGTATGTCAATACCATTACTTCGGTTAGACAACTGTTGAGATATATTGATATTATTCATGAAATTATCAGTTAATGTTATCCAAACCATTTTTGTTGTGGTACGAATTCTTATATAATGCTGTGAACGAACAACCCTTTTATAGGGGCATATTGTACTGGACATATGATTTTGAAGGACATGTAAGGTGTCATTAGACTGTTATGTTGTGCACAATATAGGATACTTAGGCTGATCCCCTAAAGTACGAGTCTAGGATATAAAACAACTTTTATAACTGTGTGTATCCATGGATTGTAGTATTATTACTGTCAATTCTAGTACAGAGTTCACTGGTCATTTGACCTTACAGCATGCTAAAGCCTGATTTTCAGACTCAACACTTTTAAAACATTATCTTGTTCAGTATTTAATGTATTGAATCCTCATTGTTATAATATTTCTATTCCATTATATTTTGCTACTCATTTCCTTGCTGAGCAAGCTTGTTTCTCACCCTTGCGTTAAATATAATGTTTTCAGTTAAAAATGAGGTTGCTGGTCCATCTGGAAAAGACAAAGGCAAGGGCAAAGTGGTTGAATAGTCTTTTATTAAGCGCCTGTTGTGACGCCCCCAAAATAAGTATACAACACCCATTTTAAGTCGCCAAATACATGATACAAAAAGCAAACTACAACTTCAATAATACAATTATCGTGCAAAATACGACAACACATACTGTGAGTTTAAATACAAATAATGTCTGGTAGACAATATTCACACTCAAATAAGTCCTCATTACAATTATTCAAACACTATTTTACAGAAATAGTGAGGATTGCTAAAACATCATTCTAGAACCATCACTCCATACCCCGACTAGATCCTGCTATGTTCTCACCTCCTGAGAAGAAAAATGGAACAAAAAAGAAAAGGGTGAGCTCAACTAGCCCTGTAAGACCCCGAATTTTATGAAATAAAAGTATTCAATTTTTCTTATAATTACTATTCAGTAAATGGTTAAATTGATAAATGTTAAAGTTAAGGGTGATATATAATTTTTTTTTCAAAATACACAAGTGGTTATAAAATATTCATTGTTGTTGGGGAATATTCGTTTGGTCGTGGAATATTCTTTCTATCGGGGAATATTCGTACGACGGCGCAGCCATTTGTGGGCCCCATAACAGAATAACTATCGGGTGAAGAAAACGGCGTAGTTGTTACCGTTAACACTGTTAGAATACCCGGTGGTTAAAATACAGTAATACGCGTTATTGCACAGTAGCACACGGTATTGCATAGTATTTTTAAAATTATTGATTCTTACGTAAGAAGGCACTACTCAATAATTGTTACAGTCATTACTGTTCAATATTTTATTTTATTGATTCAATAATTGCTACGTTGAAATTTTATATTATTGTTGTTCAATAATTGTCACTGCACATTATTTCCCATTATCAGATCAATAATTCATATTATTTGAATAATATTATTAGATAACATTATTGGCAATGTCTAGAAAGTTCTGTCTAAGGAGAGGTTTGGTCACCTAATTGCGCGCCAGTAAGGAGAAATTCTTATTGGAAAGCCCCCTCTTTCCTGGGAACGGCCTAGTTGTCATAAATGTGATTCTGTAATATTATTTGTGAATAATTAATTATTGATTCATATGATAAAGAAATATTTATACTAATATTTATATCAATAAGGAGAAATTCTGTAATATATTTGATAAAAAGTTCATATCAATATTTCAGCATAATGATATTGAAGAAAATAATATCATTTAAGAAGAAAATAATATCTCTTACCTCAAAATAACCGTACTTCTGACTGAATATCGGATATGAGGCTGAATGAAACTTGTGCTGAATAGCAACTTTCAAAGTATCTAAATACTCACAAAATACACTCAATAATCTATAGAGAGAAAGAGAGAAAACTTATGAATTCTGGTGTGATTTTTAATTCTAACTTAGCCCTCTATTTATAGGAAAATGTTAACACGCCGAAGCAGACTTGACCTATAACCTGATGGCTTTACCTGCTACTATTCCCACCCACCACATTTGAATAAAAATTTTAGCACATTTCTCACCAACCAAAAGTGGGGCCCACCAATTCTAGAATTTTTCACCAAAATGCTAAATTCGGATACTTCAACAATTTCTGAACCAGTCACCTCTTAAAATTCATAACAAATTATACGTTCATTTTTAACGGTTCAAAATTTGTGGACATATACTAAACTTATATATGTGTAACATATCCAAAAATCACAACGATCCAACGGTCGGAATAAAAATTATGACTCACGCAATATATCTCAAAAACAGTGATTTATTTTTAATACCTCCATTCCGACAAAAATACCTCAACATTAATTCTTTCACATAAAATAAAAATATCCACCAATTATATCCACATAAAATAAATATTTCCTTATCATATAAATCAATAATTAATTATTCACAAATAATATTACAGAATCACATTTATGACAACCAGGCCGTTCACAGGAAAGAGGGGGCTTTTCAGTAAGGATTTCTCCTTACTGGCGCGAAATTAGATGACCAAACCTCTCCTTAGACAGAACTTTCTAGACATTGCCAATAATATTATCTAATAATATTATTCAAATAATATGAATTATTAATCTGATAATGAGAAATACTGTGCAGTGACAATTATTGAAACAACAATAATATAAAATATCAATGCAGCAATTATGGAATCAATAAAATAAAATATTGAACAGTAACTACTGTAACAATTATTGAGTAGTGACTTCCTTCGTAAGAATCAAAAATTCAAAAATACTGTGCAATTCGTGTGCTATTGTGCAACCACGCGTATTACTGTATTTTAACCACCGGGTATTCCAATAGTGTTAACGGTAACAACTATGCCGTTATTTATAAAAACTCAATTTTTGTCGTTTTCTTTATCCAATCGTTTTTCGTTATGGGGCCCATAAATAGCTGCGTCGTCGTATGAATATTCCCCGACAGAAAGAATATTCCACGACCACACGAATATTCACCGACCAAAAATGAATATTTTATAACCACTTGCTTATTTGAAATATTTGCGCATTTTATCCGTAACTAACCACATTAATCAAATCAACCCTTTCTATTTCAGAATAATAAATAGAAGAAATTTAATTTCATTTATTAATAAGTTGGGGTCTTACAACCTCCCCTCCTTATGAAATTTCGTCCTCAAAATTGATGTACGTACCTGGTGTTTCGAAAAGGTGAGGATACCTCGCTTTCATTTCTGACTCCAACTCCCAAGTCATTTTTCTTCAATAACATGGTTTCTCCACAAAACCTTAACTTGTGGTATAACTTTCGTGCATAGGACATGTTCTTTCCTATCTATTATCTTAACAGGTACCTCCTTGTACGTTAAATCTTCGGCTATCTTGTCTGGTTCTAACGCAATAATATGATTCGGGTCGTCCACATATTTACGTAATATCGATACGTGAAAAACGTTATGAACACGCGACATACTTAGCGTTAAGGCGAGTCTATAGGCCACAGTTCCTACTCGATCGAGAATTTCAAATAAATCGAAGGTGTGACGCCCCCAAAAATAGGTATACATCACCCATCTTGGATCGCCAGATACATGGTACAGAATTCAAGTATAACTTACTAATACAACTGTCGTGTACAATACGACAAAATATAAACTGTGAGTTTGAATACAAATATTTTCTTCTAGAGAGTATCCATACTCAAAAGGAGTCCTCATTACAATTATTATCACACTATTACATACAATAGTGAGGACTACTAATGCTATCATCTAGGACCATCACTCCGTTTCCCGACTCGTCCCAGCTACGTTCTCATTTCTTGAAGAGAACAGTGAAAGAAAGGGTGAGCTCAACTAGCCCAGTAAGAAATATTATGACTAAGATAATGCAGAATAAATTATCATTAGTCTTCAACAATGTTAAACTGATAAAATACAGTAGACATCAAGTTTAACTGCAGCGGAACCAACAATCCATTAAAAAGGTCAAGTAGAGAATAAAATCTACTATCTTTTATGATTTAAAAGGTTTTTCATGACTTTTATCGCTGAGACACAGCTAAAAAAATAATTCACATCATCGAATCACCCCTGCACTACGGCCAAGGATATTCTTTAGTATCACGACCATGAATTATCCATGCACTACGGGCCAAAGATAATCGTGTTTTCATCAACGGTCCTGATCATGCCATAAAACAATTCATCTTTGCACTACAGCCAAAGAGAATCCATAGCCATAATCATACCAAAAATTTTTCATCAATGCACTACGGGCCAATGAGAACTTTTTCCACATTATTTGTAATATTACGGTCATGATTACACCGAATAATCCCTAGTCATAATCATACCAAGTCCATCTATGCACTACAGGCCACAGATGACTTTCAACATAATATAAACATGAGGATGATGACAATGACATAAGAATTCAATAAAACAAGTTCAAGAATTAATTTGTCCAGGAATCAATAACGTTCAAATTGTTAACATGATACTTTTGTGTAGAGTAAAATTCAAGTATGCTCAGAAGAATATTTCCATGAAAAGATACTGGATGAAGCGCAAATATCACGGATATTCTACTAATTTCATGGAGTATAGAAGTCAAAACTTTAACCAACTGAGTATAATAAAGAATAGAATAACAAAAAAAATCACTATGCATGCGGTACTTCGCATAGACAGGTTATTCCAATAGAATAATAATAACGGAATCAGGTCAGGTGAAATTCACACCGACAGGATGTTCCAACAGAATAATAAAGACGGAACCAGGTCCGTCGTAAAACGCACAGACAGGATATTCCAACAGAATAATAAAGACGAAACCAGGTCCGGTGTAAAACACACAGACAGGATATTCCAACAGAATAATAAAGACGGAACCAGGTCTGGTGTAAAACACACAGACAGGATGTTTCAACAGAATAATAATAAAGACGGAACCAGGTCCGGTGTAAAACACATAGACAGGATGTTCCAACAGAATAATAATAAAAACGGAACCAGGTCCGGTGTAAAATACACAGACAGGATGTTCCAACAGAATCGTAAAGAACGGAATAATAAAAGAGTTTCACCAAGTATGCGGTACTTCGCATAAACAGGTTATTCCAACATAATAATAAAGAATGGAATAACAGAAGAAGATCACCAAGTATTAGGTAAACCGCATATACAGGTCATTCCACCAAGTATAGGGTAAACCACGCATACAGGTTATTCCAACAGAATAATAAGAAATAGAATAACAACAGTTCTCTTTATGAATACAAAAGAAATAATACCCCTTACGGGTACAACAAATAACATCCCTTTCCTTTGAAAGAAGAGTATTCCGACTGGTAGGGCGAGAATATACTCAAAAAAACTTGTACTACGCTCAAAGCATTCTTAAACTCTAAAGAAATACGCTCAAGATTATAGAAGAAGAACTCTCTCTAGAGTTTCAGTAAATTCGTAAGAAAATAATGAAGGAATGAACTTCTATTTATAGGAAAATAGAATGCATAGTAACTAATCCATGAACGGTCCAGATTGATTACTTTAATCTGACGGTCCATATTTAAAGAAAAATCTTTTAAATAAAATATAATATATTCTATTTATAGAATAACTTTAATAAAGTATTCTATTTTATATAAAAAGATGTTTCTGTTTTATTACGTTAATAATACGAATAAAACAAAACTTCATTATCGCTAAATAATTCATATTATTAACTGACAATAATTGAATCAAACTGAGTGACTTCTCACATAAGCATTAATAATCAATACCGTGTACTACTATGCAACCACACGTATTACTGTACTTTTACTACCGAGTAGTTCAACAGTATCAACGGTAAAACTTCCGCCGTTATTTTTAATAAAATATTTTTATCGTTTTCCCAACCCGACAATAATTCCGTTGTAGGGTCCACCAATAATTGTGCCGTCGTACGAATATTCCCCGACAAAAATAATATTTCCCGACCAATCGAATATAATACAACAACTTGCATACTTTGTAAAATTTATAAATACTACCCACAACAATAACATTATCTCAAATTCACACTATAATATTTTAAAAAAATATTTCGAAAAAATTAAATCTTTATTCATAAAATCTGGGTTTTCACAGAAGGCTTGAGCTTTCTTCTCTTCACCGAATCTTACTTTTAGAATAACACATTCTTGCACCTTCTTCTTTATATTCATCAGCTCCAGGTCTGTAGCTTGAGCGGCTTTAACGTTATCGATTAAAATCGATTTTACTCGTATATCATCACATGGGTCCCTAGAGTCATTAACTCTATCTCTATCATTTATAAATTATACAAAATAGGTCTTTGTGTTCAACAATATCACACTCGTACTCGCGTACAATCTTCTACTCAACGCATCAGCTACCACGTTCGCTTTTCCAGGATGGTATGGTCAGAACAGGTTCCGAATGAGTCGCCTCTTGAGCTATTGGAAAATCTTCTCGCATTCTTCGCTCCATACGAATTTTGTATCTTCCTGAGTTAGCTAAGTTAACGGAGTAGCGATTCGAGAAAATCCTTCCACGAATCTCCGATAGTAACCAGTTAAGCCCAGAAAGCTACGTACTTTGGTCACCGACTTTGGTTGCTCTCAATTGTGATTCATATCCCAATCTTGGATAGCACGTCATAATGGCACCTATTGTTTTACCACCACACAAATATAGAGTCCCTTACGGAGAGTCTGACTTTGGTGCATTCCACAAAGAAAGTCACCAGATAGAGGCTCGGGTACCAACTTCTATAGTTGGATTTTTAACTCTTGAAGTTCAATAGGAGCTATTCAATATGAGATTTTAGTAATGGGTTTTGTATCGGGTTGAAGATCAATACAAAAATTCAATATCACGCTCTGGGTTAGGCCAGAAAATTCTTCAGGAAATACGTCAAGAAATTCACTAACAACAGAAATATCATTCAAATCTGACGTATTTTTGTTCAAGTCCATGACATGGGCTAAAAAAGCTTGACATTTGTTTTTCAATAGACGAATGGCTTTATGGCTTGGTATAACAGCGATTGATTTTAGTGGTTTGGTTACTTGAATTCACATAACAGGTTGGTTAGGAATATGAAAATTAACAACCTTACGAAAACAATCAATTTTGGCATGATGTGTAGTTAACCAATCAATTCCTAAAATCACATCAAAAGCAAGTATCTTTAAAGAGATAAGGTCAACAGGTAATGTGATTGTGCTAACTTGGATTAAGCAAGATTTATAAACTGTAGATATAATGAAAGTTTCTCCTAACGGAGTCTCCACAGATAGGTCAAAGTCTAATTTCTCCGGAGTCAAGTTTAAACGTTGAGCACAAGCAGGAGAGATAAAAGAATGGGTAGAACCGGTATCTAGTAAGGTATAAACTTCGCAAGAATTTATAATTAACTAACCCGTTATACCTTCGTTCGGGTTCCTCGCGTTTTGGGCAGTCACGACAAACGCTCTTCTAGAAACCGCCGACTTTATTTTGTCCGTATCCGCCTTTGGTGTCACCGTCCCAGCTGGACTTGGTTCCGCTATAGTACAATCTCGAGCGATATGTCCTTCCTTTCCATAATTATAACATACCTTGAACTGTTGTGGGCAGTTTGGACTTATATGTCCCTCCTCTCCGCATCTGTAACATCTAACTGGCGGTCGTTCTCCTCCCCTAGAATTTGTTCCTGGTGTGGGTGCTGCTGTCGGCGTCTTTCTGTCATCGTTAAATCTTCTCTTCTTGAAATTTCCACTTGACTTACCTCTCCTATTATCATGGCCACGATGATCACCCGAGTGGTTACCACTTTTGTCTGTATTTTTCCATCCTCGCTGGTTCTCATCGCTCCGATGACTGCTGTCACCAGTATGACCCTGGTTGTGGTCCCTCGGTTGAACATACTCATTATCTCGCTCTAATAATTGAGCCCTGTTTACAACATCTGAATATAAAGAAAATTTATGAGAGATAAGATATTGTCGAATCTCGGGTTTTAAACCTCTCAGAAACATCCTTGTCATTCGTTCCTCATTCTCGACCAAATGAGGTGCAAACCTGGATAACTCTGCAAACTTCGCCTCGTACTGGGACACCGTCATGTTGTTTTGTTCCAGTCTAATAAACTCTACCTCCTTCATATGACGAATACTTTCAGGAAAGTACTTGTCATTAAACAGTTTCTAAAACGTTTCCCAGGACATGTTGAGTGCGCCAGGCTAGGTACGCTTCACAGACTCTCACCAGTAGTCTGCCTCACCGCGGAACATAAAGGTGGAGAATGGAACTTTCTGTTCCTCCGTGCATACCAAGACATCGAATATCTTGGTAATTTGCTTGACCCACGTTTCCGCCATGATCGGATCCAGCTTTCCTTTAAATTCTGGTGGTCCCAATTCTTTGAACTGCTTGGCTGTGACAAACCGCGCGTTGTTATCATTTCCACCCGTATTCTGCACACGAGTCTCCCTCGTCTGATTTTGCATGAACTGTAAAAAGCTTCTAAACATTCCATCATTCATCGTTTGCTCGGTAACGTTGTTTACAGGAGGAATATTGCCTTCCTGTTGCACGTTCCCCTGGGTGGTGATCAAAGGTGTCTCCACGGTCTGATTTACTCTATTATTAACGTTCTCAGCTGCCATTCTTAAATACTGCCATAAAACAAGGGTTAATAGTCATGTCATATATTATCCCTATACTTTGACTGACCAAATAAACATCAAATAAACTTAGTCAGGTTATACTAGCGAAGGAATTTCCCGTCTCTCCCCTCCTAGTTCTTGTCTCACATCTCAGCCAGGGATCATATCCCTAAGCTTTAATACCAACTGTGACGCCCCCAAAATAGATATACAACACCCATTTTGAGTTGCCAAATACATGGTACAAAAAGCAAACTACAACTTCAATAATACAATTGTCGTGCAAAATACGACAATACATACTGTGAGTTTAAATACAAATATTGTCTGCTAGACAATATCCACACTCAAATAAGTCCTCATTACAATTATTTAAACACTATTTTACAGAAATAGTGAGGATTGCTAAAACATCTTTCTAGAACCATCACTCTATACCCCGACTAGATCCTGCTATGTTCTTACCTCCTGAGAAGAAAAATAGAACAAAAAGGAAAAGGGTGAGCTCAACTAGCCCAGTAAAGAATATTATGACTAAGATAATATACAAACAAATTATCGTTAGTCTTCAACAGGGAAAAATCTGATAGAATATAATCGACAACAAGTTTTAGATCAACAACTGCAGCGGAAACAGCAAACCATTAGAAGAGTCAAGTAGAGAAAGAATTCTACTATCTTCTAAGATTTAAAAGTCCATCATCAATATTTTATCCCTGTAACATCAATTAATAATCATCTTTATCCAAATATTCATCTTTGCACTACAGGCCAAAGATATTCATTTGTATCACCAGTCAGTCATGTTCATCTCAACACATGTTCATCTTTGCACTACAGGCCAAAGATATTCATCAGGTAATCATACATCTTTGCACTACAGGCCAAAGATATTCAGTAATATCATCATTTAGGACTGAGGATGATGAAAAATATCTTAAAGAAAATGAATCCAGTGAGACAGAAGGACAAATAGTAGGGATTCGTATAACAGTTTATCCAAGATCAATAATACTTCATAATAATCAATTGTGAAGCAGAATTCAAAAATAAATATCAAAATATGGATACAATCAAAGATAGTAACCATAATAGACATCTTGGACAAAAAGGGAACATTTTATTTTTCGGTGAATAGTGCCGTATTCGTGAATAGTGTCGTATACGTGAATAGTGCCGTATACGTGAATAGTAACCCCGACACAAAAAGTTTTAAATTTGATAAAAAGTTCATATCAATATTTCAGCATAATGATATTGAAGAAAATAATATCATTTAAGAAGAAAATAATATCCCTTACCTTAAAATAACCGTACTTCTGACTGAATATCGGATATGAGGCTGAATGAAACTTGTGCTGAATAGCAACTTTCAAAGTATCTAAATACTCACAAAATACACTTAATAATTTAGAGAGAGAAAGAGAGAAAACTTATGAATTCTGGTGTGATTTTCAATTCTAACTTAGCCCTCTATTTATAGGAAAATGTTAACACGTCAAAGCAAACTTGACCTGCAACCTGATGGCTTTACCTGCTACTATTCCCACCCACCACATTTGAATAAAAATTTCAGCACATTTCTCACCAACCAAAAGTGGGGCCCACCAATTCTAGAATTTTCCACCAAAATGCTAAATTCGGATACTTCAACAATTTCTGAACCAGTCACCTCTTAAAATTCATAACAAATCATACGTTCATTTTTAACGGTTCAAAATTTGTGGACATATACTCAACTTATATATGTATAACATATCCAAAAATCACAACGATCCAACGGTCGGAATAAAAATTATGACTCACGCAATATATCTCAAAAACAGTGATTTAATTTTTAATACCTCCATTCCGACAAAAACACCTCAACATTAATTCCTTCACATAAAATAAAAATATCCACCAATTATATCCACATAAAATAAATATTTTCTTATCATATAAATCAATAATTAATTATTTACAAATAATATTACAGAATCACATTTATGACAACCGGGTCGTTCCCAGGAAATAGGGGGCTTTCCAATAAGGATTTCTCCTTACTGGCGCGCAATTAGATGACCAAACCTCTCCTTAGACAGAACTTTCTAGACATTACCAATAATGTTATCAAATAATATTATTTAAATAATATGAATTATTGATCTGATAATGGAAAATACTATGTAGTGATAATTATTGAAACAACAATAATATAAAATATCAATGCAGCAATTATGGAATCAATAAAATAAAATATTGAACAGTAACTACTGTAACAATTATTGAGTAGTGCCTTCCTTCGTAAGAATCAAAAATTCAAAAATACTGTACAATTCGTGTGCTACTGTGCAACCACGCGTATTACTGTATTTTAACCACCGGGTATTCCAACAGTGTTAACGGTAACAACTACGCCGTTATTTATAAAAACTCAATTTTTGTCGTTTTCTTCATCCAATCGTTTTTCGTTATGGGGCCCACAAATAGCTGCGCCGTCGTATGAATATTCTCCGACAGAAAAAATATTCCACGACCACACGAATATTCACCGACCAAAAATAAATATTTTATAACCACTTGTTTATTTGAAATATTTGCGCATTTTACCCCTAACTAACCACATTAATCAAATCAACCATTTCTATTTCAGAATAATAAATAGAGGAAATTTAATTTCATTTATTAATAAGTTGGGGTCTTACACCTGTGCTTATTTAAGTAGTAAATGTAATAAATACTGTTATCACCATGTTGTGTAATGATATTTGGTTTGTAAGTTATGTAAAGGTCTATGGAACCTGGGATTTAAGTCATGAAATATAAGACAGTTTTCTTGTAGTATGAATGGGTAAATTAATATCGCGAGCACCAAACTCGAGTTAAAGATAACTCGGATTTGGGGGCGTCACATCCCGCCTAATGTCGCAAAATGAATGTGAATTCATGTAGGTATGCCACCCATTTAGTATATCTTCGGCTCAGTTTATGTTGACCATCAATATACTTTAATGGCTCATGATCTGTGAAAAGAATGAATTTCCTCTGTATTAGATAATGATGCCAATGCTTCAGCGTCTGGACTATAGCATATAATTCCAAATCATAAGTAGAATAATTTTTCTTTGATCCTGATTACTTTTCACTGAAGAAAGCCACTGGCAGACCCTCTTGACTGAGAACGCCACCAATACCAACACCCGATGAATCAGAATTTACCTCAAAGACCTTCTCGAAGTCAGGAAATGTTAGTACTGGTGCTTCGGTCATCTTCTTCTTGACCAGTTGAAAGCTGTCTTCGGCCTCTTAGGACCATTGGAATATTTTCCCTTTAAGGCACTCGGTGATAGGCGCAACCAATGTGTTAAAGTTCCGGATGAATCGTCTGTAAAAAGATGTCAACCCATGAAAACTTTTGACATCATGTATAGTCTTCGGTGTAGGCCATACCAAGACTGCCTCGATCTTGGTCGGATCTGCGTGAACACCTTTGGTCGATACAACGAAGCTAAGGAAGGTTACCGATGACGTGAAATAGGAGTTCTTCTTTTGATTGATGAACAAACATGTTTTTCTTAACGCCTTAAATTAAAATAACTCAGAGGTGTTCATGATGTGTCTCCCATGTCGGACTATGAATAAGAATGTTGTTAAAATAGACAACCATAAATATTCTCGTAAAAGGTCACAAAACTTGGTATATACATGAACCTCATAAAGGTACTGAGAGCATTGGAAAGTCCAAAGGGTGTAGTCATCCATATTCATATAATCCATGCTGAGTTTTGAACGTCATCTTCCATTCATCTTCAGGTTTTATCCTTTTCTGATGGTATCCACTCTTCATGTCAATCTTTGACAAGACTTTTGCACCAGACAACTGATCTAACATATCATTCAGACGAGGTATCGAAAATCGATACTTCACTGTAACTGTGGAGTTAAAAATTCACGAGTAAGATTAAAAGATTTAGAAATCTTGAACTTTTGATTAGATGCGAAATCTTTGTTCGAAACACCATCTAGATTAAAATTGATTTTACAAGCATTTTTTCACTTCACGTTTGCACTAATTAATTCTTAGTTGTGGTTATAAACTATGATTCGAGCAATTTCAAGGGAAAAAAATGAAATTGAAAAAAAAAAGTTGAAAAAAGAAATAAATAAATGCTTCAATGTTTCAATGTCCATTAAATAAAATAACTGAGTATCCAAGCCTCATGAAGTATCGATATTTACGCTGAAAATTGTGATGGATAAAAGCAGCTTGAGTTGTCTAATTTTGTGGCATTTATTACTTAAGTTAGTAAACTCTTACGTGTGTCTTTACACCTAGTGCCTTAAAGTCATCTGGTTTGGGAGTCATTGGTCCAACGCTCGCTACATGAGTAACTTTGAAAAGCCTAAGAAAATGAGACATTGCACAAGTCAAGAAAAAAAAAGAAAAAAAAATGATTTTGCTAAATTTTCATGGTAAAAATTCCTACATTTCTTTCGAATATTTCACATTTAGGATGAAATTTATGAAGATAGATGATGGCGATTGACTTCATAGATTTCTCGAGATACAATTTTCTGAAAGTGTTTCCCAGCTTGTATTTCAGTATAATCTTGGAAATTCAGGTGTTGATTTGATACCGGATCCTTTTTCTTTAAGCTAGTTAATTGCAGGTTCTAGCTATGCTAATGCTTACCACCTTGTCTATAGAAAAGGAAACAGAATTAAAAAGAATTATTGGTTTAACAACAGTGGCGTTGGAATTAGAAATCAAACACAACGGCTTCTTTCTTTTAATTTGCGGAGTATGAGATAAACAGTTTGGTCAATAATAATTCTTGGGTATGATCGACTTAAAACTCCATTTTATATTTATCTTAAAATAATTATTGATGAATATAAAGCATCAGGGTCTGGTTTCTTATCAAGAATTACAAGGCACATTGTGACAAAAGAAAGGGATTAAAAGATATCAGAAAATGAATTAAAATTTTGTATTTTTTAGAAAGTATTAAATCAATATCCATGTAGTTTCTTATGTGAAAGTGTGAGTACGTAATCAGTGCTGACGGCTATATATTGAAAGATTTGAGACCCTTTTTTATTTTGAAATGAGAGTTCAATTTGACTTGTAGATGTGGTTAGGGTAAATTAGACCAATTTCACCCTAGTAACTTCATATTATTTTTTATTACATTGGGTATAGAACATATCAATAAAAATTTATAGAATTTATCATTGCAATTTTTTCTATATTCAATACAATAATAAGCTATATATAGAACTTGCTAAAGTGAAGTTGGTGCTAATTTCACCCTAATTGGATCCGACTTGGTAACTCATTTTTATAGTAATAAGTTATCAAGAGTAAACTTTGAAGTAACTTCTTATAGTTTGTTTTTTTAAAAGAAATAATGATTAGATCTTAGTTAAATTTTAATACGCTTTGAAAAGAAGTTAACAAATTCTATAAGCTTCTCGTCTCATTTCGAGACAGAAATTCCATGCATCATTAAATTAATGGCGCGTACGTTCACATCCTCAAATTGCCATATGCAGGCATGCTAAACATAGGAAATTCTAGGATTAGCCGTTTTTCTTTTTTAAGGATTCATCTAATATAAGTTTCTATTGGAACACAAAAACAATGGTTAAAAAGAAAGACAGCTACCGGTCTTTCCAACAAAACGGGGTAGTTGTAAACATTCCCTACCACCACCTAAACAATCAAAAACTGCCCATTAATTATATATCTTCTTATAATTCTTATCCACCCATTTTTATAAGCTTATAACTTGCATGCATGCATGCATGCAGAAACTTCAACCAAATGCACCTCAAAGATCTTTGTTTCCTCTGTCCCACATTCTCTCTCTCCCTTAATGCAGCTTTTCAAGCCTCTTCCCTAAACCTTGTAATATATCAATCGAAAAGGATACAAAATTAATTATCGTTAATCCCATTATTGTTTAATTTAATTTCTAAATTACCTAATCGAAGTCCCTAGCCATGACTCTGAATTGCCTGACATGCCAAGGCATTCCGAGGACGAATTCGGATAAGGAGGGGGAAAATTTAAGGCTTGGTTTGGGGAAGCTTGAGAGGAGCAGCTGGACAGGGAATTTGGGACCTTCTAGGCCTAATATTAATAGTAATTATGAGAAAATGAAAACATTGAGAAGTGCTTCTTCTCTTGCGCCATCAAAGAAGGTGGCCAAGAATAAGGCTCCTCTTCGGTTTCATTCAAGCGGTTCCATCGGATCGTTTAACGACGAGGAGGAGGAACCAAAGTTGGTGAGAAGCTGTGGGATGAGAAGGGATTGGAGCTTTGAGGATCTGAGGCAAATGGCCAAAGCTCAGGTTGAAATATTCACAAGAATTTAAGAGGAAAGGAGAAGAATGCTACGTTTGTTATTATTTACAGATGCATGGGAATTCTTCATGCATGTTTGGAATTAAAATTGGATAGGAAACTAGAATGTGATTTCAATTTCCAATAAGTGTGAATATTCCGTTAGCATGTCATTTCTCTTGGATTCTTGAACCCTAGGGAGCACGTACGTACGGATGTTAATATTTGATTAAGTTTGATAGTTAGGGATATGCATGTTTGAATTGTAACTAATTATGTGGATCGATTTATTTATGAAAATTAAACTACATGTTGGTTATTTTGTGGATTTAATTTCCATAGGTTCATGTTAGTTTATTTTTCTATTCAGAGCTGCATTTTCATTTCTAATAATCACTAACTAGTCAAGTACTATCAGAGAATATTTTTATTTTCGTATGAGATATTTATACATGATCATCAAGAAAAATATGAAGAGAGACATTAAAATCTTTGGATATTTTCGTGATTGATTTTATAAGTACATCAGAAAAGAAAACAAGTCAGTTCAATCATATGGGAAATGAAAATAAATTACTTTTTTCCTCTTTGATTTCATGTAAGTTCTAAAATTTATATAATTGAAAAAATAATAATATCATGGTGACTAAAGAATTGTTACAAAAAAGGAGATGCAAAAAAATAATTTTGATTTTAATTGGTTAAAATCACTAGACTTATCTATATATGATGAATTATTCGCTAATTATACTTTGACATATTATTTTATAAATTATTTTTTGTAAGAGAGTTCTTTAATTATAAGTGTTTGTAGGATTCTTAAAAAAAATAAGGAGAATAACTCTTGTGGGGTCATTTTTTTAATTATTTATTTTCCTCTCTCTCACTCACACAAAGGCCAAAAAAGTTGGTCAAAGAAGTAGGTCGTACATATCGATCCCATATAACTTCTATTGTAAAATACGATCCTCATCCTCCTTTCATTACTAGAAATTTTTTTTTTTAGTTCTTTTCCTCCACATTGATGAGCGTAAATGAGTAATCATCAAGCAGGTAGATGATTATTTACAACACAAATATTTAAAGATAAGTGAGCGTTTGTCTATTTTACTGTAGATACTATAGGAGTAATCATTAACTTGTTCTTAATATGAGAAAATTATACCAAGTATATCTAATAACTGGTCGAATATTACAAAATTCGGATAGCAAGTATATATATATATATATATATATATATATATATGTATATGTATATGTGTGTGTGTATATATCCCAATTAATTCTATCAAACTAAAATGGTTTTCAAGGAGCAAAAATGTTTGGTTAAGTTTTAAATTACCAAAATAGTCCAATCAATCCAAAGAATACAAACTTTTGAGATGCTGATATATTTGTACTGGCCAAAAGTTCCTAGGGGAGAATGTGTAAGTAGTTTCGCTCAAATGTGGGTTGGCCTGATTTGGGCAGAACAAGAAAGCAATAAATTATGTCATCACCTATCAAGCCTCCATCAAATTGTCATATTATTCAAGAATGGTAAGGGGGGAAAAATAGATCAGACACGTTTATACATTTTCTGAACAGAAAATTACTCTGCATATTGCAGATTACCACATATAGAAGGATCAGAAAAGAGTAGGAACAATGCCAAGTCTTTAATGAATATTTTCTGACCTAAAATGCAGTAAAAAAAGGAAACGCTTTTTACAGTAGACTTGTAGTAGGTTAATACTAGGTAAGAAAGAAAGTCAAAAGGCTTAGATTTGGCGGGCGGGGGGGGGGGGGGTGAAGGGAACCAACTCTCCATTTGAGCTTTAATATCAAAAGAGGTTAAAGATATTAATACTCAATTGTCACATATAAACAATTAAGTTAATGAAGGCGTGATTACTGATTAATGATTAAAATTATAATTCGTTTGGTACATGATCTTAAAAGCTCATGCAAACCACGTGTTTTTCTTCTATCTTGAAGCTATATAGATTAGGCAATATACATGCAGTCTCCTTCTACTGGTTTCCATCAATAGAGACTGAACCTGAGGACACAATCTTCATACTCCTGCATAAACAGAGACAAAACCAAAAATACCAGAATCTAGCTGCAAACTGAAATCAACCAAGAATAACAACATATAATTTCTGATTGACATGAATAGGAGCCTGAAAATTCTACAGGCTTTACATTAATACATAGTATATGCATTTCAATGTAACTAGACCAAATTAAGTTCACAAGAGAAAATAAAGAAGAAATCCAAATTGTTCACCTGAGCCGACTTCAAACTACATTAAAACAAAACCTAATAAAGATCATATTGTACATGCGTATTCTAAAGATTTGTAGCTACTGGGATAAATAAAATTTCCCAGAGCCTCAATTAAAAATTCAGTAGTACAATGCTACTTATCTTGTTTCTGAGACTTTGGCTGCCAATGCTACTCTAAGCTGTTCTTGGGTGTAAAATCGACTACCCATCTTCACCGTAGCCTGTTGAATCATCAAATCATTGACGACGGATATACTCGCGTGGCTCACTTCTAGGTCCATCTCTTCCAAAGCCGCCATCAATCTAGCTGCAGGGTGATTCTTCTTACTACATTGGATTCGAATCATCGCGTCCCAACCAATAATCTTCACATCTATGTCCAAATTAATAAACCTATTTCCATGGTCATTTGATATTTTGAGATCTTTATCAGCTGCTTGACTTGAATATCGCGATTCTTTACTAGCCAACTCCTTTTTCAAAGACTCCAATTGGCTTCGCAACTCATCCTTTTCTGAATCCGATGTCTGGAGTTTGGCTTTCAACTCATTGATGAAAACAATAGCATCTCCGAGAAGTGAAGCCTTGTCCATTTTTGATACATTAGGTACCACTACTCGGAGGGCATAGAACTTCTGGTTAAGCTTCTCCCTCCTCTGTCGTTCTGCTTCAACATGATTCAATGGCTCTTCTCTCCCATTAGCCGGCTTTCTTCCCCGCTTTCGTGGTTTTCTTTCTGGATCCACAACTTGACTAACAATAGCCTCTTTAACTACAGAGAGTTCAAGATCCGAGCGGTCGGAATCCCCACCACCACCGCTGGATTTTACGATACCAGAAGATGGCAAAATCATACCAGAACTGAAGGAAAGTATACCACCCTCTTCATGATGACTACCTCTCGAACTCGACGATCTCTTCTTCTTGCTATCCTCAACAATTCCTACAAATTGTGAATGTCCTGCAAACAAAGTCCCATTTCCACTACAACTCCTCTTATTTTCCCCAAAATTCAGTTTTTCTCCGGATTCAGGCTTACAAACATGTGAAATCGAATTCCCATTCCTAACATTACTACTTATTCCGTCAAACCCGAATCCAGAGAAATTCAATTCCCTAGTTATATTTCCATTCTGTTCCTGTGATTGCTTAGAATGTTGATTTTGAACATTAATTACACTGCCAGTGCTAGGGTTCTCAGTCAAAGTACTAAAACTATGGCTTTCAAACCCAATTTGCGGCGGTTTAGCAGAATTCATAGGGATTTCTTTAATTTCTTCATTTGGCAACGGTGAGGGATCCGTGAGCCAAAGCGCCGATGGATCGGACTCATTAGGCTCCGACGGTACCGGCCAAGAACCCGAATCAATAGAATTGAAATTGAACAAAATCCTAACCTTATTCATGAGATCCGAGCTCTGATAAATCAACTCCGTCGAGCCCAACTCCACCACGCCGTTATTCGACGGGATACAAACCATGGTTTGCAGCCCGAAAGTTTGCGCCTGCCGGGCTCGTTCGCAAGGCGAGCTTAGTAGGCGTTCAGCTCTGGTGACCCAGACCGGAGACGAATTGAAAAACGCTTGGCCAGGGAGGCCGGCGCCGTTGACGAAAGACTGGGTCATGGAAACGAGGAAGAACCACTCAGTGTCGGTGACTTCTTCGTCGACGCCGTCGTCAGGGAAAGATTGGGAGCCGGAAATTAACGAATTGAGCTCCCGAAGAACTTTTCTCCGGTGGGCTTGCTCTGCGGCGGAGGTGGGTTTCCTTTTCAATTGCTTCTCCTTATCTTCGCCTTTGTAATAGCCGTCGCCCCAGCCAAGGAGAGATGACTGGGAGGATGAGTAATCGATGTCGCCGGAGGCAGACTGCCATTGCCAGAAGATTGCGTAGGTCCAGCTTTCTTTAGCGCCCTCAATCAATGATTGGAGCCGGTGTTGTAGGCTTTCTTGGTTGAAAACGGCCGCCGCTGCGGTGGAGGTGGAAGTAGAGGAGGATTGTGGCGGCGGCGGCGGCGGTGGAGGAGTAGGGGGAGGCCAAAACGAAGTTAGATCGGCAGACATGAAAGCGTCCATCATTGAGGTATTATCGTCTGTGGTAGTGGTTGACCAGAGATTCATGGCGGCGGTGGGTACACGATAGTCGGTCATTCCACTAAACCGTTAAAATGAATTTTTTTTCCGGCGGATAGATAAAATTAACACGTGTTGTCGACTAGGTTTTTTTTTGTCTAAAAGAGGTTGCGTGTTTTTCGGAGTTGGAGAGAGAAAAATAGAATAGAGGCGGCTGATGAGGTAAGGTGGATTAAGAAGATATCAGAGAGAGAGAGAGAGAGTGGATATAGAAATTCTGGAAATGGATTTGCGCTAAAAATTGGAGAGTGTTGTGTTGACTGACGAGTGAGTGAGTGAGCATTCTTAGAAGGTTCAAGGCTCAGCCCATTAACATACTCCATTTTGCTAAAAAATACACTCACATAATTAAGGGGAGAAAATATGCAAGTCATTATTAATATTATCAGCGTGATATTAGTGGTTTTAAATTTTTTTATTTTAAAAAATATTTTAAATGATGTGTTATTATAACATTAGTCAAATATATTTAATTTGATTGATTATGTAATAAATTATTATTAAAATATTTAATATTATGTTATTTAATTTGAGACCCCTAACATTATTCTTAAAATTATTTTCTTTTGTTAAAATTATTTATATATATATATTAGGCTATATATCATACTAGGATGTGTTTGTAAAGTAGAATTCATCCTTTTCATTTGGCATGATCTCTTTGGTTTTATCGATTTTGAAACAAGAGTGATGATCTCTTTGCTCGCATGCATTTCTCTCATTCTTTTGTGTTCGAGAGTTGTCCAATAATTAGCAAATTATGCATTTCTCCCATTCTTTTGGCTAAATTCTCTAAAGAATGGTTTAGGTATAATTTTTTCTATTTTACATAAGAATGACTTGAGTATATAAGTTGAAAGTAGAAAAAATATATTCTTGAGATTAATTAACATTAAAAGTGTATATAGATAGATATGTTATCAGTAAACTTACGTACGTACGTAGTCTACTATGAGTAAAATTAGTGCTTATTTTAAATTTCTTAATTAATTCGCGTAAAATTTGTACTTTATAACAAACATGCATGCTTCTCGATCATTTCTCTATTCTATGATCATCTTGTTATAAATGATCTGTCTTATCAGTGTTACATTAAATACTTTTACTATACTACTTTATCCTATTTAAATTTAGGGTTTTTAAAAATTCGTTTATGTGTTTTGTGTGGGTTAAAACCCTTTGATAACTAGTCAATCCATATACAAGTGAAATTAAAGTATATATATATATATATATACTTTTAATCATATCTTTTTTTGTGACAGCTGACGGAGTAACAATTGATGAAGAGGATAGGATGGGCTCTTTTAATTCAGAGTAAAGAATTTTCTTCCCACCCAAGTTCTAGCATGATCTTTGTCGTATAACTGTAATATATATAGGAGGAGTATAAAGTGTATGGACCAGTAGTGGAGTATAATTAATATTGGATGAATAATTATTTGGAAGGCACGTTTTGCTTGCCTTGTTGGGCGTGATTTGACCTTTTATATTTATTTATTTGACCTTATCTAAAGCTCCCCCTCAACTTTGTTGTAATTTTTTCATCTTTCACCCAAACAATTTTTCAACCAAGAATATATCATTAATGTGAAACCTCATATTTTATGAATAAAAATTTAATTTTTTAAAATATTTTTTTTAAATATTATGGCGTGAATTTGAGATAATGTTATAGTTGTAGATAGTATTTATAAATTTTGCAAAGTATACAAGTTGTTGTATTATATTCGATTGGTCGGGGAATATTATTTTTGTCGGGGAATATTCGTACGACGGCACAATTATTGGTGGACCTCACAACGAAATTATTGTCGGATTGAGAAAACGACAAAAATATTTTATGAAAATAACGGCGGAAGTTTTACTGTTAATACTGTTGAACTACTCGATAGTAAAAGTACAGTAATACGTGTGGTTGCATAGTAGCATACAGTATTGACTATTGAGGCTTACGTGATAAGTCACACAGTTTTATTTTATTGATATTATTAATGTAATAAAATAGAAAATTTTTTTATATAAAACAGAATACTTTTATAAATTTATTCGTTTTATTAGGCTAATAGTAAAATCTTTTTATATAAAACAAAATATTTTTTATAAAGTTATCTGTTTTATTAGACAATAATTAGAATATATTATATTTTATTATGCATAGTATTTACAGAGTGCCTGCATAGTATTTGCATAGTAAAATCTTTTATAAAGTTATTCGTTTTATTAGATTATAAATAGAATATATTATATTTTATTTAAAAGATTTTACTTTAAATATGGACCGTCAGATTAAAGTAAATCAATCTAGACCGTTCATGAGTTAGTTACTATGCAGTCAATTTTTTTATAAATAGAAGCTCATTCCTTCATTATTTCTTACGAATTCACTGAAACTCTAGAGAGAGAAAATTATAGAGAGAGAAGAAAAGTGTTCTGCTACTTCACTACTCCTATATCCAGTACTCTTCCTTTCAAGGTAAGGGATATTATTTATTGTACTCGTAAAGGGTATTCTTTCTTTCTTATTCATGAAGAGAACTTCTGTTATTCCATTATTTATTATTCTGTTGGAATAACCTGTATATGTGGGCTACCCTATACTTGGTAAAATTCTTCTGTTGTTTCATTCTTTATTATTCTGTCGGAATATCATGTCTGTGCGTTTTACGCCGGACCTGGTTCCATTATTTATTATTCTGTCGGAACATCCTGTCGGTGCAAATTTTGCCGGACCTGGTTCCATTCATTATTATTCTGTTAGAATATCCTGTCTGTGCGTTTTACGCCAGACCTGGTTCCGTTATTTATTATTCTGTTGGAATAACCTTCCTGTGCGGTCTATCGCATGCATGATGATTTCTTTTGTTATCCCATTCTTTATTATACTCAGTTGGTTAAAATTTTGACTTCTATACTCAATGAAATTAGTGGAATATCCTTGATATTTGCGCTTCATCCAGTATCTTTTCATGAAAATATTTTTTTGAGCATTCTTGAATTTTACTCTACGTACAAAGCAGTATCATGTTGACAATTTGGACGTTATCAGTTCCTAGATAAATTAATTTTTAAACTTATTTTATTGAATTCTTATATCATTGTCATCATCCTCATGCTTATATTATGTTGAAAGTCATCTGTGGCCTGTAGTACATAGATGGACTTGGTATGATTATGACCAGGGATTATTCGGTATAATCATAACCGTAATGTTACAAATAATGTGGAAAAAGTCCTCATTGACCCGTAGTGCATTGATGAACAGTTTTTGGTATGATTATGGCTATGGATTCTCTTTGGTCGTAGTGCGGAGATGAATTATTTTATGGCATGATCAGGACTGTTGATAAAAATATGATTATCTTTAGCCATAGTGCATGGATAATTCGTGGTCGTGATACTAAAGAATATCCTTGACCGTAGTGCAGGGGTGATTCGATAATGTGGATTATTTATTAAGCTGAGTCTTATCGATAAAAGTCATGAAAAATCTTTTAAATCATAAAAGATAGAAGATTTTATTATCTACTTGACTCTTTTAATGGATTGCTTGATCCGTTGTAGTTAAACTTGATGTCTATTGTATTTTATCAGTTTAACATTGTTGAAGACTAATGATAATTTATTCTGCATTATCTTAGTCATAATATTTTTTACTGGGCTAGTTGAGCTCACCCTTTCTTTCACTGTTCTCTTCAAGAAATGAGAATATAGTTAGGACGAGTCGAGAAACGGAGTGATGGACCAGATGATAGCATTAGTAGTCCTCACTATTCTTGTGACGCCCCCAAAATAGGTATACAACACTCATTCTGAGTCGTCAAAATATATGATACAGAAACAACTACATCTTTACTATTACAACATAAGAACTGTGAGTTTAAATATAAATATTGTCATCTAGACAATATTCACACTCAAATAAGTCCTCATTACAATTATGGATACATTATTTCACAAAAATAGTGAGGACTACTAAAATAACTTCTAGAACCATCATTCCATACCCCGACTAGTACTCGCTACATTCTCACCTCCTGAGAAAAATGGAACAAAAAGAAAAATGGTGAGCTCAACTAGCCCAGTAAAGAATATTATGACTAAGATAATACAGAACAAATTATCGTTAGCCTTCAACATGGGAAAAATCTAATAGAATACAATAGACAACAAGTTTTAAATCAATATTCGCAGCGAAAAATAATAATTCATAGAAGAGTTACGTAGAGAATGAAATCTACTATTATCTATGAATTTAAAAGTCCATCACCAATACTTTATCCCTGTAACATCAATCAATATTCATCTTTGCACTACAAGCCAAAGATATTCATCAGTTGGTCATGTTCATCTCAACACCTGTTCATCTTTGCACTACGGGCCAAAGATATTCATCAGAAATCATTCATCTTTGCACTACAGGCCAAAGATATTCAGTTATATCATCATTTAGGACTGAGGATGATGAAAAATATTTTAAAGAAAACGAATCCAGTGAAACAAAATAACAAATATTAAGGATTCGTATTTCGATTTATCCATGTCCAAAAATACCTTATAAATAATCATAGTGAAGTAAAATTCAAGAATGATCAAAACATGGATACAATCAAAGCTAGTATCCAGAATAGATATTTTGGACGAAAAGAAGAAAATTTTATTTTTCGGTGAATAGTAACTCGTGAATAGTAACTCATGAATAGTAACCCCGACATGAAATGTTCTAAATTTGATAAAAATTTCTAACCAATATTTCGGCATAATGATATTGAAGAAATAATATCATTTTCAAATAAAATAACATCCCTTACCTCGTAAAGACAGTACTTCTAGTTGAAACACCGGATATAGACTATGACTAGAACTTGCACCGTATAGCAATACTCAAAGTATTAAAATACTCACAAGAATACGCTCACTAATATAGAGAGAGAAAGAGAGAGAAGATTTCAGTTTCTGGTGTGATTTTCAATTCTAACCTAAGCACCCTATTTATAGGAAAATGCTTAGAACACCAAAGCAGAAAATTGAATATAATAATATTTATATTTACAAAATTGTCAAGCCCACCTCTTGAAATCTGATTTCAGCTCATTGCACATGTTTAATGCAGCCCACCAAGCGAAAAAAACGATTTTGTAAATAAGAATAATTAAAACTTTCAAAAACCAATTATTTCGGAACTTCGGAACTTCAATAATTCATAATAAATAGCACTTTCATCAGAAAATTCGAATCTCGCAATTATTTATAGGAAATTCAATTATCTACAACTTTGCAGAAGAAAATTTTTCCAAATTCTAAATAGAAATTGACCGAAATCCATAAACGAATGATTTTACAAGCTATAATCAAATTTCAGTCAATTACTGGGGTCCACCGACACACAAAACATGTGTTAATCATTTAATGTCACAAAATACTCTTTCTCCTCATATACTCATATATCCCCCATTCATTGTAAAAATATCATCATTATTATATTATTAAAATAATATATTTAAATGAATTATTTTATCAGAAAAAGATAAAATATTAATTTTCAACAATTGTCACATTTAAAAATTTTTCTCCATCTATATCCACATAAAATCAATATTTTTCTCATCATATAAATCAATAATTAATTATTCATGAATAATATTACAGAATCACAGTACTGGCAACCAGGCCGTTCCCAGGAAAGAGGGGGCTTTCCAATAAGGATTTCTCCTTACTGGCGCACAATTAGGTGCCCAAACCTCTCCTTAGACAGAACTTTCTAGACATTACCAATAATGTTATCTAATAATATTATTCAGATAATATGAATTATTGTTCCAATAATGGAAATACTGTGTAGTGACAAATATTGAAACAACAGTAATATAAAATATCAACGCAGTAATTATTGAATCAATAAAATAAAATACTGAACAGTAATTATTGTAACCATTATTAAGTAGTGTCTTCTTACGTAAGAATCAATAATTGGTGCAATACAGTGTGCTACTGTGCAACAACGCGTATTATTGTGTTTTAACCACCGGGTATTCTAACAGTATTAACGGTAACAACTACGCCGTTATTTATAAACAACTTATACTTGTAGTTTTCTTCATCTAATCGCTTTCAGTTATGGGGCCCACAAAAGACTACGCCGTCGTACGAATATTCCCCGGCAGGAAGAATATTTCACGACCAAACGAATATTCCCCGACAACAATGAATATTTTATAAGAATCTTCTTATTTGAAATATTTACGCATTTTATCCATAACTAACCTCAATAATCAATTTAACCCTTACTATTTCAAATAATAAATAGAGGAAATTAAATTTTATTTATTAATAATTTGGGGTCTTACAACCTCCCCTCCTTATGAAATTTCGTCCTCGAAATTGACGTACGTACCTGGTGTTTCGAAAAGATGAGGATACCTCGCTTTCATTTCCGTTTCCAACTCCCAGGTCATTATCTCAATAGCATGGTTTCTCCACAAAACTTTAACTTGTGGTATGACCTTCGTGCATAGGACATGCTCCTTCATATCCAAGATCTTGACAGATACCTCTTCGTACGTTAAGTCTTCAGCTATCTCGTCCGGTTCTAACTCAATAATATGGTTTGGGTCTTTCACATATTTACGTAACACAGATATATGAAAAATATTATGAACACGAGACATACTTGGAGGTAACGCGAGTCTATAGGCCACATTTTCTATTCGGTCAAGAATCTGAAATGGACCAATAAATCGTGGATTGAGCTTTCCACTTTTCCCAAATCTTGTAACTCCTTTCCATGGAGCCACACGCAACAATACATGATCCCCAATGTCAAATTCCACATCCTTTCGATGAAGATCCGCATAACTCTTTTGTTGATCCTGTGTCGTTTGTATACGTTGTCGAATCGTTTGGATCTTCTCTGTAGTCATTCGTACCAACTCTGGTCCCAACAATGTTGCTTCTCCCACCTCATCCCAACATACTGGAGAGCGATACTTTCGTCCATATAATGCTTCAAATGGAGCCACACCTATACTTGCCTGAGAACTGTTATTGTATGAAAATTTCACCAATGGTAGGTACTTATCACAACTCCCTTTGAAATCTAGGACACAAAGTCTTAATAGATCTTCAAGAGTTTGAATAGTCCTCTCTGATTATCCGTCCGTTTAAGGATGGTATGCCGAACTAAATCGTAAATCTGTGCCCATAGCTTTTTGCAAGCTAACCCAAAATCTTGAAGTGAATCTTGGGTCACGATCCGAAACTATGGATACTGGCATGCCATGCAGTCTCAGAATCTCATGTACGTATATACGAGTAAGACGTTCAAGGGAATAAGTCTCCCGTATCGGTAAGAAATGAGCAGACTTGGTTAATCTATCAACAATAACCCAAGTAGCATTTATGCCTTGAGAAACCGTGGGAAGACCCGTAACGAAATCCATGGTAATGTGTTCCCACTTCCATTTCGGAATCTCAAGTGGTTGCAATGGACCCTTTGGCACTTGATGTTCTGCCTTTACACGTTGACAAGTTAAACACCTCGAGGTAAACTTTGCAATCTCTCTCTTCATATTGTTCCACCAAAATGTATGTCGAAGATCACGATACATTTTGGTACTTCCAGGATGAATTGCAAATGGTGTATTGTATGCTTCCATTATGATCTTGTACTTCAAATCAGAATCGTTAGGAACACAAAGTCTGGAGTGGACTCGAAGTATTCCTTCTTCATCGATTCTTGCTTCTAGAATAGCACCTTCTTGCACTTTCTTCTTCATACGCATCAACTCCGGGTCTGTGGTTTGAGCAACTTTAACTTTATCGATTAAAGTTGGTTCTATGCGTATACTTGACATCATCGCATTCGTTCCTACATATGATCTTCTACTCATCGCGTCAGCTACCACGTTTGCTTTTCCAGGATGGTATTGAATAATGTGGTCGTAATCTTTCAACAGCTCAAGCCAACGTCGTTGCCGCATGTTGAGTTCTTTTTGAGTGAAGAAATATTTGAGGCTTTTATGGTCTGAATAAATCTCTACTTTCTCCCCATATAGATAGTGCCTCCAGATCTTTAGCGCGAAAACGACTGCTGCCAATTCTAGTTCATGAGTAGGATAATTTCTCTCATATTCTTTAAGTTGTCGCGAGGTATAGGCTATAACTTTCCCACGTTGCATGAGTACACATCCTAGCCCTTTGCCTGAAGCATCGCTGTAGATAACAAATCCATCCGAACCAGATGGTATGGTCAAAACAGGTGCCGAAATGAGTCTCCTCTTAAGCTCTTGAAAACTCTTCTCGCATTCCTCGCTCCATACGAATTTGATATCTTTCCGAGTCAGCTGAGTTAACGGGGTAGCGATTCGAGAAAATCCTTCCACGAATCTCCGATAATAACCAGCTAAGCCCAGAAAGCTATGTACTTCGGTCACCGTCTTCGGTCGCTCCCAACTTTGTATTGCTTCAATCTTCGCCGGGTCCACAGAAACTCCATGTTTTGACACCACGTGTCCTAGGAATGCTACTTCCTTAAGCCAGAACTCGCATTTCTTCAACTTAGAATATAGCTTGTTTTCACGCAGCCTTTGTAGTACCAGCTTCAAATGGTGCTCATGATCTTCACGGCTTTTAGAATATATGAGGATATCATCAATAAAGACAACAACGAACTGATCCAAATAATCCTTGAATACTCGGTTCATCATATCCATGAAAGCCGTAGGAGCATTAGTCAATCCAAAAGACATAACTAAGAATTCATAATGCCCGTACCGAGTTCTAAAGGCAGTCTTCGGAATATCCTCAGTTTTAACCTTCAGCTGATGATATCCAGAATGAAGATCGATTTTTGAAAAGAATTGTGCTCATTGTAACTGATCAAACAGGTCATCAATATGAGGTAGCGGATACCTATCCTTGATGGTGACATGGTTTAATTCTCGGTAATCAATACAAAGTCGCATACTCCCGTCTTTCTTCTTTACAAATAAAACAGGAGCACCCCAATGAGATGTACTAGGACGAATGAAACCGATGTCCAACAACTCTTGAAGTTGGACCTTTAACTCCTGAAGTTCAATAGGAGCCATTCGATATGGAGTTTTAGAAATGGACTTTGTACCAGGTTCAAGATCAATAAAGAATTCAACTTCACGTTCCGGGGGTAGACCGAGAAGTTCTTCAGGAAATACGTCAGGAAAGTCAATAACAACAGGAATATTATTCAAATTTGACGTGTCTTTATTCAAATCCATAACATGGGCTAAGAAAGCTTGACATCCGTTTTTTAATAAACGAATGGCTTTATACCTTGATATAATAGTGATCGATTTTAATGGCTTAGTTGCTTGAATTCGTACAACAGGTTAGTTAGGAATATGAAAACTAACAACCTTACGAAAATAATCAATTTTGGCATGATGAGTAGTTAACCAATAAATCCCTAAAATCACATCAAAAGCAAGTATCTTTAAAGAGATAAGGTCAACAGGTAATGTGATGGTGCCAACTTGGATCAAACAAGATTTATAAACAGTGGATGTGATGAAAGTTTCTCCTAACGGAGTCTCCACAAATAAATCAAAGTCTAACTTCTCCGGAGTCAAGTTTAAACGTTGAGCACAAGCAGGAGAAATAAATGAATGGGTAACACCAGTATCTAGCAAGGTATAAACTTCGCATGAATTTATGATTAGCTTACCCGTGATCACCTCGTTTGGGTTTCTCGCATGTTGACCAGTCACGACAAACGCTCTTCCAGGAACCGTTGACTTTGCCTTTTTTGGGATAACTTTTTGCGTCACCATCCCCGCTGGACTTGGTTTCGCTACAGTACAATCTCGAGCGATATGTTCTTCCTTTCCACAATTATAACATACCTTAAACTGTTGTGGGAAGTTTGGGCTGATATGTCCTTCTTTTTCGCACTTATAGCATTTAACCGGTGGTCGTTCTCCTCCCTTGGAACCAGTTGCTGCTGGTGCTAACGTCTTCGTATTGTCATTGTTGAATCTCCTCTTTTTAAAATCTCCTCTCGACTCGCTTGTGACGCCCCCAAAATTAGGTATACATCACCCATCTTGGGTCGTCAGATACATAGTACAGAATACAAATATAACTTACTAATACAACTGTCGTGTACAATACGACAAAACATAAACTGTGAGTTTGAATATAAATACTATCTTCTAGAGAGTATTCATACTCAAAAGGAGTCCTCATTACATTTATTAACACACCATTACATAGAATAGTGAGGACTACTAACTAATACTATCATTCGGACCATCACTCCGTTCCCCGACTTGCCCCAGCTACGTTCTCATTTCCTGAAGAGAACAGTGAAAGAAAGGGTGAGCTCAACTAGCCCAGTAAGAAATATTATGACTAAGATAATGCAGAATAAATTATCATTAGCCTTCAACAATGTTAAACTGATAAAATATAATAGACATCAAGTTTAACTGCAGCGGAACAAGCAATCCATTAAAAGAGTCAAGTAGAAAATAAACTCTACTATCTTTTTTGATTTAAAAGATTTTCCAACACTGTGATCGCTGAGACTCAGCTTAATAAAATAATCCACATCATCGAATCACCCCTGCACTACGGCCAAGGATATTCGTATATTCATTAATGGTCATGATCATGCCAACAACTGTCCATCAATGCACTACGGGCCAATGAGGACTTTTACCACATCATTTGTAACATTACGGTCATGATTATACCGAATAATCCCTGGTCATAATCATACCAAGTCCATCTATGCACTACAGGCCACAGATGACTTTCAACATTTTATAAACATGAGGATGATGACAATGATATAAGAATTCAATAAAACAAGTTCAAGAATTAATTTATCCAAGAATTAACAACGTCCAAATTGTCAACATGATACTGCTTTGTGGAGTAAAATTCAAGAATACTTAGAAGAATATTTTCATGAAAAGATACTGGATAAACCGCAATTATCAAGGATATTCACAAATTTCATGGAGTATAGAAGTCAAAACTTAACCAACTGAGTATAATAAAGAATGGAATAACAAAAGAAATCACCATGCATGCGATAGACCGCACAGACAGGTTATTCCAACAGAATAATAAATAATGGAACCAGGTCCGGCGTAAACGCACAGACAGGATATTCCGACAGAATAATAAATAATGGAACCAGGTCCGGCGTAAACGCACAGACAGGATATTCCGACAGAATAATAAATAATGGAACCAGGTCCGGTGTAAAACACACAGACAGGATGTTCCAACAGAATAATAATAAAAACGGAACCAGGTCCGGTGTAAAACACACAGACAGGATGTTCCAACAGAATAATAATAAAGACGGAACCAGGTCCGGTGTAAAACACACAGACAGGATGTTCCAACAGAATAATAGAAGAATGTCACCAAGTATAGGGTAGACCGCGTATACAGGTTATTCCAACAGAATAATAAGAAATGGAATAACAACAGTTCTCTTCATGAATAAGAAAGAATAACACCCCTTACCGTTTTAAAGAAGAGCTGAAATAAGGAAGTAGTTAAGTAGCAGAATACTCTTCTTCTCTCTCTCTATAGTTTCTCTCTATAGTTTCTCTCTCTAGAGTTCAGTGAATTCGTAAGAAATAATGAAGGAATGAGCTGCTATTTATAAAAAATAGAATGCATAGTAACTAATCCATGAACGGTCCAGATTGATTACTTTAATCTGACGGTCCATATTTAAAGAAAAATCTTTTAAATAAAATATAATATATTCTATTTATAGAATAACTTTAATAAAGTATTCTGTTTTATATAAAAAGATGTTTCTGTTTTATTACGTTAATAATACGAATAAAACAAAACGTCATTATCGCTAAATAATTCATATTATTAACTGACAATAATTGAATCAAACTGAGTGACTTCTCACATAAGCATTAATAATCAATACCGTGTACTACTATGCAACCACACGTATTATTGTACTTTTACTACCGAATAGTTCAACAGTAACAATGGTAAAATTTCCGCCGTTATTTTTAATAAAATATTTTTGTCGTTTTCTCAATCCGACAATAATTCCGTTGTGGGGTCCACCAATGATTGTGTCGTTGTACGAATATTCCCTGTTAAAACGAATATTCCCCGACCAATCGAATATTATATAACAACTTGCGTACTTTGCAAAATTTATAAATATTACCCACAACTATTATATCAAATTAACTCCATAATATTCAAAAATGATATTTATAGAAAATTCATCTTTATTTATAAAAGTTGGGGTCTTACAACCTCCCCTTCTTATGAAATTTCGCCCTCGAAATTAGGGTACGTACCTGGTATGTCGAAGAGGTAAGGATACCTTGATTTCATTTCAGATTCTAACTCCCAAGTCATTTCCTCAACATCGTGGTTTCTCCACAAAACTTTGACTTGAGGTATAACCTTGGAGCGTAGAATATGTTCCTTCTTATCCAAGATTTGAACAGGAACTTCTTCATACGTCAAATCCTCCGCTATTTCGTCCGGTTCTAACTCAATAATGTGGTTCGGGTCTTCCACATATTTGCGTAACATGGATATGTGAAAAACGTTATGAACACGAGACATACTTGGCGGTAAAGCGAGTCTATAAGCCACAGTTCCTACTCGATCGAGGATTAAAAATGGACCGATGAATCGAGGATTGAGCTTTCCTCTCTTTTCAAATCTCGTAACTCCTTTCCATGGAGCAACACGTAAGAACACATGATCTCCTACATCAAATTCCACGTCCTTTCGATGAAGATCAGCATAACTCTTTTGTCGATCTTGTGAGGTTTTTATACGTTGTCGGATCGTTTGAATCTTTTCTGTAGTCATACGTACCAACTCCGGTCCCAACAACGTTGCTTCACCCACCTCATCCCAGCATACTGGAGAACGACATTTTCTTCCATACAATGCTTCGAATGGAGCCATGCCAATACTTGCTTGATAACTGTTGTTGTAGGAAAACTCCACCAATGGTAAGAACTTGTCCCAACTTCCCTTGAAGTCAAAGACACAGAGTCTTAATAGATCTTCAAGAGTTTGAATAGTCCTCTCTGATTGTCCGTCCGTCTGAGGATGATATGCTGAACTAAATCGTAAATCCGTGCCCATAGCTTTTTGTAAACTAACCCAAAATCGTGAAGTGAATCTTGGGTCTCGGTCAGAAACTATGGATACTGGCATACCATGCAGTCTTACAATCTCGTTTATGTACATACGAGCAAGACGTTCAAGTGTATAAGTTTCTCGTATCGGTAAGAAATGAGCAGACTTGGTCAATCTATCAACAATGACCCAAATCGCATCAATACCTTGAGAAACCCTAGGAAGACCGGTAACGAAATCCATGGTAATGTGCTCCCACTTCCATTCTGGAATTTCAAGTGGTTGCAATGGACCTTTTGGTACTTGATGCTCCGCTTTGACTCGTTGACAAGTTAGACACCTTGAGATAAACAACGCTATCTCTCTCTTCATATTGCTCCACCAAAATGTATGACGAAGATCATGATACATTTTGGTACTTCCAGGATGGATTGCAAACGGTGTGTTGTGCGCCTCCATCATGATTTCATACTTTAAATCAGGGTTGTTAGGAACACAAAGTCTGGAGTTGACTCGAAGTATTCCTTCTTCATCGATTCTTGCTTCCGGCATAGCACCTTCTTGCACTTTCTTCCTCATACGCATCAGCTCCAGGTCTGTAGCTTGAGCAGCTTTAACTTTATCGATTAAAGTCGGTTCTACTCGTATATTCGCCATCATCACATGGGTCCCTGGAGTCTTTAACTCTATCTCCATCCTTTGCAAATCACACAAAATGGGCCTTTGTGTTGACAATATCGCACTCGTACTTGCATATGATCTTCTACTCAATGCGTCAGCTACCACGTTCGCTTTTCCAGGATGGTATTGAATGGTATGATCATAATCTTTCAACAGTTCAAGCCAACGTCGTTGTCGCATGTTGAGTTCCTTTTGAGTGAAGAAATATTTGAGGCTTTTATGATCCGTAAAGATCTCCACCTTCTCCCCATACAAGTAATGCCTCCAAATTTTAAGTGCAAAGACAACAGCTGCCAACTCTAGATCATGAGTAGGATAATTCCTCTCATATTCCTTGAGTTGTCTTGATGCATAGGCTATGACTTTTCCATGTTGCATGAGAACGCATCCCAACCCTTTGCTCGAAGCATCACTGTAGATGACAAATCCCTCCGAGCCAGATGGTATTGTTAGAACAGGTGCTGAAATGAGTCTCCTCTTGAGTTCTTGAAAACTCTGCTCACATTCTTCGCTCCAACCGAACTTTGTATCTTTCCGAGTCAGCTGAGTTAATGGAGTAGCGATTCGAGAAAATCCTTCCACGAATCTCCGATAATAACCAGCTAAACCAAGAAAGCTACGTACCTCGGTCACTGATTTAGGTTGCTCCCAGCTTTGAATAGCTTCAATCTTTGCCGGGTCAACCGATATTCCACGACTTGATACTACGTGCCCAAGGAATGCTACCTCTTCCAGCCAGAACTCGCATTTCTTCAACTTGGCATAAAGTTTGTATTCACGAAGCTTTTGGAGTACCAACCTCAAGTGTTGCTCATGATCTTCACGGCTTTTGGAATAAACAAGGATGTCATCGATAAAGACGACCACAAAGTGATCCAAATATTCCTTGAATACCCTGTTCATCATATCCATGAAGGCAGCAGGAGCATTAGTCAATCCAAAAGACATAACTAAGAATTCATAATGCCCATACCGAGTTCTGAAGGCAGTCTTTGGAATATCCTCAGTTCTAACCTTCAGCTGATGATATCCAGAACGAAGATCGATCTTTGAAAAGAATTGTGCTCCTTGCAACTGGTCAAACAGGTCATCAATACGTGGCAATGGGTACCTATTTTTGATGGTGACATGATTCAACTCCCGATAATCAATACAAAGTCGCATACTCCCATCTTTCTTCTTCACGAACAGAACAGGAGCACCCCAAGGAGAAGTACTAGGACGAATAAAACCAATGTCTAACAATTCCTGCAGTTGGGTCTTTAACTCCTGAAGTTCAATAGGAGCCATTCGATATGGGGCTTTGGAAATGGGTTTTGTACCGGGTTCAAGGTCGATACAAAATTCAATTTCACGCTCTGGGGGTAGGCCAGGAAGTTCTTCGGGAAATACGTCAGGAAATTTATTAACAACAGAAATATCATTCAAAGCTGACGTATTTTTGTTTAGATCTGTGACATGAGCTAAGAAAGCTTGACATCCGTTTTTCAATAAACGAATAGCTTTATGGCTTGAGATGACAGCGATTGATTTTAATGGTTTGGTTGCTTGAATTCGCATAATAGGTCGATTAGGAATATGAAAGCTAACAACCTTACGAAAATAATCAATTTTTGCATGATGAGTAGTTAACCAATCAATCCCTAGAATCACGTCAAATGCAAGTATTTTTAATGAAATCAGATCGACAGGTAATGTGTGGGTACCAACTTGAACCAAACAAGACTTATAAACCGTGGATGTAATGAAGGTTTCTCCCAATGGAGTTTCAACAGCTAAGTCAAAGTCTAATTTCTCCGGAATCAAATTTAATCGATGAGCGCAAGTAGGAGAAATAAAAGAATGGGTAGAACCGGTATCAAATAAAGTATAGACTTCGTTAGAGTTTATGATAAGCTTACCCGTGATGACCTCATTCGGGTTCCTTGCTTTCTGGGAGTTCACAACAAACGCTCTCCCTTGCACAACCGGTTTTGACTTTTCTGGGACGGCCTTTGGTGCCTCCATCCTAGCTGAATTTGTCTTCGGTAAACGACAAAATCGGGCTAAATGACCTTCTCTTCCACAATTATAACATGCTTTGGACGGCATCGCGCAGTTTGGACTGATGTGCCCCTCCCCTCCGCATTTGAAACATATGATAGGTGGTCGTTCTCCTTCCTTAACGACAGGTGCTGGTGCTGACGTCTTTCCATCATTGTTGAATCTCCTCTTCTTGAAATGTCCATTCTTATTGTTTTGGCCCTGATTACCACCGAAGTGGTTACCATTTCTGGCCTGTTGATTCCCTCCACGCTTGTTGTCACCGCTTCGATGACTGCTCTCACTGGTATTATCATTTTGCCGGCTGCTCTCTTTTGGTTGCGTTGTCTCGTTATCGCGCTCCACCAACTGAGCCCTATTTACAACATCTGAATACAAACACAGTTTATGAGAAACAAGATGTTGACGTATCTCCGGCTTCAAACCTCTTAAAAATATCCGCGTCATTCTTTCTTCATTATCCACCAGGTGGGACGCAAACCGGGATAACTCCGCAAATTTTGCCTCGTACTGCGACACGGTCATATTATTCTGCTCCAATTTGATGAACTCCACCTCCTTCATGTGACGAATACTTTCGGGAAAGTATTTGTCGTTAAACAGCTCTTGGAACTTCTCCCAGGACATCTTCAGTGCGGCAGGTTGAGTACGCTTTATCGATTCCCACCAGTAATCTGCCTCTCCTCGCAACATAAAGGCGGCAAAGGGAACCTTTTGCTCCTCGGAGCAACCCAAGACATCAAATATCTTGGTGATCTGCTTTATCCATGTTTCAGCTACAAGTGGTTTGGGTTCTCCCTTAAACTCCGGTGGTCCCAGCTCCTTAAACTGTTTAGCGGTGACCGCCAGAGAGTTTCCAGTATTTCCACCTACGTTGTGGACAGGAGCCGCTTTCACCTGTTGTTGCATGAATTGCATAAAGCCTCTGAACATTTGATCATTCATCATTTGGTCAGTGTTGTTGTTTGCATGAGGATTGTCACCTTCCTGATGCACATTATCCTGATTATTGATATGTGGTGAATCAATAATCGCCTGTGCTCCATTGCTATTCTCAACATTCTCAGATGCCATTTTCAGATACTGCCACAAAATAAAAGTTAATTGATATGTCATATTTTATCCTTATATTATGACCGACCAATTAAATACCATGCAAATAAACTTAGGTAGGTCATACTAGCGAAGGAATTCCCCGTCTCTCCCCTCCTAGTTCTATTCTCACATCTTAGCCAGGGATCATATCCCTAAGCTCTGATACCAACTGTGACGCCCCCAAAATTAGGTATACATCACCCATCTTGGGTCGTCAGATACATAGTACAGAATACAAATACAACTTACTAATACAACTGTCGTGTACAATACGACAAAACATAAACTGTGAGTTTGAATACAAATATTATCTTCTAGAGAGTATTCATACTCAAAAGGAGTCCTCATTACATTTATTAACACACCATTACATAGAATAGTGAGGACTACTAACTAATACTATCATTCGGACCATCACTCCGTTCCCCGACTTGCCCCAGCTACGTTCTCATTTCCTGAAGAGAACAGTGAAAGAAAGGGTGAGCTCAACTAGCCCAGTAAGAAATATTATGACTAAGATAATGCAGAATAAATTATCATTAGCCTTCAACAATGTTAAACTGATAAAATATAATAGACATCAAGTTTAACTGCAGCGGAACAAGCAATCCATTAAAAGAGTCAAGTAGAAAATAAACTCTACTATCTTTTATGATTTAAAAGATTTTCCAACACTGTGATCGCTGAGACTCAGCTTAATAAAATAATTCACATCATCGAATCACCCCTGCACTACGGCCAAGGATATTCGTATATTCATTAATGGTCATGATCATGCCAACAACTGTCCATCAATGCACTACGGGCCAATGAGGACTTTTACCACATCATTTGTAACATTACGGTCATGATTATACCGAATAATCCCTGGTCATAATCATACCAAGTCCATCTATGCACTACAGGCCACAGATGACTTTCAACATTTTATAAACATGAGGATGATGACAATGATATAAGAATTCAATAAAACAAGTTCAAGAATTAATTTATCCAAGAATTAACAACGTCCAAATTGTCAACATGATACTGCTTTGTGGAGTAAAATTCAAGAATACTTAGAAGAATATTTTCATGAAAAGATACTGGATAAACCGCAATTATCAAGGATATTTCACTAATTTCATGGAGTATAGAAGTCAAAACTTAACCAACTGAGTATAATAAAGAATGGAATAACAAAAGAAATCACCATGCATGCGATAGACCGCACAGACAGGTTATTCCAACAGAATAATAAATAATGGAACCAGGTCCGGCGTAAACGCACAGACAGGATATTCCGACAGAATAATAAATAATGGAACCAGGTCCGGCGTAAACGCACAGACAGGATATTCCGACAGAATAATAAATAATGGAACCAGGTCCGGTGTAAAACACACAGACAGGATGTTCCAACAGAATAATAATAAAAACGGAACCAGGTCCGGTGTAAAACACACAGACAGGATGTTCCAACAGAATAATAGAAGAATGTCACCAAGTATAGGGTAGACCGGGTATACAGGTTATTCCAACAGAATAATAAGAAATGGAATAACAACAGTTCTCTTCATGAATAAGAAAGAATAACACCCCTTACCGTTTTAAAGAAGAGCTGAAATAAGGAAATAGTTAAGTAGCAGAATACTCTTCTTCTCTCTCTCTATAGTTTCTCTCTATAGTTTCTCTCTCTAGAGTTCAGTGAATTCGTAAGAAATAATGAAGGAATGAGCTGCTATTTATAGAAAAATAGAATGCATAGTAACTAATCCATGAACGGTCCAGATTGATTACTTTAATCTGACGGTCCATATTTAAAGAAAAATCTTTTAAATAAAATATAATATATTCTATTTATAGAATAACTTTAATAAAGTATTCTGTTTTATATAAAAAGATGTTTCTGTTTTATTACGTTAATAATACGAATAAAACAAAACGTCATTATCGCTAAATAATTCATATTATTAACTGACAATAATTGAATCAAACTGAGTGACTTCTCACATAAGCATTAATAATCAATACCGTGTACTACTATGCAACCACACGTATTATTGTACTTTTACTACCGAGTAGTTCAACAGTAACAATGGTAAAATTTTCGCCGTTATTTTTAATAAAATATTTTTGTCGTTTTCTCAATCCGACAATAATTCCGTTGTGGGGTCCACCAATGATTGTGTCGTTGTACGAATATTCCCTGTTAAAACGAATATTCCCCGACCAATCGAATATTATATAACAACTTGCGTACTTTACAAAATTTATAAATATTACCCACAACTATTATATCAAATTAACTCCATAATATTCAAAAATGATATTTATAGAAAATTCATCTTTATTTATAAAAGTTGGGGTCTTACATCGCTTCTTCTATTTTTATAGCCACGATTACCACCAAAGTGGTTGCCGTTCTTGTCTGTATTTTTCTTTCTCCGCTAGTTATCATTGTTCTGATGACTGTTGTCACCGATATGATCCTAGTTGTGGTCTCTCGGTTGACCGTACTCGCTATCTCGCTCTAATAATTGAGCCATATTGACAACATCTGAATAGAGAGAAAATTTATGAGAAATGAGATATTGAAGTATGCCGGGTTTCAAACCTCTCAGAAACATCCGCATCATACATTCCTCATTCTCCACCAAATGAGGTGCAAACCTGGACAACTCTGCAAACTTCGCCTCGTACTGGGACACCGTCATGTTATTCTGCTCCAGTCTAATAAACTTTACCTCCTTTATATGACGAATACTTTCAGAAAAGTACTTGACATTGAACAGTTTCTGAAATGTCTCCCAAGACATGCTGAGTGCGGCTGGATAGGTACGCTTCACAGAATCCCACCAGTAATCTGCCTCGCCACGGAACATAAAGGTGGCGAATGGAACCTTCTGTTCCTCCGTGCATCCCAAGACATCGAATATCTTGGTGATTTGCTTGACCCACATTTCCGCCATGATCGGATCCGGCTTTCCCTTAAATTCTGGTGGTCCCAATTCTTTGAACTGCTTGGCTGTTGTGACGCCCCCAAATTCTGACCTCCACTTGGTCACCCGAATTCGGTTCGTCACGTTCTCAAGATATTACCATAATAACTAAAATCACTCATTCACAGCGAAAGATCTAATTTAGAATAATATACAATGATTTATTATAATTATTCCCCCAAGTCTCGCAACCTACAATACTAAATAGATTACATAATAATATCGAATAAAGACTTATTACATAATCCTACTTAAGTTTAAACATAGTTTGCAAATAGTCTTATTACAACATGATAGATTTAAACATAAAAGGGACAAGCTAGTCAGTAGCCTTGCCCTTGCCCTTGTCTTTTCCAGAGACACCTCCCTGTTCCGCCTTAGCTGAAAGGTTTTAAATAAGCAAGGATGAGCACAAATTGCCCAGCAAGTAATATACAACAAGGGTGTGGGATATAATATCACAAGATTTGAAATATCGAAGGGTTATTTCTAAGATAGTACAAAGTGTCAGGATAACATCATGAATAAGGGATATGACAATTCAATATAATTCAACAGATGTATATGAATTCAACGGCTAACAGTGTATCCAACTGGATAATCACTTTATACTGAGCAGTCACTAAAGACCATTGAACTTTCACTAGAGTTACCAATATTAAATTGATAACCAAAGATATCAAGTACTATAGATGATCAGTCTACAATACTTCACGTTATGCATAACACCACAATAATATTTATTCATGTGTTGGGGTTTCCAACAACATACACTCCCCTTACCAAAAGGGTTGTTCAACTCAGTTTTCAAGATTTTCGCACCAATCAATTGGTTTGGACAGTTTTATTATAAACATGCATATAGTCTAGCCGAATCAAATGGCATCGACTTTTTCACAATATTCAAGATCAATACTAAGTTTATCATGAATAATAGTTCTCACAAGGGTTTAAGCATATTAACTCATTTGCACGAGAAAGTAATATAACTTGTATTCAAAGAAATAAGTTTACGGTATTCGTCGAATAAAGAATGCAATTATACTTGCACAATAAGAGTAGGGTTCGGATACTTGCTCAATATAAAAGAGAGTAAGTTAGGGAACTTGCCTTAAGCGTTGATTACCACTTATAGCATAAAATCACCTCAACGAACTATATTATCCTATTTATGTATGTATAGGTACTCATTAGCCACACATCCTGACATAAATCTCAACATGCAATTATTACACATATATCTATCCATACACCTTAGAACTCATAGATGTATAATTCAGATTGTTCTTACTTTTAAAAACCTTAACAACATTTTAGCAAATTTAAGTCTCATATACTCATTTCATGTTTGTATACGTGAAACATTACTTGAGTTACGCATTCTATATTACGTCGTTCACACATACGTGCCAAGAAACTTTTAAATTAAGTTTATTCGGACGCAGCTAGTATAACCCTCTACTTAAAATTTTAGTTTAGTTCATGCGTGGGTAACATATATCAATTTGATAATATTTATCAATTAATCCCGCCTTTCCCAATGTCACAATGTTGTTTCCAAATCCGAAGACATCTCGCCACGTTCGAACCCGAAGACATCTTACGAAGTCGAAGACTTCATCTCCGAACCCGAAGACACCTTCTATCATTTTACTTGTTTAATCAATTGTTCACTTGGTTTTATTTATCCATGTCTCATTACATAAATAAAGTATTCTTACCTTACTTAGTATTAATATTATATTTTTATCTTGTTATTAATCTTATTTTATCTTATTATATCCAAAAAAACAAGTCTTGACCCGTTTGACCCGACCCGAACCAAACTGACTCAACACTGAAAATGGCCTAGCGCCTAGGCGCTTGAAATAAGCCTGGGTTGAGCGCCTAGACGCTCCCCTGCAGAAGCAAAAATCTGATTTTTTCAACATTTTCAGTTTTGACCCTTTTTGATTCAATCTTTCATAACTTGCTCATTTCATATCCAAATGAGTTCAAACCACTTCCATTATCTCATAAACTTACATATCTTCAATATGCGATATCTTGAACAATTTTTCAAAATATTTATTTAATCAAATTATTTACTTTTCCAAGCAAAGGTTCTCATGCTAGCTTGTCTTACCAATTATTTTGCTACGAGTTCGTTTTATGACCGAATTTGATGATTCAACTTGTGTTATGATCGTATTTCATATAGGCTTAATATAACATTTTAGAATTACACATATCTCTTACATATGTTAATCACAATTATCAAACGTTCAAGCATACTAAGCTAGGTTTCATGCTCACATGTTTTTACATGATTCATTTTAACTTAGATCACATACCAAGCCATATAAATCACATATTCTCCTTCCAATACTCATCATTATACTTTTATATCCATCATGATCACACAACACATAAACTTCCCACAATCAAGCATGCATTCTTACTAATATCTACACATACTAACTTAGCTTGCCAAAAATAAAGCTAGATTATGAATCTTACTTCTTGTAGGCTTTCTTCCTCTTGGCTAGGAACCTTAAGTAGTTCTCCACCTTTGCTTCTCCTTCTTGAACTCCTCTTGAACCACCAAAGTGCAAGAGTTCCTCTAGAATCCTTCTACTTCCCTCAATTTCTCTCTAGCTCTTATTATACTACTAACACTTATGAAATTTCAAGTAAATGAAGCAATGAACTAGGATGGGTTATATTTATAGGCAAGTTCTATGTATACAATACATGTACTAATACTTGGTATAATACTTGTATATGTACACCCAACTAGGTATTAACCATGGTTAAAAGGTGGTTAGGTAAAAAGAATTACCAACTCCTTCACCAACTATGTCCTTCTTCATCATGAGCCCACATGGGATTGCTTGTAAGAATTTTTGTGCAACAAAAATCATCACTTAGGCTTAATAGGGCCAAAATTTCGGCCATGAGGGGTAGCATTCCATATGTTGCACTTTCATTCCATCATTTGTACCATGTGCTAGCTTATTGCTACCTTTACACATACATCTCTACACCTATATATATATATATATATATATATATATATATATATATATATATATATATATATATATATTCCTATATATATAAGTATACTTATCTTATATATGTATTTATATAATCCATATACATTGGGTTTGTCCAAATTAATATTTGAATTGGGCTAGGTACAAACACTTATACACATTGGGTTAAACATTAGTCTACCAATTCAAATTCTTGGGCTAAACTCCCAACTATGCAAGTATGTTACAATAATAATGTTGGGCTTGGATTTATCCTAGATCCAACACTTCATTAAGTTATCCATCAATTAATCTCATTAAGAATTTAATTACACCACAAAAGACTTTACACTTAAGCTTAATCAATCGTAACCAAGCTTATCAATATCATCAATAAATTTCTTAATCCTTTCAAACATGATTCAATTAAATTTTCATTTTTACCTTTCATGACCCACCAAAATATATATGTGTTCAAAATAAATATTCAAACACTTTTATTTCTAATTTATAAAAATCTCGGGTATTACAGCTGTGACAAACCGTGAATTGCTATCATTTCCTCTTGTATTTTGAACACGAGTCTCCCTCGTCTAGTTTTGCATGAATTGCAAAAAACTTCTAAACATCTCATCGTTCATCATCTGCTCATTGGTGTTGTTCACAGGAGGAACATTGCCAGCCTGTTGTACATTCTCCTCGTTGGTGAGCACAGGTGTCTCCACGGTCTCATTTACTCCACTGTTAACATTCTCAGTCGACATTCTCAAATACTGTCATAAATAAAGGGTTAATTAAATAAATTAACAAATCACATAATACCTCTATATTATGACCGACCAACAAATAAGCTTAGATAAGACACACTAGCGAATGATTTACTCATCTCTTCCCTCCTAGTTCTATTCCTCGATTTCCGCCAGAGATCATATCCCTAAACTCTGATACCAACTGTGACGCCCCCAAAATAGGTATACAACACCCATTTTGAGTCGCCAAAATACATGGTACAGAAATAACTACATCTTTACTATTACAACATAAGAACTGTGAGTTTAAATACAAATATTGTCATCTAGACAATATCCACACTCAAATAAGTCCTCATTACAATTATTAATACATTATTTCACAAAAATGGTGAGGACTACTAAAATAACTTCTAGAACCATCATTCCATACCCCGACTAGTACTCGCTACATTCTCGCCTCCTAAGAAAAATAGAACAAAAAAGAAAAGGGTGAGCTCAACTAGCCCAGTAAAGAACATTATGACTAAGATAATACAGAACAAATTATCGTTAGCCTTCAACAGGGAAAAATTTAATAGAATACAATAGACAACAAGTTTTAAATCAATATTCGCAGCGAAAAATAATAATTCATAGAAGAGTTACGTAGAGAATGAAATCTACTATTATCTATGAATTTAAAAGTCCATCATCAATATTTTATCCCTATAACATCAATCAATATTCATCTTTGCACTACAAGCCAAAGATATTCATCAGTTGGTCATGTTCATCTCAACACATGTTCATCTTTGCACTACGGGCCAAAGATATTCATCAGAAATTATTCATCTTTGTACTACAGGCCAAAGATATTCAGTTATATCATCTTTTAGGACTGAGGATGATGAAAAATATTTTAAAGAAAACGAATCCAGTGAAACAAAATAACAAATAGTAAGGATTCGTATTTCGATTCATCCATGTCCAAAAAAACCTTATAAATAATCATAGTGAAGTAAAATTCAAGAATGATCAAAACATGGATACAATCAAAGCTAGTATCTAGAATAGATATTTTGGACGAAAAGAAGAAAATTTTATTTTTCGGTGAATAGTAACCCCGACATGAAAAGTTCCAAATTTGATAAAAAAATTTAACCAATATTTCGGCATAATGATATTGAAGAAATAATATCACTTTCGAATAAAATAACATCCCTTACCACGTAAAGACAGTACTTCTAGTTGAAACACCGGGTATAGGCTATGACTAGAACTTGCACCGTATAGCAATACTCAAAGTATTAAAATACTCACAAGAATACGCTCACTAATATAGAGAGAGAAAGAGAGAGAATATTTCAGTTTCTGATGTGATTTTCAATTCTAACCTAAACACCCTATTCATAGAAAAATGCTTAGAACACCAAAGTAAAAAATTAAATATAATAATATTTATATTTACAAAATTGTCAAGCCCACTTCTTGAAATCTGATTTCAGCTCATTGCACATGTTTAATGCAGCCCACCAAGCAAAAAAAATGATTTTGTAAATAAGAATAATTAAAACTTTCAAAAACTAATTATTTTGGAACTTTAGAATTTCAATAATTCATAATAAATAGCCATTTCATCATAAAATTCGAATCACGCTACTTTTTATAAGAAATTCAATTATCTACAACTTTGCAGAAGAAAGTTTTTCTAAATTCTAAACAGAAATTGACCGAAATCCATAAACGGATGATTTTACAAGCTATAATCTAATTTCAGTCAATTACTGGGGTCCACCGACACACAAAATATGTGTTAATCATTTAATGCCACAAAATACTTTTTCTCTTCATATACTCATATATCCCCCATTCATTGTAAAAATATCATCATTATTATATTATTAAAATAATATATTTAAATGAATTATTTTATCAGAAAAAGATAAAATATTAATTTTCAACAACTGTCACATTTAAAATTTTTTCTCCATCTATATCCACATAAAATCAATATTTTCCTCATCATATAAATCAATAATTAATTATTCACGAATAATATTACATAATCACAGTACTGGCAACCAGGCCGTTCCTAGAAAAGAGGGGGCTTTTCAATAAGGATTTTTCCTTACTGGCGCGTAATTAGGTGACCAAACCCAGGGGCGGATCCAGACAGATTGTTCAGTGGGGTCAAACTCGGAAAAAAAAATTCTTACAAATAAAAATTTCATAAAATAACTTACAAAACTAAATAATCCTCAAATATTATTTATAATAACATTTTTCGAGGTTTCATTGCTTAAAATTGTTGCATGATATAACCTCATTTTTAATAGTTACAAAAATATCACGCTCAATGTATGTTACTAAACAGTCATTCATCCATTCATCTCCCATTTGGTTACGGAGTTCATTCTTCACGATATTTATGGCTGAAAATGTCCTTTCAACAGTTGCAGTAGCAACGGAGAAAAGTAGAGCCAATTTCAGTAATAAATAGACTTGGGGATACACATCATCCTTAATTTTCTGAACCAACATTTGAGCCAATTTCCCAATTCCTTCTATACTCAAAAAATTGGAATCGGTTCTCTATATCCACAATATAGAAGAATAGAAAAATTGGCTTAATGACTTAGTAGGATTTGAGAATTAAGGATTGTTGCCTAGTGTCTGCTCACTTAGAATATATATAACATAATACAGTGGGGTCATGTTTCTTAGTATACATGTTCACTTTAGACCCTCTTAATTTTTTTTCCTAATATGACCCTCTTAATTTTTTTTCCTCCTAATATGACCCCCTGAAAGTTCAGTGGGGTCAGGTGCCCCCTGCCCTAAGGCAGGTCCGCCCCTGACCAAACCTCTCCTTAGACAAAATTTTCTAGACATTGCCAATAATGTTATCTAATAATATTATTCAGATAATATGAATTATTGCTCCGATAATGGAAATACTGTGTAGTAACAATTATTGAAACAACAGTAATATAAAATATCAACGCAGTAATTATTGAATCAATAAAATAAAATACTGAACAGTAATTACTGTAACCATTATTGAGTAGTGCTTTCTTACGTAAGAATCAATAATTGGTGCAATACAGTGTGCTACTGTGCAACAACACGTATTACTGTATTTTAACCACCGGGTATTCCAACAGTATTAACGGTAACAACTACGCCGTTATTTATAAACAACTTATACTTGTCGTTTTCTTCATCCAATCGCTTTTCGTTATGGGGCCCACAAAAGACTGCGCCGTCGTACGAATATTCCCCGACAACAATGAATATTTTATAACAACCTGCTTATAATATTTATGCATTTTACCCATAACTAACCTTATTAATCAATTTAACCCTTACTATTTCAAATAATAAATAGAGAAAATTAAATTTCATTTATTAATAATTTGGGGTCTTACAATTCTATGTAATAGTGTGATAATAATTGTAATGAGGACTCCTTATGAGTTTGTATACTTTCTAGTAGACAATATTTGTATTCAAACTCACAGTTTATGTTTTGTCGTATTGTACACGACAGTTGTATTATTAAGTTGTATTTGAATTCTGTACCATGTATCTGGCGACTCAAGATGGGTGATGTATACCTAATTTTAGGGTCGTCACAGTTGGTATCAAAGCTTAGAGATATGATCCCTAGCTGAGATGTGAGAGTAGAACTAGGAGGGAAAAGACGGGTAATTCCTTCGCTAGTATGACCTACCTAAGTTTACTTGTTATTTAATTGGTCGGTCAGAGTATAGGGATGATATGTGATATGTTAATTAACCCTTGTTTTGTTGCAGTATTTGATAATGACATCCGAAAAAGTTGAGATAAGCAATGGAGCACAGGAGACCGTTGTGTCTCCACAGATCAATAATCAGGACAATGTGCAACAGGATGTCGATAATCCTCATGTAAACAACAACACTGATTAATTGACGAACAACGGTACGTTTAGGAGTTTTTTAGAATTCATGGAACATCAGGCGAAGGCGGCTCCTGTTCATAATACAGGAGAAAACAATGGCAACCCACGGTTGATCACCGCCAAGCAATTCAAGGAGCTGGGACCACCGGAGTTTTTGGAAAAGCCAGAACCACTTAAGGCGGAGACGTGGTTAAAGCAGATCACCAAGATATTTGATGTCTTGGGATGCTCCGAGGAGCAAAAGGTTCCCTTTACCACCTTTATGTTGCGTGAAGAGGCAGATCACTGGTGAAAATCTGTAAAACGTACCCAGCCTGATGCACTCAAGATGTCTTGGGAGAAGTTCCAAGAGCTGTTCAATGACAAGTACTTTCCTGAAAGCATTCGTCACATGAAGGAGGTGGAATTTATCAAGTTGGAGCAAAATAACATGACCGTGTCGCAGTACGAAATCAAGTTTACCGAGTTATCCCGATTTGCGTCCCACTTGGTTGATAATGAAGGGAGAATGACGCGGATGTTTTTAAGAGGTTTAAAACTGGAGATACGTCAATATCTTATTTCTCATAAACTGTGTTTGTATTCAGATGTTGTTAATAGGGCTCAGTTATTGGAGCGCGATAATGAGTCAGCCCAACCAAAAGAGAGCAGCCGACAAAATGATAATACTAGTGATAACAGTCATCAAAGCGGTGATAATAAGCATGGAGGGAATCAACATGCCAGAAATGGTAACCACTTCGGTGGTAATCATGGACAAAATAATAAGAATGGACATTTCAAGAAGAGAATGTTTAACAATGACGTGAAGACGTCGGCACCAGCACCTGTTGTTAAGGAAGGAGAACAACCACCTATCATATGCTTCAAATGCGGAAGGGAGGGACACATCAGTCCAAACTGCGCGATGCCGTCCAAAGCATGTTATAATTGTGGAAGAGAAGGTCACTTAGCCCGATTTTGTCATTCATCGAAGACAAGTTCAGCTAAGATGGAGGCACCAAAGGCCGTCCCAGAAAAGTCAAAACCGGTAGTTTAAGAGAGAGCATTTTTTTTCGTGACAAGGAACCTGAATAAAATTATCACGGGTATGTTAGTCATAAACTCTTGTGAAGTCTATACCGTGTTAGATACCGGTTCTACTCACTCTTTTATTTCACCTAGTTGTGTTCAATGTTTAAAGTTAACTCCGGAGAAGTTAGACTTTGATATATCTGTTTAAACTCAGTTGGGAGAAACCTTCGTTACCTCCACTATTTATAAATCTTGTTCAAATCAACACTTTCACGTTACCTATCGATCGTATCTCTTTGAAAATACTTGCCTTTGATGTGATTTTAGGAATTGATCAGTTAACAACTCATCATGTTTTTTTTTGTAAAGTTGTTAGCTTTCATACTTCTAACCAACCTGTTATGCGAATTCAAAGTAACCAAACCACTAAAGTCAATCATTGTCATATCAAGCCATAAGTAAAGTGTCCGATCCTTTCGTTGTTGACTTCCTTGTGTGGAATGCACCGAAGCCAAACTTTCTGTAGGCGATATCGTGAATGACGATGACAAGTTGATAGGTATCAATGTGACGTGCTATCCAAGTCTTGGATGAGGGTCACAATTTTGAATGATATTTCTATCGTTAATAAAGTTTCTGACGTATTCTTGAAGACTTCTTGGCCTTTCCCAGAGCGTAAAATCGAATTTTGTATTGACCCCAGTACAAAACCCATTTCTTAAACCCTCAAATATTTCTTCAACTAAAACGAACGTATTATGCGCCAAAAACGTTGGCTCGAGCTGTTGAAGATTACGATCGTACCATTCAATATCATCGTGAAAGTGCGAACGTGGTAGCTGACTCGTTGAGTAGAAGATCGTATGCGAGTGAGATGTTGTTAACACAAAAATCCATTTCGTATAACTTACAAATGATGAAGATAGAGTTAAAGACTTTAATCGATAAAGTTAAAGTCGCTCAAGCTACATACTCAGAGCTGATGAATGTGAAGAAGAAGGTTCAAGAAGGCGTTATCTCAACTCTCGATTTAATTGACCCATTTAAAATCCTCAATCGAGTAGGAACTGTGGCTTATAAACTCGTTTTACCGCCAAGTATGTCGCGCGTTCATAACATTTTTAACGTATTGATGTTACATAAATATGTGGATGACCCGAACCACATTATTGATTTAGAACCGGACGAGATAGCGGATAATTTAACGTATGAAGATGTACCTGTTAAAAACCTGGAATGTATTCAACACTCAAAGGTTATACCTCAAGAGTTAGAATCTGACGAAGTGTCCTCATCTGTTCGGCATACCAGGTACGTACGTAAATTTTGAGAGCAAAATTTCATAAGGAGGGGAGATTGTGAAACCCCAGATTTTATGAATAAAGATTTAATTTTTCAAAATATTTTTTTTAATTATTATGGTGTGAATTTGAGATAATGTTATAGTTGTGGGTAGTATTTATAAATTTTACAAAGTATACAAGTTGTTGTATTATATTCGATTGGTCGGGGAATATTATTTTTGTCGAAAAATATTTGTACGACGGCACAATTATTAGTGGACCCCACAACGAAATTATTGTCGAATTGAGAAAACGACAAAAATATTTTATGAAAATAACGACGAAAATTTTACCATTAATACTGTAGAACTACTCGGTAGTAAAAGTACAGTAATACGTGTGGTTGCATAGTAGCATACGGTATTGATTATTGAGGCTTACGTGATAAGTCACTCAGTTTTATTTTATTGGTATTATTAATGTAATAAAACAGAAAAGCTTTTTATATAAAACAGAATACTTTTATAAAGTTATTCGTTTTATTAGGCTAATAGTAAAATCTTTTTATATAAAACAAAATACTTTTATAAAGTTATCTGTAAAATCTTTTTATATAAAACAAAATACTTTTATAAAGTTATCTGTTTTATTAGACAATAATTAGAATATATTATATTTTATTATGTATAGTATTTGCATAGTGTCTGCATAGTATTTGCATAGTAAAATCTTTTATAAAGTTATTCGTTTTATTAGATTATAAATAGAATATATTATATTTTATTTAAAAGATTTTACTTTAAATATGGACCGTCAGATTAAAGTAAATCAATCTAGACCGTTCATGAGTTAATTACTATGCAATCCATTTTTCTATAAATAGAAGCTCATTCCTTCATTATTTCTTACGAATTCACTGAAACTCTAGAGAGCGAAAATTATAGAGAGAGAAGAAAAGTGTTCTGCTACATCACTACTCCTATATCCAGTACTCTTCTTTTCAAGACAAGGGATATTATTTGTTGTACTCGTAAAGGGTATTCTTTCTTTCTTATTCATGAAAAGAACTTCTGTTATTCCATTCTTTATTATTCTGCTGGAATAACCTGTATATGCGGGCTACTCTATACTTGGTGAAATTCTTCTATTGTTTCATTCTTTATTATTCTGTCGGAATATCTTGTCTATGCGTTTTACGCCGGACCTGGTTCTATTATTTATTATTCTGTCGGAACATCATGTCGGTGCAAATTTTGTCGGACCTGGTTCCATTCTTTATTATTCTGTTAAAATATCATGTCTATGCGTTTTACGCCAGACCTGGTTCCGTTATTTATTATTCTGTTGGAATAATCTTCCTGTGCGGTCTATCGCATGCATGATGATTTCTTTTGTTATTCCATTCTTTATTATACTCAGTTGGTTAAAATTTTGACTTCTATACTCCATGAAATTAGTGGAATATCCTTGATATTTGCGCTTCATCCAGTATCTTTTCATGAAAATATTTTTGAGCATTCTTGAATTTTACTCTATGTACAAAGCAGTATCATGTTGACAATTTAGACGTTATCAGTTCCCACTACAAGAAAAATGCTTAACAGCGACCAATACTATCAGCGACCGCACCATCGGTCGCTGATATTATTAACAGCGACCGCCATCTGTGACCAATATTTAATATGGTCGCTATATTTTAACAGCGACCGCACGCGGTCGCTAGTCAGTCGCTAGTACAAATTTGCCTCCCAAAATTTGGCTGGAAATGTTGGCGCCAATGTTTTATGCGACCACTTAATATCTGCGACCGCATGCGGTCGCAGATAAGTCCATGTCATTAAAATCAGCGACCGCATATGGTCGCAGCTAGCGGTCGCTGATCAAACTTAATATTAACAGATTCAGTCACTCGCTCGACACAGCAGAGGCGGAGAAAAAGAAGAGGGAGACAGAGAGAAGAGGGAGAAAGGGGGGAGAAGAGAAGAAGAGGAAGAGAGACTCCGGCCACCGCCACCGGGACACCGGTCCACCGCCATCAGGAGGTACCACCGCCGCACCACCGTTGCACCACGCCGGTAACCCCTTAATCCCTAAATCTCTAAATTAGACCCCTTAATCCCTTAATACCTTAAACAGAATGTTAATCTTGTGATTATTATACTTTAATCGATTTGTTTTTAGTTGAATATTGCAATAAGGTAGTACTATTAGAGTAAACATTGTCATTAGAGGAACTCAATGTTAAATGAGTTGTGTGAGGGCATATATGTTGTTTATATATTTTTTCAGTAATATTTTCAAAAATATTTGACGAGTCACCAACTCATCAACACAAATTACCAGCAACTTAATGAGGACCATAATATATTTAATTGATGAGTAATATTGTAGTACTAATTTATAATTGATTGATACATAATACTTCCTCCATTTCAAAATATAAAACAATGATAATTATTTTTTTGAAGTCAATACATGAATTTTCTTCATTTTTAGTTAAAAAAAATGATAAATATTGTAAAATATTTAAAATTATACTCATTGTAAAATTTATAATTGGAAATATATATGACGATATTTATTTATGTTTTAGATCTAAGTTGCATATCTTTTAATATTTACAGGGTTACTAATTGATCACGTGTTATTACTTTTTTGAATGTTTCATGCTATAATCTCAGTTTCTATCTAGTTTTCAACTGATATTGGATAGAGATTTTGTTTCTTTTGGATACAGTACTAGTACTGATTCCTGGTTTATGTCTTGGGTGCCTAGAAATGACCTTATATACATGCCGTCGTGCATGTGGCTAGTCTATATTACAGGGGAGACTCTGGCCAAATTTTTTTATTGGTCGGGTAGTTGCAAACATTTATACTATTAACGAGCCTATTGGTGATCCAGTAGAGCCTATTAAGGGGATGTTGGAGCTGATGGGCTGGGCTTAGGTCCGCGAGTCCATACGAGGCCACGCCAAGCTTAGCCAAGCCTCACGGGGTCAAGCCAAGCTTGGTTGTTAATTAGGGTGCTGTTAAGCCAAAATAGACAGTGCTAGGGAACTGCTAGTGCAACAGAGAAGATAAATAGACACACTTGGTCAATAAATATATTGTTTTGGCTATAACAGAAAAACAAGGGTATTTAACACTTATGTATACAAGAATAAAGCTACAAAATGTTATAAAAGCTATAAATTGCTCAACCAAGTTGTGACTATCCCAAAACATAAAAGATTATAGAAAGGGACTGTGAGGGGTATAATCTTAAAACATGTTAGGCGCCTTAGCACACTAGTTGATATGAATGAATCTCCAATATACTCAAAAGTTGTATAAATGAGTTAGCAAACTTTGATATAAAGCTAGCATGAATGAAATACCTTACGTACCTTTCACTTATGGTAATCGTAGTTAACTATTTCATACAATTAATTGTCATTCATAATTTCATACTAACATCCTAATTTTTTTTATTTATAGATGTCTTCTGAACCTGTTGCACGAAAGCGCGGGTTGGGTCGGGGCCCTAATCATGTGCCGAAGGCCCCGGCTAATCCGGATGATCGCATTCTTATACAGATCCGTCCTCCTCCAGAAAGCACGTAAGTTAAACATCGTGTATATATAAGGGTTTAATATTTCCATTGTTATAAATATATTTTAATGTAAATTATTGTATATTGTAGTGATTTTCAAGATAGTAAAATTGTGAAGTGCATTTCACAATTATGCTTACAGAACTGGCCTACGCCAGTGATTACATGGGCGAGCACACCTCTCGCCCATAAGGATGCAGTTTGGGCTGAATTTCAGGTATATTTATTTAATCACTCTGATAGATAATACATAGTTAATCAACTAATAGTTTAGTAATGTTGGATTATGGTATTATAGTAGTTTTAATATTATTATTGTTGTTTTATTTGCAGAAGCGGTATAGATGGAACGACGCACATGCATCAGTTATTCAAGCACTGTTCTGGCAGAAGTGCGCCGTCCGGACTAAAGATAATCTAAACAAAGAACGACAGAAAGCCCTGCACAATGCTGAGATTGACCATCCAGGACAGGGTGAGCAGTATATGCATGAGCATTGCCCCTGGTGGTGCGCACATCCCATATGGGTGCAGATGTGTGAGCAGTGGAGAGCTGAGAGCTGGGTCAAGAGACGTAAGACTGCCGCCTCGAACAGATCCTCAGGTGTATCTGAAGGCGAAAAGGCAAAAGGCACGTACAAGGGCGGCAGTATATCTCAGCTGCAACATATTGCTGCTAGGGTACGTATGTATAACAAGCTTATTGGCTTAGTTATTTGTCTTTATGTTTACAGTCATGTTTTGTAGCTAAAATATCATATGTTTACATATTAATATGAGAACATGAACTGTAGGAGTCTGAGTCTCAAGGTCAACCTATCAATTGGTTAGATGTGTATGTGGCCACCCGTGATGGTCTGCCTGATGCTGTTCAGATAGCGGTAATAAGTTAACTTTAAATATATTATAGTCATGTTTTTTAGCATTTCGTATTTATTTTTAACTATTTATTTGTTGACCTTCTGACAGGACACTTATAAGGGCTTAATGAACGAGCGCTATCCTGAAGGCACCCCGCGTCCGGCGATTGATCAAGAATTGTGGGAGAGGGCGTCCGTCGTGAAGAAAAATTATGTTAAAGGTCAAGGACAAAGACGACGCCCGACCATCAGTGGCACAGGCAGCTCTGCTACCCAGTCTACACAGTCTACACAGTCATCAGGTCATCCAGCCTATCATACTCCTGCTGACTGTGTGAGAGCGATCTGTCAAAATCGTGATCTTCTTCTTATACTGGGCGGGCATCTGCATTCTCTGAATCCTGATGACTTGGCAAAGGCAGTGGCGGAAGTAGCAGCATCACAGCATCAGGGTGGCGACCAGGTACTTTTAATGTTTCATTACGTACATTGTCTATTATTTAGCTTTCCCCAAGTCATAGCAGTATCAACACATGTAACATATATGTTTTATTCTTTTGTTAATTACAGGGTACTAATTTGAATGATCCATGAAGAGCTAGACCAGTCATGCATGTTAGATTTGTAAAGCCTTGTTAGACTTGTTTTTTAGATTTTTAAAGCCTTGTAATCTTTTAAACTACTTATCTTTGGACTGTATTGGTTTACGATTCTATTATATGGATGTTTACGATTGTATTGTGTTGTGTTGATTTAGATTCATTCTTTGGACTGTATGTATGGATGGATGTTTATCATATAGTAGTTATCATGGATGGATGCTTATATATACTGCTGTGTGTTGGGATAAAAAGCAGGTACAAAGCAGGTTATTTTTGGGAAATCAATAAAACAGGAAAAATATTTAAAAAAAAACAAAGTCAGCGACCGCGTGCGGTCGCTGATACAGTATTAGCGACCCAGTAAGGTTCGTCTACTTCAGCGACCGCATGCGGTCGCTATTACCAGTCGCTGACACGTGTACCACATCACGTCTGACGCATGACTCAGCATGAGTCAGAATAGCGACAGCTGAGGTCGCTGATTGCGGTCGCTAATAATGCGGTCGCTATTGTTGGTCGCTGATGTCTTTTTAGCGACAAGATTTTCTGCGACTACTATTAGCGACTGCATCCGGTCGCTGATACCCATCTGTGACTATATGCGGTCGCAGATGTGCGGTCGCTGATAAGCCTTTTTGTTGTAGTGTCCTAGATAAATTAATTCTTGAACTTGTTTTATTGAATTCTTATATCATTGTCATCATCCTCATGCTTATATTATGTTGAAAGTCATCTGTGGCCTGTAGTGCATAGATGGTGCACTTGGAATGATTATGATCAGAGATTATTCGGTATAATCATAATCGTAATGTTACAAATGATGTGAAAAAAGTCATCATTGACCCGTAGTGCATTGATGGACTGTTTTTGGTATGATTATGGCTATGGATTCTATTTGGCCGTAGTACAGAGATGAATTATTTTATGACATGATCAGGACTGTTGATGAAAACATGGTTATCTTTAGCCGTAGTGCATGGATAATTCGTGGTCGTGATACTAAAAAATATCATTGGCCGTAGTGCAGGGGTGATTCGATGATGTGAATTATTTATTAAGCTGAGTCTCAGCGATAAAAGTCATGAAAAATCTTTTAAATCATAAAAGATAGTAGATTTTATTCTCTACTTGACTCTTTTAATGGATTGCTTAATCCGCTGTAGTTAAACTTGATGTCTATTGTATTTTATCAGTTTAACATTGTTGAAAACTAATGATAATTTATTCTGCATTAGCTTAGTCATAATATTTCTTATTGGGCTAGTTGAGCTCACCCTTTCTTTCACTGTTCTCTTCAGGAAATGAGAATAAAGTTGGGACGAGTCGGGAAAAGGAGTGATGGACCAGATGATAGTATTAGTAGTCCTCACTATTCTATGTAATAGTGTGATAATAATTGTAATGAGAACTCCTTTTGAGTTTGTATACTCTCTAGTAGACAATATTTGTATTCAAACTTACAGTTTATGTTTTGTCGTATTGTACACGACAGTTATATTATTAAGTTGTATTTGAATTCTGTACCATGTATCTAGCGAATTAAGATGAATAATATATACCTAATTTTGGAAGCGTCACAATTAATATTCAATTAATTCGGCTGTTATGTAGTACTACTACACTACCACTAGAGCTTCAACTCAACTAATTTCATTAAACAACGGTTAACTTAATTAGTTTTGATATGATCGATTACGTACAAATTCAACTTAAATTATTCCTTTATTTGTGGTCAACTTTAAACATATTTAATTTAAATGGTCATTAAACAAGTCAAGTCAAAAAATTCATATGAAGTCATTATTTTAATGCATAAGTCATTCTTTTCTAAAATCCTCGACTTATCTTAACTTAAGGCCAGTTGATTTCAACATTTAATTTGCAATCTAGTATTTCTGTAATTAATACAAGTATGAATTAAAAATTAAAAAAATCCAACTTCAAGCCATGAAAAGACGAACACAGTCAGTCTAATAAGGTAAGGATTATTTGCATTTGATTAGCGAAAAATGAGTTCATTCCTTTAACACAATTTAATTGGCATATATAATACAATAAATAATAATTAAAAACAGTTATTTGGCTTAAATTAATAATCCAATGCTAGCTCTAAGTCTAAAGGAGTGTATTTCTTTGTTTAAAATAAAGTCATGACCATAAAGTAAGCTGATTCAAAACAAATTTATACCAAACTATTTGGATAAAATATCATGTGGGTTGCCAGGTGATTCACATTTTGATTAACATCCACGTGTACATTTTTGGAGAATATAATAAAGAAATACAGCTCAGCATATAATAATTAAGGGGGTAAGTCGAGTCAAATAGTTTAGTACTCGATTCGAGATCAATTCAAAAATATGATTCGAAACTCAATTCAAAGTTGATCCGAATCGAATCCAAAGTTGATACGAGTCGAATTCGATTCATACTTATTTTATGTTTAATGATACACAAGTCAAATTCAAACATAACAATATTCGTTCAAATTAGGGTTCAAATATTTTAATTTTTTTGTTCATGAACCATACTCGATACATGATCAATGAATCATATTTAAATATTTGTCTGATCCATACTAGTAAACTAAATATGTGATATTTTTATCAATATTTTATAATTTATAAAATATAGTATTTAATTGTGTAAGTTTGTATTTGAATAAAACAATGAATTGATTGTTAATTTCTATTACAGTTTTTGTGATTTCTTTCTATAAAAAAAAATTAATTTTTTTTATATATAAACATTAGTTCAATAATAAGTTGAATATATAATGGTTAAATTTCAAGCGAGACAATTTACATTTGAAACTCGTTTTGAAAACTTACGAATAATTCGTTTTGTAAACAAATTTACTTATGAGCATAGTAGATTCAAGTAATGTTTGAGTCAGAATATGACATACAATCAAAAATACCACTAATAATATTTGACAGTTTATTATTTCTAAATCCTTTTTGAATTATTACTTTTGCGCAGGTTGCTTCTCTTTTGGTTAAGATAGAGAAAGAGACCTATTTGTGTATATAACGAAACAAATTTATTTAATATTAATTGATATAATAAAAAATATTATATATTATCTAAAAGTAGTATAAGCCGTAAGATTGTTGTTTATAATTTTAAATGAATTATTTTTTTCTGTGCTTCAAAATTAAAGATACTTTTATTTTATTTTTAATTTGTTCTAATAGTATGGATGTATTTTTATTTTGAAACATAAAATACTATAACTTGTAATGTATATATATTTAATTTTGAAACAGAGAAAGTATATTAACTTTAAATTTAAAAATAACCCGAATTAATGACTTTTAAAGACAATCAAAAGTGTATCAATTTATTAAAATGCGATATATTTTTAATTCTTTATATATATATATATATATATATATATATATATATATATATAAAATAGGATATCCATGTTTTCCTATATTTTTTTAAAATAACACTAATTATTTACTAACATTTTTAAGTTTTTGTCCAACAAAATAAAAAAATAGATAGAATCATTGCCAGATGGAGAATGCCCACGCACAAAAACCATAATATATATATGAAATTCTTATTAAAATTGTTGATACAGTCAAATCTATATTTAGGAATAGACTTGTGACCAAACTATTTATATTCTAATTGAGAGGTTATTACTAAATAGAGGTATTGATACAAAATATTTTTCGAACACCCAAAAATATTCACTTTAACAAAAATATCAATAAGAACTCCCTAATAATTATTATTCAAAAAATATTTATGCAAAGTAGTCTTTTATAGGAAAATGTAGTCTTTTATAGAAAAATGTAGTTCTTTATAGGAAATGTAGTCTTTTATAGAAAATGTAGTCTTTTAAAATTAATATTATCTATATATATATATATATATATATATATATATATATATATGAAATTATTACTATATAGAGGTATAATTTCTTAATACGGGACTTAAAAAGTATATACTAACATATTACAATTTAGAGGTTATTTTTATTTATAATTGATCTAAATTGAAACTAAATTTTTTTATAATATTATAGAGGTTATTTTTATATAGAGCATTCTTAAATAGAGTTTTACTATATTGAGTATTCTTAAATTCTTATTAAAACTGTTTATTTTGGTTTTGGTTTTGGTTTATGTTTTTAAAACTATGCAGTGCAGGCCGGGGGAAGCTTGTCGGAAGAAGAGATAATAATAAGCACACGTTAGTCACGCCACGCTTTTGGGCTACCAGATAAGCAGCAGTGCACGAGATAAACGTGAAATAAATTTGGTCAGCCCACGCTTTTTCTTGACCAACCTAGCGAGTGGCAATAGCCAATAGTAATAGTAATAATCATACGCAGTACGAGTACTCAGTTAACCCACTTTTCTTGCTGTAAGAAAGAAAGTGAGGACACGTGATACGCGTATGAGCAGAACCAACGTGTCGCTGCTTTTATCTCTCCCTCCCTCTCTCTCTCTCTCCCTATTTTTAGTAGCCGCCACTTAAAATTTCCTTAAATTACTACTTTTGTCTTTTTGCTGCGTGTTTGAGTTGTGCCGCTTGGCGGCACAAACAGACAACTTGATGACTCACCAGGTGACGTTCCTTTCTTTCTTCCTTTCACTTTCTTTCTTTAATTATGTGAGTCGCTAGAATCTAATCTCATCATCCCACTATCCCAGGCTTGTTAAATAATGGAAATTGATGTGTTAAATAATATTTATTTTTTTATGTGAAAATATTAATTTTTTAAATAATTTATAATTTTATCTGCAAAAGAATAAAAATAAAAATAGGTCACTATTTCTTTATGTTTTTTTAGGAAATTAATATCTCCATCTCTAAGAGTAAAATTTGATATTTTTATAAGATCTCTATCACATGATTGTAGGACCCATCAATTATTCATATGAGAAGAATTGATATTTTTATTTATGAAAATATTTATTTATTTAGGAATGCCGTTTAATGAGACTACATATTTGGGATAGGTGCGGGTCCGTAAATTCAATTTTCTCAGTTAAATCAAAGATTATTAATTTTTTCACAAGAGTGGCAACTTATTACTCCCTTCATTCATAAATAAGTGTCGTTTAAAGTTTTTGCATATGGATTAAGAAAGTCATTTAATATTATCATTTAATAATTAAAATTTGTGTGAAATTTTATCACTACCCCTTTATGGGAAGTTGAAAACTATTAATACTAGGGGTGAGAATTTTTTGTGACAATGAAAGAAGGTAAGAGTGGTATATAAAAGTAAATAATTTATTCTTCTAGAAAGTTGTAAAAGACAGATAATTTAAAACAAATTTTTTCTTTTAAAACGTCACTTATTTAGGAATAAAGGGAGTAGAACATTTACATTATGTCTTGGGAAATGTTCACCTTTTAGGTTTATGATTTCTGCATCAGTTCACACAATTTGAATTATTTTTATTATTGAGGAAACAAAATCAAAATGACTTTTTGTATGGGTCTTACTTCTTTATCGCTTTTTTGATATTAATGTTTAATTAATTATGCCACAGAGAGAGAGAGATAGCATGTTTTTGGTTAATTAGTATTAATTTAGTTTTTATATTTTTTTTATTCAATATGTAAAAACAAATAACCAATATTTGGGATATGCATTACTAAATGGCAAGCAGAAATGCATGCAGTCGCATCGACACTTGAAACCAAACAATTGGAATCAGAGGCAGAACCAGGGGGTCGAGGGGGTCATATGACCCCCCTAGGATGAAGCTTACTGCCGCCTGCCCCTGCCGGCATATTATTACGACCTGTGATATTCGGTTTTGTACAGAGACCACATTTTTCTCCGTGAAGGAGGTTGATCTGGCGATCACTGCTGATCTTGGGACGCTTAAGAGGTTTTCGACTTATGGTTATTCTTTTAACTAAATAATATTCTAGAAAGAAAATACTAATGGCAGGTGCTTTGAGAATTGAGACATTACTTCAAGAAAATTGAGGTCATTGTTTTCATATGTGTTGCAATCAACCAGTTGGGTCTGATTATAGGTGTTTTTACCGGTAGCGTGCTGCCTTGTGCATTGGGCCACGATTCTCTAGTCGGTATGCATTAGGCCGCTAATATACTTTTTATTTTTTTCAATCTGGGTCAAAATCAAACCCAAGTATCTTAACTCCGCTTCCTCGCCGCTACAACCTACACGTCGCTGATCCAGACCTCTAATAATCGGTCTCAAATTTTGACTTCCTCAAATTTTGTTCTGATTCCGTCACTGATTAGAATCTGGATTATAAACATCACATGCATGGAGCCCGAGCCACAATGAGATGGACCCTAGCCTGCCATCTAAATTAAGAAAAATTAATAAAACGTGCATACATGCATCTACAACATCACTAAGTGTAACTCCATTAATTTTGCATTAAATTAGTTTTTGTAACAGGCATAATAATTAATTAATTAATTATGGCTATCAGCATGCATACTGGGGCCAGGCCAGGCATGGCCATGTTCAATAAACAAAACAAACCCAATACGCCAACAACACAAGGAGGAAAAGATATACTACTTATAGTGGAAGGACCAGAGACCTGATAGGTACAGCAAAACCTCTCAATAAGAATACTATGTATAAGAATAATCTCAATTATATTATAAAAAATTTTAGTCCCAATTTGGGTCAATTTTAAATAAAAATAACATATAAATTGTAATATGTTATATACTTTTTAAGTTCCGTATTAAAAAAATATATCTTTATATAATAATAATTTCATATATAGTCTTTTGAAATTATTATTGTCACTTATATTTATATCAATGTTACATTCATATAAGTGACAATAATAATTTTAAAATATTACATTTACCTATAAAAGACTTTGCACTTATGTAGAGTTGGAAACATACACATTGAAACATATACATTCTAGTTTAAAAGTCTAAAGAATTTATGTTTTCTTTCATTTTTTCTATTGAATATTCTGTAAATACTATGTGCACAACTTTATATAAATATTTTTCGAATAATAATTTTTAGGGATTTCTTACTGTTATTTTTGTTAAAGTGAATACTTTTGGATGTTTGAAAAATATTTTATACCAATACCTCGATTTAGTTATAATATTTCAATTAAAATACAATTAATTTGATCCCAAAACTATTATATAGAGATTTTACTTTATGTGCATATCCTCTCATGGTCATGGATGCAATCATGCATGCACTAGAAGGTCGGTCGGACAATATATAATACCACCAGCAATATATATATATATATATATATATATATATATATATATATATATGTTATTCCCTATCTTTCTATAAAAAAAATATCCATTTTTTTATAATATTTTATTTCACGAAAGAGCCATATCTTTTATTAAAAATATTATAAAAATACTAGTAATATATATTAAAGCAAAGTCCGTGGTAAAAGAGTATCAAAATTATGTGGACTAAATTGCTTTAAATGAAATGAGGAGCAGAATCACTACTTTACTGATAAGTTTTGATAAGTGATTTGTGAATCGTAAAGATGAGATGCATGCACTTGATTGATTTGTGGCCATGTCTCATTCTCCTTGTTAAATGCATCCGGTCAGTATCCAGCCCATTAGTTTAAAATAAAAATTTATAAAAATAAATAAAATATAATAAAATAAAGGCGTCAGAATATGAGGGATATTACAAATAATTATGTGAGCTATCATATAAAATTGATATTATTTTATGTAATTGAATACACTTCGAATTCTCGATCTTATGTTATATATAAAATGATATTTTATAATTTTTTAAAACACTGTTATTTATAAGAGATAATTCTTGTGTCCTCTAAAATAAATTATAAAACTAAATAATATTGTTAAAATATTATTTATAATAACATTTTTCGAGATTTTATTGTTTGAAAATATTGTAATGATAGTCTCATTTCAATAGATGCAAAAATAGCATGTTCAATGTAAGTTACTAAACAATATAAAAGAGTAAAGTGTTTGTGTTAATAGAAATTTGAAATATTTAATAGTCTCCCAAAAATTCAGTGGGGTCAATTGACCCCACTGCCCTAAGGTAGATCCGTCCATGGGTTAGCATGAAGTTATTTTTTAGGTAAATTGGTTAATTGGCAAACAGAATGCTAACACACATACAATCTCACATGCGTGTCAGTATTTTATCGATAAATTAACCAACTTATTTTAAAATAAATTTCATACTAACCACTTTCCATGCACGTATGGTGACCACTTTCTAGCTGGATCCCTTCTCGTCCTCTTCTTCTAGATTTTTTTTCTTCTTCTTTTTATAATTTATTATTGCTATAGTAGTATTATTTAATTTTTGAAATCAAATAAGACAATTAAACGTTTTTCATATGCGCCAATTGATTTGATGGACCTGGCCAAACTCATCTGAAAGATTAACGCATGGCATGGCACTTTTTTATCCAGTGATAGAGAATGTTTCTTACTATTTTATTACATGATGTGATCAAAATAATAATTAAATATATAAGATAATGGCAAAAAGAGATAAAATTATATTAAAGGATTAAGAACACACCATCATCTTATTACTACGAAGACATATTTAAGTTCAAGTTTTTTACACTGGTTACTAATTAGTAATTACTATTAAAAGTTGTTACACCTAAAATTGTTATGCACCAAAAAACCAAAAAAAAAAAAAAAAAAAAAAGTTTAGAAAGAGATGGTTCTATGATTTGTTTTTTCAATGTTGTGGTCCACTGATTGGGCTAAAAGTTGATCAAAAATCAAGTAAAACTGAAAGCTTGGCCCAGTACTAGCCACAACTGAGCCCCCATATATATATATATATATATATATATATATATATATATCAGATTTTTACACAATTCTTTGACTCTTGGATTTGAACACTTTTAATGGCTAAGATTAAAGCTGAATTTTAATTTATAACTAAATAAAAATAAAAACAAAATCTAGAGCTTTTCATCTTCATCTTTTTCATGTCTAAAACTTCAATCTGGAGCTGTCAAACTGTCACCATGAATCATGATGGAGGAAACCCAAGATGTATCATCCAACTCTCACCTATCTTTAGTATGTTAACATAATCTTTATTTTTATTTTTATTTAGTTATAAATTAAAAATCTGCTTTAATCTTAGCTAGTAAGAATGTTCAAATACAAGAGTCAAAGAATTGTATATATATATATATATAATCTATGACATGCCTTAGCCAAACTTGGCTAAGGCTACTTAGTAAAATCTTAATAAAACGATGTAGTTCTACCATCTAAGATCAAGTTTTTCAATTTTAGATTTTATATAAAAAAATCTTTAATTATATTTTTTATACAAAAGTAGATCTTTTTGTTATGGTTTAGATTATACTTCCCTATATATATATATATATATATATATATATATATATATATATATATATATATGTGTGTGTGTGTGTGTGTGTGTGTGTGTGTGTGTGTGTATCGGAAATTATTAGTTACCTTGGCTATGCAAGCCTAAAACTATAAAATTCAGTCATCACGAAACATCTTTCTTTCATCACAAAAAATGCCATTCTCACAATATTAGACTTTCTAATGTAAGATTTTTCTTTCTTTTGAACTGCGGTCATTAAATATCCTGATGTACAAGTACAACTTTATACATGGATAGACTAAAAAAGGCCAGGCCAAATTGAATAGCATGATTTTGTATGCTACCTGAAAAACTCTATAATATTTAATAGCAATAAAATAAAAATTTTAGGAAAAGAGACTACGCTAGCTATAGGTAGCTGTACAACAATTATCTAGTTTGCTCAGAATTTTCGTTCTGAATTGACGAGCAAGACTAAATTATTTATTTTAAAAGACCTTGAAATACAGCAAGCAACTCATAGCAAATGCTTAATCAAATTATGAAATTAATTTCAAGCAGATTGGCTTAAGGAACAATAGGAAAGGAATTCAGTGTTCTGCTCAAGTCTGTCCATGTCCCCCTCTGACAATCCAATCCATGCTTCCATTCCCTTACCATCACTAGTATCCATGAGAATGGCAGAATTAATATAATTCAGACAATTCCCTACCAAAACTGGCTTCCCCCATCCAAAATCAACCTCATAAAAAGGAAATCTACACCAACTGCTAACAGCAAAATTTCCCACTTCTTCACTTTTATTTGCTATCAACTTAAATCTGTCCCTTATGGTCTTAAAGAAAGCACCATTTGCAAAATTCTTCCTCACATAACCATCTTTCATCACTTGTATTGAGTCCGCCATTTTTTGTGTCAAGGACTGATAGTCTATGGCACCACCCTCCTCATAACCATCACTTGCTTCCCATCGCGCTCTTGTGGTGTGGAAAAAGTTTCCCATGCTGTGGGGAGGAATTGGCGGCATCATTCTGTTTCTCAAATTAACGGTTAATACAATATCATGTCCTTTAATGCTCTTGTTTCTTGCTTCAACAGTGGAAATGACCGCTGCCCATATGAAGGCCGCCACGGCCTCCACACGTGTTGGATGATTTTTCTCGTGATCATCCAACACGTTAGCTTTTTCTCTAAGAGCCGCGATCTTAGTTCCGCTAAACACGAATCTTTTAGTCACTGCTTTGCGCATAACCTGTTTATTATTCGAGATACTTGTTGAAAGGTATATTGCCATATCTTGTGGAGGGAAAATAGAAGTGCAATCAAACACAAAATTGTCAACAATATTAGAATTGTTGATTGATGTGGTGATATTGTTCTTTGCCCATGTCTTAAAAAATGTTGCAGCGGTGGCAGCATCGGCTATAACATGGCGAATGCAAACACCTATGGCGATTCCACCGCAAGAAAATTCGTTAAGTTGGACAGATAAAAGGACTTGATCTTCACCGCTTGTTGGAAGTTTTAGATGGGGATTATATGGAAGTAGCATCTTCAGGAGATCGATTTCTGGGTGCTGAAGCACTCTAGATATGTCCTCCTCTATGCGAGCATGGATAAAATCAGCGCCTTGATCAATGCACTCGATCGAGAACTGGTCTTTGAGCCTACCGGCAAGAGGGTACATTTGAGTTAAGGTTAGTGACAGAGATTTTTTGAGGTGATCATGGGATAATGATCTTTTTTGGTATTTTTGATCACTATTGGAGTAAAAAAGGACAATTGGAACATAAAGTCTAGCGGCTAATTGATCGAGGAAAGAGAGATTGTAATTCCTAAGGCCAACTGGTGTTGGAGAAGAGGGCTTGATTGTTTCTCTAGACACTATTTCAACTCTCAAATCCATATTAATAATGTAGTAATTACTAGTTAGTAGTAAATGTATTTTTTTCAAGTATATATTGTAATGTAAGCCTCATTTACATATATAGTAGTTTCTCCATAGCTATCTGTACATTTTGCTCTATATTTAGTGTGTATCGATCAAATCTATAAAAATTTAAGGCGGCTCAATTCTCTTGCTAAGCAATTAATTTATGGTCTTAGTAATTAACATCAACTGTTTGTTTATGACGATCAAATTCCCTGCCTAACATATACTACTATTGTTATTGCCGACAGTGAATCTGTCAAGTCCTAATAAGGTAGCTAGCTAGTCTTTTAGCAGTACGATATTCGATCTAGTTCCTCCAACATTAACCTTTGAATTTTGGATAATTTAGATTTAGGCATCCTTAGAGAAGTTCCGTATATTGGGTGTCTCATCAATTCCTAGGAATTTATGTTGTTTTTTCCCTGTTAGAGAACAACTTAAAATTTTGAAAACCAACAATGAACAAGTTGTTAATCCACAAATTAATACAGTACCAAATAGAAAATTATATAAGACGGAGCAGTGTTTGATCCTTTTGGCATCAAAGCATTACAACACTTGATGCTGGCCGCCACTGAAATGTTTAATGTATATAAAAAGGTGGTACTTGGTTTTGAGTAGCTGAATTATTATTATTATTAAGTTACATTAAACTCATTCAAATTTTTGGGAGTACTAGTTTGACATAGTACTGATAACTCATTCATTCATATGGGAAACACAGCTGCTGGCATGTTAAGGTATGCAGACAGACTTGACAAGCTGCTGTTGTTATTCGGAACCATGGGTTGTATAGGAGAAGGGATGATGATTCCGATTACCATGTTGGTACTCAGTGATGAGATCACCAATTATGGAACTGCCTCCTCTGCACAGAACACCTTGTCCATCCCTGTTGTCGACATGGTATAAGTACATAGTATTCCCTCAGAATTAGATATACATCCTAAAATACCAAACTTTTAAAGATATATAATTTTATTTTTTCCAAATTTATCTGTAACTTGGTTAGAAATGTAGTAACAGTGGCACAATATATAAGAATAAAAATTATCGTGCTAAATCAACTAAGAATAAAAGTAATAGCGTGTAAACAACTTCATGCCATTTTGTAATTAATCTTGGAACAAAAAAGGACTCTAATTTTGGGAAGGGGGAGCACAAAATTATGAAAAATGACTTTTCATGTTTCTTTTCAATGCTTTTTCTTTGTTGTTCTTAATTACAGTCCAGAAATTGCATGATAAGATCCATACAAATTGCTAATTCCTCTACTACAACATGCACATATACTCAATAGGATGATAAATCTTTGTTGCTCTTCATTTTATTATGTTTTTCTAGCTAGGTCATTTAAAGATTAATATCCAATGCATTTGATTAACACGGTCAAAGAGTATTTCTCAAATGGTGTTACTTATCTCAACTGATGCATCTCTTCCGCAGTATGCACTCAGGCTGATGTATGTTGCTATAGGAGTCGGAATAGCTGCTTTTGTTGGTAAGTTCTATTCTTGGATTGACATGCTATTCGAGAAGCAAAAATTTTACTTCTTCATGTTTACATACTACCTCCAGTTCCACTACAAAATTATATAGAGACAAGTTATCTTATATTTTGGAACAGAACAGAACAGAACAGAAGGAATATATTATATATTGATGTATGGATCCATTCTACGTGCAGATGGAATATGCTGGACAAGAACTGCAGAGAGGCAAACATCACGCATGAGAGTGGAATATTTGAAATCAGTCCTCAGGCAAGAAGTTGGATTTTTTGACGACCAAACAGCTTCTTCTTCCTCCTTCCAAGCCATCTCCACCATCTCGGCTGATGCCTACTCAATCCAAAATGTAATAGCCGAAAAGGTACATAGTACATCGAATCTCAATAATAAAAATGTTGCCAAAATATGAATTAGATCAGTAACATCTTTTATTTCTTGCTTATGCTAAATTAGATACCAAGCTGCCTGGCTCAACTCTCAACGTTCATCTTCTGCCTCATAATTGGTTTCAAATTGTCATGGAGACTAGCATTGGCTAGTATTCCGCTGACAATACTCTTTATTATACCGGGGGTAGGATTTGGAAGACTGATGATGAACCTCGGAACAAAGATAAATGATGCTTATGGGATAGCCGGTGGGATTGCAGAGCAAGCAATCTCCTCAATCCGAACTGTATATTCCTGTGTGGGGGAGCATCAAACGTTAGACAGGCTCAACCAAGCATTTGAAAAATGTACAGTCCTTGGTATAAAGCAAGGGCTCACAAAGGGATTGCTTTTAGGGAGCATGGGTGTAGTTTATGCAGCTTGGGCTTGTCAAGCTTGGATTGGGAGCATTCTTGTCACTGAGAGAGGGGAAAAAGGCGGCCCCGTTTTTATTTCTGGAATGTGTGTTTTCATGGGAGGAATGTAAGTTATTTTCTTCAGAATTAAAAGCTCTATCTGTTTCTATTGGTTCCTCATCTAATCATCTCATTGGTATATATGCTCTCAACATATATGATATGTACCGAGATGTTTACTCTGGCTTCTGAACTGTAATTCATGTTAAAATTCTGCAAATAAGGTCAATCTAAATATGGAAAAAGAACTTGTAACTGAGAAAAATCATTCTATTTTTACTCAAAAAATTTAATTGAGTAAGAAACTAAAAACTAGTCAGTTACATGTACTTAACAAGTTCAGGATAGTATCTGTCTTTTCCTTGTTTCTTTTTTCTGTGCAGACTTTTATGAACTGTAGAAACTACTAGTATTATATATCTAAGATTTTATAATGGAAATGCTTTATTAACTTCACTTACATTTTCAAGTCTGGCATATTGTTGAAACTTCAGTGCTGCAATGAGCGCCCTCCCAAACATCTCGTTCTTCGCTGAGGCAAAGGCTGCAGCCATCAGGATCTCAGGGATAATTGATCGGGTTCCTCTTATTGACCCTGAAAACAAACAACAAATTCTAGAAGAAGTTAGAGGAGATATCGAGTTTAAAGAGGTTGATTTCAGCTACCCATCAAGGCCTGATACCCTGATTCTTGAAGGATTTAATCTCAAAGTTAAAGCTGGTCAGACTTTAGGACTTGTTGGAGGCAGTGGCTGTGGCAAGTCCACAGTCATTTCTCTGCTCGAAAGGTTGTATGATCCCGTCAAAGGGGAAATTCTTGTGGATGGATGCAATATAAAGAGCATTCATCTTAAATGGTTGAGATCTCAGATGGGGCTGGTTAGTCAAGAGCCAATTCTCTTTGCAACATCTATAAAGGAAAATATTCTCTTTGGCAAGGAAGAAGCTGCCATGGAACTCATTATAAATGCAGCTAAGGCTGCAAATGCTCATAACTTTATCAGTAAATTACCTGAAGGATATGATACCCAAGTAAGCTACACTAATTCAATTTTCTTGATCAAAATATGAAGCTCTTTTTTCTTTCTTCTCTTCTTTTGCTGAATTTGATTAGGTGAATAAACCTTGATAATGCCTCCTCAGGTAGGGCAATTTGGGGTGCAATTATCTGGCGGCCAAAAGCAAAGAATAGCAATAGCAAGAGCTTTAATTAGAGACCCAAAGATCCTTTTACTTGATGAAGCTACAAGTGCTTTAGATTCTCAGTCTGAAAGAATAGTGCTGGAAACTCTGGACCAGACTTTAGTAGGAAGGACAACAATAATTATTGCTCACCGCCTTGCCACAGTCCGAAAGGCTGATACCATAGCGGTTCTTAAGTCGGGGAGAGTAATAGAATCAGGATCTCACATTGAGCTAATGCAAATGAACAATGGTGAAGGAGGTTCCTACCAGAGAATGGTTGAATTGCAGCAAACAGTACAGGATGACAAAAGTAGTACTAATTTCTATCATTCATCAGGAGCTAGAAGTACTCTTCGCAAAAGGACAAACATTCAGTCACCTAAGATTTTTTTCAATTCAAGATCAAGCAATTTTAGCAGCCCAGCCTTATCCTTTGGTGAGATACAGTCCTTTGAATTGCTTCTGAATGATGACAGAGAGGACAAGAACTTGAGAAAATCATCTTATCCTTCTTGTTCTTCTACATGGAGTTTACTGAAAATGAATGCAACTGAGTGGAAGGAATCATTGCTGGGCTGTTTAGGGGCTGTTGGTGTCGGGGTAATTCAGCCATTTAACTCGTATTGCTTGGGATCACTTGTCTCGGTATATTTTCTGCCGGACAATTCCAAAATAAAATCACAGACAAGATTTTATATCTTCATCTTCTTAGGCCTTGCAGTTTTTAACTTCATCACCAATGTCCTCCAGTATTATGATTTTGCAATCATGGGGGAGAGGTTAACGAAAAGGGTGAGAGAGAAAGTGCTTGCAAATTTGCTTACTTTTGAAATCGGTTGGTTTGATAAAGATGAGAACACAAGTGCAGCAATCTGTGCAAGGATAACTACAGAAGCCAGTATAGTCAGATCTCTTGTAGGAGATCGAATTTCATTGTTGGTTCAGGTCATTGCCAATGCTTCAATGTCTTATGCACTTGCATTAGTTGCAACGTGGAGGTTAGCCATCATTTTGATTGCCTTGCAGCCCTTACTCGTAGGAATCTTATACACAAAGACATCATTAATGAAGATTACTTCTCAGAAAACCCGGAATGCCCAGAATGAAGGAAGTAAACTGGCTAGTGAAGCAGTAGCGAACCATAGAACTATTACTGCATTCTCATCTCAAGAAAGATTGTTGTGCCTTTTCACATCAGCAATGGAAGGCCCCAGGAAGCAAAGTAACAAATTTTCATGGCTTATCGCTGTTGGGTATTTTTGTGTCCACTTTTTGACAACAGCTTCTGTGGTTGTTGCATTCTGGTATGGAGGGAAACTTATAAATCAAGGATTATTGCACCCGAAAAACCTTTTTCAAGCATTCTTCGTCTTAATGGGCACGGGTAGGACTATTGCAGAAGCAGGGAGTATGAGTTCTGATTTAGCCAAAGGTAGCAGTGCAGTAAGTTCACTGTTTGAAGTCATTGACAGGAAGAGCGAGATTGAACCCGAGGACCCAAAAGGGATTATGGTTGAAAAAACAATAAAGGGCGACATAGAAATTCGGAACATCTTCTTCTCTTACCCATCAAGACCTGATCAAATGGTCCTCAAGGGCTTCAGTCTTAAAATTGATGCTGGGAAGACAATGGCGCTTGTGGGACAAAGTGGTTCCGGAAAATCTACTATTATTGGGCTGATCGAAAGATTTTATGATCCATTAAAAGGGTCAATACAAATAGATAAACACGAGATCAAAAGCTACAATTTAAGAAACTTGAGATCACATATTGCATTAGTGAGTCAGGCGCCAACTCTTTTTGCAGGAACAATCTGGCAGAACATTGCTTATGGAAAAGAAAATGCTACAGAAGCTGAAATAAGGGAGGCTTCAAGTTTTGCCAATGCTGATGAATTTATAAGGTACACTTATCATTCCTTTATCGAAGACATTGCCAAAGAAAAGACTAGAATTTATTTTGACCAAAGTAATTGATTAAATTCATTCAAATTCTTTATTGTAGCACTATGAAAGATGGATATGAAACTTACTGTGGAGAAAGAGGAATCCAGCTATCAGGAGGACAGAAACAAAGAATAGCACTTGCTCGAGCAATACTAAAGAATCCTTCAATCCTTCTATTAGATGAGGCAACCAGTGCGCTAGATAGTATTTCTCAGAATCTAATCCAAGAAGCATTGGAGAAAATGATGGTTGGTCGCACTTGTGTAGTTATAGCTCACCAGTTATCTACAATACATAAGTCAAACTCCATTGCTGTGATCAAGAATGGAAAAGTTGTTGAACAAGGATCTCATTCTGATCTTCTTGCTTTGGGCGATGGCGGATCCTACTACTCCTTAGCAAAGTTACAAAGGGGAATATCATGAAAACAGTGTAAATTAAGATGCTATATTGATTATATTATAGTGTGTGTAATGTCTCTTTTGAAGTTTGTTATGAAGAAGAAGAAAGGAGTTTCACATCCGAAGGGTGGCTTACTACGCGTACTATTCTGTGACATGAAAAGTGTCTAGATAATTAATGAAAAAACTTGACCTACAAAGTGAACAAAAATCCAAATGTTTCTACGCAGATTAATACATATAAATGTGTTTTCACATCAATTTGACAACCACCAAGTAGGGGAGTAAATTCTTTTCTAAGCAATGCTCTCTTTAGGTAGTGAGATGCAACTATAACTGCTTTCAAGAGTTTTTTCTCCTCCTCCTTCATCAACTCTTTATTCTTTTGGTAGGCAAACAGGGAAAAGACGAGCGCATTCCCTCCTAAACCAGAGCTGATAAACCCTCAAGTCATCAACATTGTTAACAGAGCAAAACCTATCTTAAAGATGGTCAAACACCATAATGCATAGGCCAAGACCCATGTTCTAACCAACTAAACTAAAACTGCTTCCTTATAAAAAAAAAAGATTGAAAAGAAACCTTTATAACTCCAATATATCTTTGAATGAAAGATTATATATGCTCAATTTGAATCGATCTCAATTAAAAAAATCTTTTTAACTCCAATATATCTTTGAATGAAAGATTATATGCCTAATTTGAATGGATCCGCTCATCAGAGAAGTAATAGGAATGACAGGATTTGAACCTGTGACATTGTGTACAAACACGCTACCAAGTTATGCTACATCCTTTCAATCGATCTACAGTGTCATTGTAGATAATTCCTATCTTGTTTTGTGCTTTCATATACATTGTATATTAATTAAGATCTCACAAATTGACTTTAAAAAGTTAAAACATTAAAGTAAAATATATAAGAAAGACAGAAATACATGTTACACCTTAGACTTTGTGTGTCAAGTGAGGTTTGTAGCCAAAAATTTAAAACGTGTCTCCTTACACAAGACTTAAGTTTTGAATTGTAGTTGCACCCTCCGAACATTTTACAATCAAAACTGATTGAAATCATTATTATTTTACTACTATACCCTTCTTCATCGTCTTAAAAACACGACTTTGTACCTATTTTAAGCCTCAACTGCAATCCAAAATCTGTCCCAAATTTATTGTCTGAAGCAGGTTGGACTTACCAAAGCCATTGAAGTTCAACAGAAATACTTCATCCCAATCAATTCTAAAACTCAGAATCAATCTTTCACTTGAAATAAAGATAAAACTCTCATTCTATCATTAAAAATCTGTCTCACAAAATAAAAATTCTAGTAAAATATTTTTCTCTGTTTTCCTACCGTATACAAAACAGAGAATACTTACTTTCAAGATTTCAATTGGACTGACCCCTAAATCTAAATTTTTTAGAAGATAATGAAATTAACTCAAGTTCATACACAATAATGTGAAACTAATGTAAGCAAACAAAACGAGAAACTTGAAAAAGAAGTTCATTGTCTTGAGCTACTCTCTGCTCTAGTTTAAGGTAAAACTCTTTTTCTTTCATTCTCATAATATCTCATCTATTTCTGGTCTTTAATCTCCTAAATTGTCATTTCTATTAATTGTTTTTGTTGTTCGCTGAAATGTCAAACCGAAAGCTTTAATTTTTCTTCCTATCTTGCTGAATTTAGTCATTTTACACTTAAATTATGTGAAGATCTTAGTATCTCAATTACGTTTCTCTCTTCACACTTGATTGAGAATTTTGAAATAAAAAGTAATTGACTTGAGAATATATATATATATATATATATATCGGTCCGTCTCTAAAGCGAACTTTAAAGAGCGAACCAAAGACGAACCGTCGTCTTTGGTGTCTATGGCGACGGTTCGATCCGTCGCCATAGCCATGTAGTCTTTGGCGACGGGTCGAACCGTCGCCATAGACACAAAAGACGACGTTCGTCTTTGGTTCGTTTTTTAAAGTTCGCTTTAGAAGCTCTCCGTATATATATATATATATATATATATATATATATATATATATATATATATATATATATATATATCTTGCCTTGGTCGAACCCTTGACTTAGTTTACTATGGTTAAATCAAGGCGCATTTTTCCGTCTTAGAATCTTTTCAAATCCAAGGAGAGTCTAGTCTACCACTTTGGTCATATAATTCTCCCCTTCCGTAATTAGTGTCACTTTTTTGTCTGCTTGTTTTTTTAGAATGAATAGCCTAGACCACTCTGTGTTTTTCTTAGTACTACCTGTATTAACTAAGCTATGATACTACCAATAATAAAAAAAGCTATCAAACATTGGAGTATTGGACTTGGAACTTTAATTTGTCACATCTTTTGTGACAATATCTTGTGGGAATATTTCGGCAACTTTTGTAGGAATATTGTCCAACAGGATTTGTCTACAAATTATACCCATGTTCATGCCGGCAAAAATATTGCCAACTCTCCTAATATATATACACATATTGAGTGAGTGATACAAGTACAATCAAAGGCAATTGAGATGGTTACCATGCAGCCTCCCAAAATAATCTCAAAAGAAACCATTAAACCTTCCTCTCCAACCCCAAATCACCTGAAAAATTATGATCTTTCTTTGTTGGATCAGCTCTCTCCTCATATCTATCTACCCATGGTCCTTTTCTACCCGGACATGGGCCGTGATGATATTACCACTGACATAATTAATCGACTCAAGAAATCTTTATCCGAGACCCTAACAAATTATTACCCTTTTGCTGGGAGACTTGCAAATAAAGTCTTCATCGAATGTAACGACCAAGGGGTGGATTTCTTCGAAGCCCAGATGAATTGTAGCCTATCCGACATCCTTGAAAAACCCGAGCCCCAAATTATGGATCTTTTTTCTCCGACCGGAATACTTTGGAATGAATCATACAAGGGCAGCCTAGTTGTAGTTCAAGTCACATTTTTCAATTGTGGAGCCATGGCAATTAGCAATTGTATGTTGCACAAAATTGCTGATGGTAGCACCGCAGCCTCTTTCTTTAGTGATTGGGCATCAATGGCACGCCACAATTTGGGCAATGAAAAACTAGGCCTATTGCCCCCACCTCCCGAGTTCATTTCAAAATCACTTTTACCACCTGATGATCCCCCAATTGTGGAAGAAATTACTAAGGTTGACAAATTAAGGAACACTTGTGTCACGCGAAGATTTGTGTTCGATGCCTCAAAACTAGATGACCTTAAGGCCATGGTAATGGGATTAGGAGTGCCTAATCCCACACGAGTCGATGTTGTGTGTGCACTCATTTACAAATGCGCTATGGCAGCATCTTCAAAGGCCTCGTTGAGGCCATTTGTGTTCCTCCAGCCGGTAAATTTGCGTCCAAGAATTGTACCACCAATGCCAATAAATTCTGTAGGAAATTTTTCTTGGATTTCGAGGATTATTGTTAAAGATGAGAGCGAAAAAGAGTTGCATAATTTGGTTGGTGCAATTAAAAGTGGAATGGCACAATTTAATGATGAGTTTGGGAAAAATCTGACGACTAACGAATGTTACGCACTGATTAGTGATTGGATCAAGCTTATAATGAACAAAAAAATGGACCATGACAATGGCATGGTGGATGTTTATAAGGGAAGTAGCTTGTGCGGGTACCCATTTCATGAAATTAACTTCGGGTGGGGAAAGCCCATTTGGGCTGGTACTTGTAGTAGTGTTATCAAGAACAGTTTTCACTTGAAGGATGCCCCGGAATTTGGAATAGAAGCTTGGGTAACACTGGAAGAACAAGAGATGGCCATTTTTGAATGTGACCAACAACTCCTTGCTTTTGCTACTCTCAACCCAAGCGTTAATTTTGTGGGCAAGCGTTGATAATTTACACAGTTGTGAACATAATTATTGTAATTTTAACAGCAACCCAACTCTTTTTAAGAATGGTTCTATTACCAAATTAAGAGCTGGTGAATGAACATATTTGGGAGAGAGAGAAAGAGAAAATTTGGACAAAATAAGTGAAATTAGGATCTTGAGTTCGACCGAAGCCAAATTCTGTCCAAGACACATCCGAGGCCCAACCCCAAATGGCATGTACAAATGTGGTAACTTGCACACCGTTTGCAAATCTGTTTGGGTTAAACTTGTACGAATCTTAATTAAGGCAACTAATTTATTCATCAAGCATATATACCTTCACTTTGAACATGTATAATTCAGGTGCGATGATTTTCATCTAATGAGCCCAGAAATGACCATGCAAAGAAACCACGCTCTTTGGTCCAAGGATGTGCATGTAGTGATCTCTCTTAATATAAAAGCTTTAGTCACTAATAAAATGTGTGCCTTACCAAGCGCAAACAAGAATATATCACCTCATATATTGCACAAAAATTAACTTTCTTAGTTGATTATGTGTATCTATGCAACAAGAGTTAGATAGTAGAGTCTACGTACAACTTAATTTATTGTTTAATATAATAAATTTAAAAAAATTCAATCCAAGTTGAAAACTAACGTAGCAACTAGAAAAACACATACATATAATTGTAGTTATTTATCTTGACCCTTGAGTATATTTTTTTCGACTCCACCCTAATATATCTGAATTTCCAACTATGATTAAGCGTCCGATTCACATTGGGCTGAGTGTCTAGATAATTTGGCCAATAGTGGACCAAGAAATATTGAATGGTGATGTAGTTGGAAACTTCCCAGAAATACAAATAACCTCCCTTTTTTTATCAGATTTCGCAAGCATATGGAGCATTAATGTTTTTTGTTGGTTAATTTCATTATCATAAAGCTGCGCCAAAATTGACTTGGTTATGAGATGTAGAATCTATGTTGAATCACTATTTAGAACTGGGGTCTATCTCTTGGACTGAACATCAAGTACATGTGTAACACCCTGAACCCGCTACATGCCCAAAATGCTACATGTCGCAAGCCCAAAAGTCAGCAAGGCGACTAAAATCCAATTGCGCAGCTCGAAACAATTATAAAACTAAATAAATAATGTAACTATCGAAAAACCTCAAAAAAAAATTCATCAACTGAGCAAAGTATTGAGCATAAAACAATACCAATGGATGTGTAACTCCTCTAAATTAAAGCTCAACAAAAATCAGACCACAATATTATAACGAAACTTAAATTAGTCATCTCATGTTTATCCTTGACCTGACTCGTAGCATCTCAGTTCTCAAATATGGTAACCTGTAATATTGTAAGGAGTGAGCAATGAAGCCTAACAATTAGCAATCCTTTCTATTCGACCGAATTAAGTATAATTTTCAAAAAAATATTTTTCAATCGAAATGAATATTTGTTTCGATAAATTTCAATAGTAAATAAACTTTCAAAACTAAAATTAATCACAAAACAAATTCATATTCAAAAATGATTTCGATGTATATATATATATATATATATATATATATATATATATATATATATATATATATATATATATATAGCCCTAACAACTAAGGTTACAATAGCCCTGTAACACAGTCCAAAAGTTCGATAATATCAATGATCACACACCCTACTAAAGTATCTATAAAGTACATTCTCCTCGAAGAACATCTAAAAGATATCCAATTAGTATGTCCTATATTAGTTATAGACCTAAGTTTAAACACTAACAAATTCTATAATAGTCGGATTGAGGATTTCCAAAACGTTTCTCAATATAAAATTGTTAAATCCACAATAGAAAATGTTATTTCCACAACAAAAGTGTTGTTATAGATCTTATAGAGACGATTTTCACCGTCGGTATACATCTACAATGACACTTTTGTTGTGAGAATAACAAAAAGTATTGTGAATTTAACAATTCCCTTCTCAATATTATCGATATTCTAAACTATAATTTTTCGCAATTCAAGATCATATAATCTCATTTTTTTAAAACCAAAATCTATTTCAATACTTTATCCGAATTTTGAAATAAAAGAGTAACGTTATCATTTAAATGAAAATCTTAAATAAAGATTAACAAATTTTGAAACAATACAATTAGGCATCCGAGTAATTACTAAGTCGCACATAAAAGTAAACGATAATTTAAAAACATTAAATAATTCAAAAAGTCACTTACAATACATAATTTCAAAATACTAAATACTAGTTCATAGAGTCATTCAAATATATAAAAGATCAATCTCGTGATACAAAACGTCATAATTGTAACACTATTATGCATAAATAGAGTTTTAATAGTTAATCATAAATCTCCAATTCTCAAATCTGGCCAAATGTTATCAAGACCTCATACCACTATTTCTTCCAAAATCCCTTATATTTAAGTTATTTTCTAAATCTAAAATTATAAACAGAAACCAGGCTTCAAGGGCTACAATTTATCCTCAAGAATCAGCCAAATAGGATATAAAACCACCAAATTATCAATATTTGAATATGAGCATAAATTACAGAAAATCTACTGCAAAAAATCCTAATCAACAATATCTTAAATTCCATAACAAATAAAATACTTGACTTCAACTGTTCAAAATTGGTGAAAATATTCCTAACTTAGAGAATTACAACATATCCAAAATTGAGAACAACCCAACGGTCGGATTAAGAGTTATTGACCACGCACAGACTGCCAAAATAATAAAAATAAATTTTCAAATTTAACTTTCTTACCTTTCTCTATTCAAAATTCTTTTCCATCCACTTTTCTCTATCCGCTCTTCTTCTTTCTCTCGATGTAGTTAGTTTGGAATAATTTTAATCTTTTCTACGTTTGTAATTGTGTTGTCTTATTTATTATAAGGGTTAAATACAAAGTCGACCACTAAACTTTTCTAATATTTGGGTATTGAACTCCTTTCTTCCGGTCAACGCAAACTGAGCCTCTTTCTATTAAAACATTTGGACTTTGAACACCCAGGCGCCACATGTGCGTTGACCTGCTGACGTGGCACCTACGTGGCACATCTGACGCGGCATTTTAATTTGACATGTGGCAGGGTTAAATACAAAGTCGACCACTAAACTTTTCTAATATTTGGGTATTGAACTCCTTTCTTCCGGTCAACGCAAACTGAGCCCCTTTCTATTAAAACATTTGGACTTTGAACACCCAGGCGCCACATGTGCGTTGACCTGCTGACGTGGCACCTACGTGGCACATCTGACGCGACATTTTATATTTTAATTTGACATGTGACAGATGTGATGGGGCTTCTTTAGAATTTTTTTCAAAAAATTATCTATACCAAGGTTTGAACTCGGAACCTCAAGTGTGAAACTTTAAGTATCTGACCACTAGAGCACCACATGTTAGCTATTAATATTTTGCAAGGACTAATCTTTATATCAAAATATTTCATTTCCTCTCCCCCAAAAAAAAATTTAAAATATTACATGGTTATTACAATTTTAATATAATAATAATAATAATAATAATAATAATAATAATAATAATAATAATAATAATAATAATAATAGTAATAATAATAATAATAATAATAATAATAATAATAATAATAATAATAATAATAATAGTAATAGTAATAATAATAATAATAATAATAATAATAATAATAATATTAATAATAGTAATATTAATAGTAATAATAATAATATTAATAATAGTAATATTTATAATAATAATAATAATAATAATAGTAATTATAATATTAGTAGTAATAATAATAATTACTAATAATAATATTAATAGTAATAATAATAATTATAATAATAATAATTATGAATAATAATAGTAATTATAATATTAGTAGTAATAATAATAATAAAAATAATTATAGTAATTATAATATTAGTAATAATTGTAAGACCCCGAATTTTATGAAATAAAAGTATTCAATTTTTCTTATAATTACTATTCAGTAAATGGTTAAATTGATAAATGTTAAAGTTAAGGGTGATATATGAATTTTTTTCAAAATACACAAGTGGTTATAAAATATTCATTGTTGTCGGGGAATATTCGTTTGGTCGTGGAATATTCTTTCTGTCGGAGAATATTCGTACGACGGCGCAGCTATTTGTGGGCCCCATAACAGAATAACTGTCGGATGAAGATAACGACAAAAATTGAGTTTTTATAAATAACGGCGTAGTTGTTACCGTTAACACTGTTGAAATACCCGGTGGTTAAAATACAGTAATACGCGTTGTTACACAGTAGCACACGGTATTGCACCAATTATTGATTTTTACGTAAGAAGGCATTACTCAATAATTGTTACAGTAATTACTGTTCAGTATTTTATTTTATTGATGCAATAATTGCTGCGTTGATATTTTATATTACTGTTATTTTAATAATTGTCACTACACAATATTTTCTATTATCGGAACAATAATTCATATTATCTGAATAATATTATTAGATAACATTATTGACAATGTCTAGAAAGTTCTGTCTAAGGAGAGGTTTGGTCATCTAATTGCGCGCCAGTAAGGAGAAATCCTTATTAGAAAGCCCCCTCTTTCCTGGGAACTGCCTGGTTGTCAGTAATGTGATTCTGTAATATTATTTGTGAATAATTAATTATTGATTTATATGATGAGGAAAATATTAATTTTATGTGGATATAGATGGAGAAAATTTTTAAATGTGACAATTGTTGAAAATTAATATTTTATCTTTTTCTGATAAAATAATTCATTTAAATATATTATTTTAATAATATATTAATGATGATATTTTTACAATGAATGTGAGATATATGAATAAATGAGGAGAAAGAGTATTTTTGTTGGATTAAATGTTTAACACATATTTTGTGTGTTGGTGGACACAATTCTTGACCGAAAATTTATTATAGACTGTAAAATCACCCGTTTGTGGATTTCGATCAATTTCTGTTTAGAATTTAGAAAAACTTTCTTCTGCAAAGTTGTAGAGAATTGAATTTCCTATAAAAAATCGCGAGATTCGAATTTTCTGATAAAAGGGCTATTTATTATGAATTATTGAAGTTCCGAAGTTCCGAAATAATTGATTTTTGGAAGTTTTATTTATTTTTATTAACAAAAACGTTTTTTGTACTTTGGTGGCCCTCACTTGCACATGTTAATGGCTGAATTCAAGTATCTAGAGGTGGGCTTGAATATTTTGCAATTATATTATTATTATATTCAATTTTCTGCTTTGGTGTTCTAAGCAATTTCCTATAAATAGGGTGCTTAGGTTAGAATTGAAAATCACACCAGAAACTGAAGTTTTCTCTCTTTCTCTCTCTAGATTATTGAGTGTATTTTGTGAGTATTTAGATACTTGGTGAGTTGCTATTCATCAGTGCGAGTTTCCTTCAGCGTCATATCCGATATCCAGTCTGAAGTGATGTTCTTTTGAGGTAAGGGATAGTAAGGGATATTGTCGTAAGGGATGTTATTTTTTTATCAATGATATTATTTCTTTCAATATCATTATACCGGAATATTGATAGAATTTTTCTTGTAAAATTCTTATCTTTTCATGTCGGGGTTACTATTCATGAGTTACTATTCACGAGTTACTATTCATGAGTTACTATTCACGAGTTATTATTCATGAGTCAGTATTCACTAGTTACTATTCACGAGTTACTATTTACGAGTTACTATTCATGAGTTACAATTCATGAGTTACTATTCACGAGTTACTATTCATGGGTTACTATTCACGAGTTACTATTCATGACAAATTTGGTTTCTTTTTCTAACCAAATTATAGTTGATTTATGAATATTATTCTTGAGATTAAAACTATATGTTGATCATATTATTTTTTTATTATCATATATAACATTTTTATAACCCTAATGATGATATTTCTCTTTGACTTGAGTGTAAAGATGGGTAGATTTTTGGTACGATCATGACTATGGGTTCTCTTTGGTCAGTAGTGTAAAGTTGAATTATTGACTGGTATGATCATGACCATTGAATTTATAATTGAATATCTTTTGGATTGACTAATGCTCCTGCTGCCTTCATGGATATGATGAACAGAGTATTCAAGGAATATTTGGATCACTTTGTGGTCGTCTTTATCGATGACATCCTTGTTTATTCCAAAAGCCGTGAAGATCATGAGCAACACTTGAGGCTGGTACTCCAAAAGCTTCGTGAATACAAACTTTATGCCAAGTTGAAGAAATGCGAGTTCTGGCTGGAGGAGGTAGCATTCTTTGGGCACGTAGTATCAAGTCGTGGAATATCGGTTGACCCGGCAAAGATTGAAGCTATTTAAAGCTGGGAGCAACCCAAATCAGTGACCGAGGTACGTAGCTTTCTTGGTTTAGCTGGTTATTATCGGAGATTCGTGGAAGGATTTTCTCGAATCGCTACTCCATTAACTCAGCTGACTCGGAAAGATACAAAGTTCGGTTGGAGCGAAGAATGTGAGCATAGTTTTCAAGAACTTAAGAGGAGACTCATTTCAGCACCTGTTCTAACAATACCATCTGGCTCGGAGGGATTTGTCATCTACAGTGATGCTTCGAGCAAAGGGTTGGGATGTGTTCTCATGCAACATGGAAAAGTCATAGCCTATGCATCAAGACAACTCAAGGAATATGAGAGGAATTATCCTACTCATGATCTAGAGTTGGCAACTGTTGTCTTTGCACTTAAAATTTGGAGGCATTACTTGTATGGGGAGAAGGTGGAGATCTTTACGGATCATAAAAACCTCAAATATTTCTTCACTCAAAAGGAACTCAACATGCGACAACGACGTTGGCTTGAACTGTTGAAAGATTATGATCATACCATTCAATATCATCCTGGAAAAGCGAACGTGGTAGCTGACGCATTGAGTAGAAGATCATATGCAAGTACGAGTGCGATATTGTCAATACAAAGACCCATTTTGTGCGATTTGCAAAGGATGGAGATAGAATTAAAGACTCCAGGGACCCATGTGATGATGACGAATATACGAGTAGAACCGACTTTAATCAATAAAGTTAAAGCTGCTCAAGCCGCAGACCTGGAGCTGATGCGTATGAGGAAGAAAGTACAAGAAGGTGCTATGCCGGAAGCAAGAATCGATGAAGAAGGAATACTTCGAGTCAACTCCAGACTTTGTGTTCCTAACAACCCTGATTTAAAGTATGAAATCATGATGGAGGCGCACAACACACCGTTTGCAAAATATCCTGAAAGTACCAAAATGTATCATGATCTTCGTCATATATTTTGGTGGAGCAATATGAAGAGAGAGATAGGGTTGTTTATCTCAAGGTGTCTAACTTGTCAACGAGTCAAAGCGGAGCATCAAGTACCAAAAGGTCCATTGCAACCACTTGAAATTCCAGAATGGAAGTGGGAGCACATTACCATGGATTTCGTTACCGGTCTTCCTAAGGTTTCTCAAGGTATAGATGCGATTTGGGTCATTGTTGATAAATTGACCAAGTCTGCTCATTTTTTACCGATACGAGAAACTTATACACATGAACGTCTTGCTCGTATGTACATAAACGAGATTGTAAGACTGCATAGTATGCCAGTATCCATAGTTTCTGATCGTGACCCAAGATTCACTTCACGATTTTGGGTTAGTTTACAAAAAGCTATGGGCACAGATTTACGATTTAGTTCGGCATATCATCCTCAGACGGACGGACAATCAGAGAGGACTATTCAAACTCTAGAAGATTTATTAAGACTCTGTGTCTTTGACTTCAAGGGAAGTTGGGACAAGTTCTTGCCATTGGTGGAGTTCTCCTACAACAACAGTTATCAAGCAAGTATTGGCATGGCTCCATTCGAAGCATTGTATGGAAGAAAATGTCGTTCTCCAGTATGCTGGGATGAGGTGGGTGAAGCAACGTTGTTGGGACCGGAGTTGGTACGTATGACTACAGAAAAGATTCAAACAATCCGACAACGTATAAAAACCTCACAAGATCGACAAAAGAGTTATGCTGGTCTTCATCGGAAGGACGTGGAATTTGATGTAGGAGATCATGTGTTCTTACGTGTTGCTCCATGGAAAGGAGTTACGAAATTTGGAAAGAGAGGAAAGCTCAATCCTCGATTCATCGGTCCATTTTTAATCCTCGATCGAGTAGGAACTGTGGCTTATAGACTCGCTTTACCGCCAAGTATGTCTCGTGTTCATAACGTTTTTCACATATCCATGTTACGCAAATATATGGAAGACCCGAACCACATTATTGAGTTAGAACCGGACGAAATAGCGGAAGATTTGACGTATGAAGAAGTTCCTTGTAACAACCCTAAAATAGGTCCATTCCACCCAACCCATTCTGAGTCGTCAAATACATGGTACAGAAAATAACTACAACTTTATTACAATAATTGTCGTGCAAAATACAACAACACATATGCTGTGAGTTTGGATACAAATATATACCAAATGTGACTCATGTTCCAACCGTGGACATCACCTCACAATAACACCTTACATAAAGGTATAGTCAAAAACTATTTTAGAAATTAGAATCTTTGAGAAGTGCTCAAGGAAACCTTCGTACATGGGAGGCCACGCATCTAGGTTATGATAGATATCATATGGCCACAGAATTATCCTTGGTTGACCCAATAGACCCCAAAGAAAAACGAGAAGATTACTATCATATTCTTCCCAATGGTGAGTCTTCTCTTGACTTATCATTATCTCCACTGTCTCTAATTGAGAATTATACTTCAAACAAATACCAAGATTATATAGGTAGTGCCCATAGATATACTCAGCAAGTGAATAAGCACAACTCTGTCTTATGATGACACGAGGTTGTATGTCATTAGACATCTTGTATGATAGTGACAAAACACCCTTCCAACGTTGGGTTCGCCTCACCCTATTTTCTTCACCAAATATAACTACTAAATGATGACCACCGTTTTATTCCCTTGTTACCCCCGCTCGACCCAGCTACACTCTTATTACCTGAAAGGAATTGTGAAGCAAAATGGTGAGCACAACTAGCTCAGTAAAGAATATCATGACTAAAGATAATTCAATTATCAATAGCCTTCATCAACAATAAATCAGAGATTTAGAACATATGGTAAATGATAAAAATTTCAACCATAGTTGCAGCGGAACGAGCAATCCATTAGAAGAGTCATATAGACTATAAAGTCTATTATCTTCTCCATGTTAAAAATCCACCAATAATGTTTTATCTCTGTAACATCAATCAACAATTCTGGTTCACAATCATATGAATAACTCATAATCATAATTGTGATTCTAAATTCCTCTTCTCATCCAGGACGATGATAATTTTCATCACTTATCTTTACCTGAAACATCAAAGATCATGGTTACACCAAATCACATTTCCTGTTCATAATCATACTAATAACTTCATCTTTGCACTACGTCCAAAGATATTCATTTGTATCACCAGTTGGTCATGTTTATCTCAACATCTGTTCATCTTTGCACTACTAGCCAAAGATATTCAACAACATGTCATCTTTGCACTACGGGCCAAAGATATTCATCAACAATTCATCTTTGCACTACAGGCCAAAGATATTCATCAATATTTCATCTTTGCACTACAGGCCAAATATATTAATATCTCAAAGAAATATATAATCATTTCAGAATTTATATAAACAATAATTATAACCATGTTGATCAATTCACCTTTGCACTTAAGCTAAAGATATTCACTTATAAATTCAATGGTCATGATCATACCAGTCACAATTCAACTTTGCACTACAGGCCAAAGAGAACCCTAGTCATGATCATACCAATAATCTACCCATCTTTACACTCTAGTGAAAGAGAATTTCAACATCAGGGTTATAAAAATGTTATATATGATAATAAAATCAATATAATCAATACATAGTTTTAATCTCAAGAGTAATATTCATAACTCAACTATAATTTGGTTAGAAAAAGAAACCAATTTTTATCGTGAATAGTAACTCGTGAATAGTAACTCATGAATAGTAACTCGTGAATAGTAACTCATAAATAGTAAACTCGATACAAAAAGGTAGAAATTCCACAATAAAATCCATACCAGTATTTCGGTATAATGATATTGAAAGAATAATATTTCTTAAGCTTATAAACAATTTATTTAAATTGTTTACACTTTACTAAATAATGCATTTAATCATTCTAAAATACCAAACTCATAAGATTTTATCACCAATAATCAAAACCCTCATCAAAAATCTGCATATACCTCATATAGGATTCTCAAGCCATAAAATCCTATTTTCCAATTTTCTTACTTCACATAACATATTTAATTCATTTACTCATAACTAGTCCATTTTCATGCAAAATATCAAATCAGTTCCAAAAATATTTCTTTTCTGAGATTTAGCATAATATAGTCCCATATTGAACATAAATTTTTCTCAGAATTTTTAAAATTCATTTACTATTTTTCATATGGCCAAAACCACCGAATATTTAGACATTTATCAAAAATTATACTTTTGTCCAAAAATTCTGAAATTTACAGAGTATACTTCTATCATACACATGTACTCCCAATAAAAATTTCATCAATTTTAGAGTTAACCACAAGGAATTATAAGCGGTTACTTTTAAAATAGTCTTTTTCCGTAAAATTCATAACTCTTAATCTATACATCCAAAAATCACCATTTTTGGACACAATCAATAAAACTCATCAAAATATCATTTCAAATTTTTCCATAATTTTTGAAGATCAGAAAAATTACGAAACTGAAAATCATAACAATCCTTAAAATTCATTACTATCCCTTACTATCCCTTACCTCAAAAGAGCAGTACTTCTGACTGGATATCGGATATGATGCTGAAGGAAACTTGCACTAATGAATAGCAACTCACCAAGTATCTAAAAACTCACAAAATATATTTCATAATATAGAGAGAGAAAGAGAGAAAGCTTATGTTTCTGGTGTGATTTTCAATTCTAACTTAGCCCTCTATTTATAGGAAAATTTTGGTAGGTTTGACCTGCAACCTGATGGCTTTACCTGCTACTATTCCCACCCATCACATTTGAAATATAATTCAGCACATTTCTTCACCAACCATAAGTGGGGCCCACCAATTCTAGAATTTTCCACCAAAATGATAAACTCCGAAAATTCAACAATTTCTGAACCAGTCATCTCGTAAAATTCATAATAAATCATACGTTCATTTTTAACGGTTCAAAATTTGTGGGCATATACTCAACTTATATATGTATAACATATCCAAAAATTACCACGATCCAACGGTCGGATTAAAAATTATAACCCCCGCAAAATATCTCAAAAACCCTGATTTTTAATACCTCCATTCCGACAAAAATACGGATAAAAACCTCAACATTAACTCCTTTATTTTTAACCACAAAAATATATCCCTCGTTTATATCCACATAAAATAAATATTTCATTATCATATGAATCAATAATTAATTATTCACAAATAATATTACAGAATCACATTTACGACAACCAGACCGTTCCCAGGAAAGAGGGGGCTTTCCAATAAGGATTTCTCCTTACTGGCGCGCAATTAGATGACCAAACCTCTCCTTAGACAGAACTTTCTAGACATTGCCAATAATGTTATCTAATAATATTATTCAAATAATATGAATTATTGATCTGATAATGGGAAATACTGTGCAGCAACAATTATTGAACAACAATAATACAAAATTTCAACGTAGCAATTATTGAATCAATAAAATAAAATATTGAACAGTAATTACTGTAACAATTATTGAGTAGTGCCTTCTTACGTAAGAATCAATAATTTTAAAAATACTATGCAATACCGTGTGCTACTGTGCAATAACGCGTATTACTGTATTTTAACCACCGGGTATTCCAACAGTGTTAACGGTAACAACTACGTCGTTAATTATAAAAACTCAATTTTTGTCGTTATCTTCATCCGACCATTTTCCGTTATGGGGCCCACAAATAGCTGTGCCGTCGTACGAATATTCTCCGACAGAGAGAATATTCCAAAACCAACGAATATTCCCCGACAACAATGATTATTTTATAACCACTTGTTTATTTTGAAAAAAAATTCACATCTCACCCATAACTTTAACTTTTTATCAATTTAACCATTTACTGAATTGTAATTATAAGAAAAATTGAATACTTTTATTTCATAAAATTCGGGGTCTTACATTCCTGTTCAAATCTTGGATAAGAAGGACCATATTCTACGCTCCAAGGTTATACCTCAAGTCAAAGTTTTGTGGAGAAACCACGATGTTGAGGAAATGACTTGGGAGTTAGAATCTGAAATGAAATCAAGGTATCCTTACCTCTTCGACATACCAGGTACGTACCCTAATTTCGAGGGCGAAATTTCATAAGAAGGGGAGGTTGTAAGACTCCAAATTTTATAAATAAAGATGAATTTTCTATAAATATCATTTTTGAATATTATGGAGTTAATTTGATATAATGTTATAGTTGTGGGTAATATTTATAAATTTTACAAAGTAAGCAAGTTGTTTTAAAATATTCGTTTGGTCGGAGAATATTCTTTTTGTCGGGGAATATTCGTACGACGGCACAATCATTGGTGGACCCCACAACGAAATTATTGTCGGATTGAGAAAACGACAAAAATAGTTTATTAAAAATAACGGCGGAAGTTTTACCATTGTTACTGTTGAACTACTCGGTAGTAAAAGTACAGTAATACGTGTGGTTGCATAGTAGCACACGGTATTGATTATTAATGCTTATGTGAGAAGTCACTCAGTTTGATTCAATTATTGTCAGTTAATAATATGAATTATTTAGCGATAATGACGTTTTGTTTTATTCGTATTATTAACGTAATAAAACAGAAACATCTTTTTATATAAAACAGAATACTTTATTAAAGTTATTCTATAAATAGAATATATTATATTTTATTTAAAAGATTTTTCTCTAAATATGGACCGTCAGATTAAAGTAATCAATCTGGACTGTTCATGGATTAGTTACTATGCATTCTATTTTTCTATAAATAGCAGCTCATTCCTTCATTATTTCTTACGAATTCACTGAACTCTAGAGAGAGAAACTATAGAGAGAAACTATAGAGAGAGAGAAGAAGAGTATTTTGCTACTTAACTACTTCCTTATTTCAGCTCGTCTTTAAAACGGTAAGGGGTGTTATTCTTTCTTATTCATGAAGAGAACTGTTGTTATTCTATTTCTTATTATTCTGTTGGAATAACCTGTATACGCGGATCTACCCTATACTTGGTGACATTCTTCTATTATTCTGTTGGAACATCCTATCTGTGTGTTTTACACCGGACCTGGTTCCGTTTTTATTTTTATTCTGTTGGAACATCCTGTCTGTGTGTTTTACACCGGACCTGGTTCCGTTTTTATTTTTATTCTGTTGGAACATCCTGTCTGTGTGTTTTACACCGGACCTGGTTCCGTTTTTATTTTTATTCTGTTGGAACATCCTGTCTGTGTGTTTTACACCGGACCTGGTTCCATTATTAATTATTCTGTCGGAATATCCTGTCTGTGTGTTTTACACCGGACCTGGTTCCATTATTTATTATTCTGTCGGAATATCCTGTCTGTGCGTTTACGCCGGACCTGGTTCTATTATTTATTATTCTGTTGGAATAACCTGTCTGTGCGGTCTATCGCATGCATGGTGATTTCTTTTGTTATTCCATTCTTTATTATACTCAGCTGGTTAAGTTTTGACTTCTATACTCCATGAAATTTGTGGAATATCCTTGACATTTGCGCTTCATCTAGTATCTATTCATGAAAATATTCTCCTGATCATTCTTGAATTTTACTCCACAAAGTAGTATCATGTTGACAATTTGAACGTTGTTAATTCTTGGATAAATTAATTCTTGAACTTGTTTTATTGAATTTTTATATCATTGTCATCATCCTCATGTTTATATTCTGTTGAAAGTCATCTGTGGCCTGTAGTGCATAGATGGACTTGGTATGATTATGACCGGGGATTATTCGGTGTAATCATGACCGTAATGTTACGAATGATGTGGTAAAAGTCGTCATTGGCCCGTAGTGCATTGATGGACAGTTGTTGGCATGATCATGACCATTAATGAATATATGAATATCCTTGGTCGTAGTGCAGGGGTGATTCGATGATGTGGATTATTTTATTAAGCTGAGTCTCAGCGATCACAGTGTTGGAAAATCTTTTAAATCATAAAAGATAGTAGAGTTTATCTTCTACTTGACTCTTTTAATGGATTGCTTGTTCCGCTGCAGTTAAACTTGATGTCTATTATATTTTATCAGTTTAACATTGTTGAAAGATAATGATAATTTATTCTGCATTATCTTAGTCATAATATTTCTTACTGGGCTAGTTGAGCTCACCCTTTCTTTCACTATTCTCTTCAGGAAATGAGAACGTAGCTGGGGCAAGTCGGGGAACGGAGTGATGGTCCGAATGATAGTATTAGTTAGTAGTCCTCACTATTCTATGTAATGGTGTGTTAATAAATGTAATGAGGACTCCTTTTGAGTATGAATACTCTCTAGAAGATAATATTTGTATTCAAACTCACAGTTTATGTTTTGTCGTATTGTACACGACAGTTGTATTAGTAAGTTATATTTGTATTTTGTACTATGTATCTGACGACCCAAGATGGGTGATGTATACCTAATTTTGGGGGCATCACACTACTGTTTCAAAATCACCCAATTTCCTTTTCTTTGATAACACATCCTTCATGAACTTAGCGTAGCTCGGCATTTGTTCCAAAGCTTCGGCAAATGGGATGTTTGTAACGGGTCAAAATTTTTGAGTCGTGATTCTGGGGACAGAATCCTTTTAAGGGGGGAAGATGTGACGAACGAGAATTTTGTATTTTAATTTTAATATTTATTGAATTAAATAAATATTTTTCGATGATTTAATTATTGGATTAAATAATTATTTGATACAATTGTGGTAGATTAATTTAATTATATGGGTTACATTTATTAAATTAATGTAAAAAATTTTTATTATCAAAGTATGTGATTATGTGAGCTTATTGTATTAAAAGAAATATTTAATAAGCATATTGGTATTTTAATTAATTTAATTATTAATTAGTGATTTAATAAGTTGACATTATTTATTAATGAGAAATTTAATTATGTGACTATGTGAAATTATGAGAAATTATTATGTTTTATTTAAAGTAAATTAAATAAAATATGGGATTTATTTTATAAACAGTGTGACATTTTCAAACTATATGATAAAGCTTTATTAAATTAAATGGTTTTGAAATCTATTAAGCCTAGCCAAACATGGCCTTAGTGGGAGTTGGAGCAGTTACCCATTACTGGGTTAACTGACCATTATGCGCATCAGTTCCCTTCTCCCTCTGTTATATTACGTATTCTTTTATTTTCAATTTTTCTAAGTCTAAGAAATATTCAGAGAGAGAGTTGAGAATTGTTTGAGAGAAAATTGAGTGTGTAATTAACAAGTGTTGAGAAAGGATCATCTGTGAATCATCTCCTCTAGATTATTCTCAGGTAATCTCTCCTTCCTAAATTTCTATTTCACGTATTCAAGTTTTATAAAAATGGCCTTCAAAACTTCTGTTAATCTCTGTGAATTGAGAATTGGTGTTGTTATAAGGATATATGTAATAATACGAGTAGCATAACATATTTTATATATATATTGCATGATTCCATATCCTAAGTTTTGTAATCTGATGACTTGTTATTTCAAAAATTTACAAAGTTTGGGTTTTGGCCATATGGCCTTATACGTAACTTTAAGGTGTCAAACATAAATATTTTCGTAAAATTTACGCTCTTATTTGATTATGCATTTTGATACGAAGAGACTAAGCCTTAAACGAACGGATTCGGTGTTATAACGAATCCGTAGCGTTAAATTATATGTTTTTGTTTAAAATCTTCAAGAACATCAAGAACAGTACAATTTGCATAATTTAATTATGTGATTATGTATTTTAAATGGTTAAAATCAATTTATAAATGTTGGGTTATGTTTATGCATGAATTATAACATGTGTATATGATTAAACTCGTGTAGTAGTAATTTAATTGGAATTTTTGGGCTATGTTCTGCAATTTTCGTGAATTACAAAACAGTTTCTGGCTCGTCGCGCCGCGGCGCCAGTCCAGCGCCTGAAGTCCAGCGCCGCAGCGCCAAGCCTCGAGCCACAGCGTCAAGTGTCCCACCGCAGCGCGAAGATTATGTATAACAGTGGCGCCGCAGCGCCACTCTCCAGAAAATTCAGAATGAGTTATTTTTTAAAATGTTAAGTCTAGAAATGTGTTAGTAACTTAATGTAATGAACATGTAAACATGTTAGAGGTATAATGTGATATTAAAATAGATGTTTAACATGTAAATAACATAATTACATGTGAATTGAATTGTTGAATACATAAGTAGCTTGATAATTCATGAAGTACAAATTATGTGACAAAGTGGTAATTTGACTAAGTATAGTCAATAATCAAAGTAGACAAAGAGAATGAGTTTATGTTGATTAGTTAAATTATAATTAACTGGTATTGTGTATGTGAATGGTATGTAGGATTAAATTCAAATAACGAGTTTAGTTAAAGTGTAATCTACGCACGAGGCAAGTTTCCTAACCCTACTTGTCATTACTGTTCAAGATTATTATTTACCTCGAGTAAATTATCATTACTATTATTCAAATTCAAATGTTATATTAAAGATTGATTATCTTTTCAAAGCATGATTCAGTTATACAATAATCGTTCTATTGTATACTTCTTGAGATTATTATTCAAATTGAATATCGTTATTGCTAAACCTTATTAGACTAGTGAACCTTATTGATTCAACTAGTCCTTAGTTGATGAACGTTCTAAATTTCAGAACCCTTATTGAATTATCCAAACCAAACTTTCTTTGGTGCTGACTCGAATGTCAAACTGAGATGAACAACCCTGCAAAGGGATTTACTTATGCGTTAGCGTTAAGATATTGTGCGCAGTATGGTACTAAGGGCTGATCCCCCTAAGTACGAGAAGAAAGGTCCATAGTCTTATGACTGTTAAAGGTTTCAAGTATAACCCTTGATAACCTAGGACATAGTTCAAGGTCTTATGACCCTAAGAATTTTTTTGATTCTTGTTATTCATTCTTGATTCAAAAGTTGAGCTTTTGTTCAGATGTCTTTGATTTATTCGCATGTTATTATATTGTTATTTCATTATTATACTTGTGGGCATTTGTACTCACTCTTGATTAATAATAACATTGCAGTTAAGAACGAAAGAACTGATGAACCATCCACTAGTAAAGGCAAGGGCAAAGTTAGCAAGTGACGAAGACCTGTTGTTTTATATGACGATGTATTTGTTTAAGACTTGAGTTAATGTTATTGTTTAAGACTTATTTATTTATGATTCCGCACAAATGTTTAAGGTTAGTTTAACCTGGGATTGTATTATTATTATTCAGATGTTGTAACCTTTAAGGGGAAGATTTTATTTCTATCTATTGCATGGTTTGCATTTATTATGGGTAGATAGATAGATGATATTTGTATCGTGAACACCAAATCATGTGGAAATGGAAGTACCGGATTTGGGGGTGTCACAGGTTGGTATCAGAGCTGTAGGTTATGAACCTTAGGTGGGGGGAACAACCTTAGGTAGTAGCCTTATAGAAGAAGATAGTAATGGAAAACTCTTATCGAGTTCTAAGAAATGAATTGTTGTAATTCATTGAAGATAATAAAAGACTTTATGTGCTTATGTGTTTAATTATGTGCTCAGTAGTACGACTTAGTAACTAAAACTTCAAATTTTATTGTCAGGATGTCAGTTGTTGGAGGAGCTAGTCGAGCTGGGGAGGAAGAACCCCGAATGCCTACTGAGGAGGAGCCCAGAGACATTCATGTTGTCAGGGATCAGTTGATTCAGAGAGAGCCGTCTCCGTTGATCACTGTTGTTGGTCAGGAGCATGAGCCTGAGACTGATCCTAAGGAGGATCCTGAGAAGGAATTTGATGAGAAAGAGGAAGAAGAGCAGTTACCACGGTACACCGTTGATGCTGAGATGTATGATACGTTATACGACCGTAACGTTGAGTTACAGGACGAGGTTCAGGAATTGAGCGAGCGAGCGACTGTTCAGCAGTCTACTCTAGAGGAGAAGGAGAGGGAGATTTTGACTCTTCACTCACGATTGGGAAATGTAGAATGGGATTTGGTCCATGAGAAGGGTCAAACCGAGGATAAGACCGAAGAGATAGAGAAGCTGAAGAAGGAGCTGAAGGAAACCTCTGAAAGACTGAAAATAGCAGAGGAAGGATGGGTAAGAGAATCACGTCGAGCTGATCGTGCAGAAGATGATAGTCATGCAAAGAAGGCGAAGATTGGAGAGACATACTCTACACTTAACAAGGCAATGAATGAGACCCAAGATCGAGTTTTGAGGTACCCAATCCAGTTCGAAGGACTTCCATTGTATATGATGGATCGCAGGACGATGTATCGCATCTTAGAAGAGGAGCGTAGCAAGGCTATTCAGTACCTTGACCGACATTGATATGATTTGTTTAATTATGTGAAGAACTTAATTAGTTTTTAGAGATGTAAATTCTGACGTGTTTATGAACGAAAGAATATTTTAATGTTTTAAATCCTGTGGATTCTTTATTCTAGGATAGTTGATGTAAATAGCAGTGATGCTATAGTTTGATGTTAAAACTTTTGATTTGAATGAAAATATATAAAATTGTTTGAGATGATGTGTTAAATGAGTATGCTAAATTGTTGAGTAATGCCTTAACTATTTAGAGAAATAAATAATGTTCTAATAAGCGTGTATTTAACAGAAAAATGCCACCAAGGAGAAGACAACAGCGTCAACCGGCTCAAGAAGAGTCTACCAATAATAACAATAACGCCAATGCTAATCCCGTGCAGCAGTTGGTGAACTTACTAACTGGAGCCATGAATAATCAACCTCAAGCTCCACCAAACACAACGTTTAAAGACTTTAAGGCGGTGGGACCGCCAGAGTTCAAAGGTTCCATGAACCCAATCGAAGCTCAAACGTGGGTTATGGAGATGGAGAAGGTTTTTGACGTTGCTAGGGTGAGAGAAGACCAGAAGACCAGAAGACCACTTTTGCAACGTTTATGCTGAAGTCTGAGGCTAGCTACTGGTGGCAAGCAAACAAAGTACGAGGAGGTGAAGGTGTAATTACGTGGGAGAGATTTAAAGAGATGTTTTTCAAAATGTACTTCCAAACTAGTTCGCAGAATCAGATGGAGGTTCAATTTCTAGAACTGAAGTAGGGAAACATGAGCGTACCTGACTACGCCGCTAAATTCAACGAGTTGGCAAGGTTCGCCCCGTACCAAGTACACACTGACGAGAGAAAAACCAGAAGATTCGAACAAGGGCTAAAGCCTTGGGTATACAGCAAGGTATCAATGTTTCAGCTAAACACGTTTGCTGGAGTATTGGAAAAGGCCATCCTCGCTGAAGGTGGAAGCGATGTGGTGACCAAGTATAATCAAGAGCAGAAGAAGAAAAAGAGTGAGAATGAAGGTAACAACAAGACTGGTGGGGGTAGCACCGAGGGTAATCATAATCAGAAGAAGAAGTGGACGGATAACTCGTCAGCTGGAAGTCAACAAGGAGGGCAGAAGAAAAAGATTGAAGTATGCCCGACCTGCGGGAAAGCTCATCTAGGAGTTTGTATGAAGGGAAAGAAAGTATGCTACAATTGTGGTCAGGAAGGCCACATATCACCTAATTGTCCTAACCCAAAGAAGGGTGCTTGTTTCACTTGTGGTTCGAAGGATCATCTAGCAAGAGACTGTCCTAAGAAGGGATCAGGAGGAGCAGTACCAGGAGGTAACCGTGAAAATAACAGTGGAAATACCTTAACCATCACCGAACCAACCGCAACAAACCGACCGACCACCAGAACTTTCAATATGACAGTGCAGGATGCAATCCAGACTCGTGATGTGGTGTCAGGTATCATTCCGATCAATGAAATTAATGCTTATGTTTTATTTGATTCGGGTGCTACTTGTTCCTTTATATCCAAAGACTTTGCTAATAGTTTAGATTTGCTTATGGATGAGTTGGAATATCCCATGAATATAGAAATTGCGAATAGAGAGATAATTCATGTTAAGTTCGTGTTTAAGAACTGTAGGGTGAATATTAAGGGTAATATCATGAACGTAGATCTTATCCCTATTCGGCTTGGGGAATTTGACACTATTTTGGGTATGAATTGGTTATCCAATTATGGGGCGGTAATTGACTGCCAGAAGAAACGTATTAACCTTATGACTCCGTCAAAGGTTGTATTTTATGGTAGCAAGTCGCCTAGACAAGCGAGTTGTCTGACGATGATGCAGGTCAGGAAGTTATTAAGACAAGGCTGTGTAGGATACTTAGCTTACATAGTCGACAGTCGAAAAGAGAATTCGAAGGTAGAAGAAATACCGATTGTGAGGGACTTCGTCGACGTATTTCCAGACGATTTGCTAGGACTTCCACCAGATAGAGAGGTAGATTTCGTGATCGATTTGGCGCCAGGAACTGCTCTAATATCGAAGGCACCATACCGAATGACACCAGTAGAGATGAAGGAATTAATGGTACAACTACAAGAATTGTTGGACAAGAAGTACATTCAACCGAGCGTATCGCCGTGGGGAGCGCCGGTGTTATTCGTGAAAAAGAAGGACGGATCGATGCGGCTCTGCATTGACTACAGAGAACTGAACAAGGTCACGATTAAGAATAGATATCCATTACCAAGAATCGATGATCTGTTTGATCAATTAAAGGGAGCAAGATACTTTTTCAAGATAGACTTGAGGAGTGGTTATCACTAACTGAAGGTGAGGCCAGAGGATGTACCGAAGACAGCGTTCAGAACGCGATACGGTCACTATGAATTTTTAGTAATGTCATTTGGTCTAACGTATGCTCCTGCAGCATTTATGGGACTAATGAAGGGTGTGTTCAAGCCGTTTTTGGACAAATTCGCGGTGGTATTTATAGAAGACATTCTGGTATATTCCAAAACCAAAGAAGAACACAAAGGACATTTGAGATTAACGTTGGAAGTATTGAGAAGGGAGAAGCTGTACGCTAAATTTTCCAAATGCAAATTCTGGATTGAGCGAGTACAATTTCTTGGTCACGTGATCGATAAAAATGGAATTTTGGTAGATCTATCTAAAGTCGAAGTCGTGATTAACTGGGATCAGCCGAGAATGCCGTCAGAAGTAAGAAGTTTTCTTGGATTGGCGGGATATTATAGAAGATTCATTCAAGATTTTTCCAAGATCGCAACTCCGTTAACGAATTTAACTCGAAAAGCTGTGAAATTTGTTTGGACGGAGAAATGTGAGGAGAGCTTTCAAGAATTAAAGAAGAGGTTGAGTACGGCACCTGTGTTATCTCTTACGGATGATACAGACAATTTTGTTGTTTTTAGTGATGCGTCGCATAAAGGACTTAGCTGTGTGCTAATGCAAAACGGTAAAGTCATCGCGTATGCATCACGACAGTTGAAGGATTACGAGAAGGGATACCCGACCCATGATTTGGAGTTAGCTGCAGTTGTGACAACCCCAAAATAGGTCCATTCCATCCAACCTATTCTGAGTCGCCAAATACATGGTACAGAAAATAACTACAACTTTATTACAACAATTATCGTGCAAAATACAACAACACATATGCTGTGAGTTTGGATACAAATATATACCAAATGTGACTCATGTTCCAACCGTGGACATCACCTCACAATGTCACCTTACATAAAGGTATAGTCAAAAACTGTTTTAAAAATTAGAATCTTTGGAAAATGCTCAAGGAAACCTTCGTACATGGGAGGCCACGCGTCTAGGTTATGATAGATATCATATGGCCACAGAATTATCCTTGGTTGACCCAATAGACCCCAAAGAAAAACGAGAAGATTACTATCATATTCTTCCCAATGGTGAGTCTTCTCTTGACATATCATTATCTCCACTGTCTCTAATTGAAAAATATACTTCAAACAAACACCAAGATTATATAGGTAGTGCTCGTAAAGATACTCAGCAAGTGGATGAGCACAACCCTGTCTTATGATGACACGAGGTTGTATGTCATTAGACATCTTGTATGATAGTGACAAAACACCCTTCCAACGTTGGGTTCGCCTCACCCTATTTTCTTCACCAAATATAACTACTAAATGATGACCACCGTTCTATTCCCTTGTTACCCCCGCTCGACCCAGCTACACTCTTATTACCTGAAAGGAATTGTGAAGCAAAAGGGTGAGCACAACTAGCTCAGTAAAGAATATCATGACTAAAGATAATTCAATTATCAATAGCCTTCATCAACAATAAATCAGAGATTTAGAACATATGGTAAATGATAAAAATTTCAACCATAGTTACAGCAGAACGAGCAATCCATTAGAAGAGTCAAATAGACTATAAAGTCTATTATCTTCTCCATGTTAAAAATCCATCAACAATATTTTATCCATGTAACATCACTCAACAGTTCCTTTCCACAATCATATGAATAACTCATAATCATAATTGTGACTATAAATTTTTCTTCGCACCCAGGACGAAGAATATTTTCATCACCTGTCTTTACCTGAAACATCAAAGATCATGGTTATACCAAATCACAATTCTTGTTCATAATCATACTAATAATTTCATCTTTGTACTACGGGCCAAAGATATTAGTCAACAGTTTATCTTTGCACTACTGGCCAAAGATATTCAACAACAGTTCATCTTTGCACTACAGGCCAAAGATATTCAACAACATATCATCTTTGTACTACAGGCCAAAGATATTCATCAACAGTTCATATTTGCACTACAGGCCAAATATATTCATCAACAGTTCATATTTGCACTACATGCCAAATATATTAATATCTCAAAGAATTATAATCATTTTAGAATTTATATAAACAATAATTATAACCATGTTGATCAATTCACCTTTGCACTTAAGCTTAAGATATTCAATTATAAATTCAATGGTCATGATCATACCAGTCACAATTCAACTTTGCACTACAGGCCAAAGAGAACCCTAGTCATGATCATACCAATAATCTACCCATCTTTACACTCCAGTGAAAGAGAATTTCAACATCAGGGTTATAAAAATGTTATATATGATGATAAAAATAATATAATCAACATATAGTTTTAATCTCAAGAGTAATATTCGTAACTCATGAATAGTAACCCCGACACAAAAGATAGAAATTCTACAATAAAATTCATACCAATATTTCGGTATAATGATATTGAAAGAATAACATTACTTAAATTTATAAACAATTTATTTTAATTGTTTACACTTTACTAATTAATGCATTTAATCATCATAAAATGCCAACTCTTACAATTTCATCATCAATAACCAAAACCCTCATCAAAAATCTGCATATACCTCATATAGGATTCTCAAGCTATAAAATCCTATTTTTCAATTTTCTTTCTTCACAAAACATATTTAATTCATTTACTCATAACTAGACCATTTTCATGAAAAATACCAAATCAGTTCCAAAAATATTTTTTTTTCTGGGATTTAGCATAATTTAGTCCCATAGTGAACATATATTTTTCTCAGAATTTTTAAAAGTCATTTACTATTTTTCATATGGCCAAAATAGCCGAATATTTAGACATTTATCAAAAATTGTACTTTTGTCTAAAAATTCTGAAATTTACAGAGTATACTTCTATCATATACATGTACTCCCAATAAAAATTTCATCAATTTTGGAGTTAACCACAAGGAATTATAAGCGGTTACTTTTAAAATAGTCTTTTCCCGTAAGATTCATAACTCTTAATCTATACATCCAAAAATCACCATTTTTGGACACAATCAATAAAACTCATCAAAATATCATTTCAAATTTTTTCATAATTTTTGAAGATCAGAAAAATTACGAAACTGAAAATCATAACAACCCTTAAAATCCATTACTATCCCTCACTATCCCTTACTATCCCTTACCTCAAAAGAGCAGTACTTCTGACTGGATATCGGATATGATGCTGAAGGAAACTTGCACTGATGAATAGCAACTCACCAAGTATCTAAAAACTCACAAAATATACTTCATAATATAGAGAGAGAAAGAGAGAAAGCTTATGTTTTTGGTGTGATTTTCAATTCTAACTTAGCCCTCTATTTATAGGAAAATTTTGGTAGGTTTGACCTGCAACCTGATGGCTTTACCTGCTACTATTCCCACCCACCATATTTGAAATATAATTCAGCACATTTCTTCACCAACCACAAGTGGAGCCCACCAATTCTAGAATTTTCCACCAAAATGATAAACTCCGAAAATTCAACAATTTCTGAACCAGTCATCTCGTAAAATTCATAATAAATCATACGTTCATTTTTAACGGTTCAAAATTTGAGGGCATATACTCAACTTATATATGTATAACATATCCAAAAATTACCACGATCCAACGGTCGGATTAAAAATTATAACCCCCGCAAAATATCTCAAAAACCCTGATTGATTTTTAATACCTCCATTCCGACAAAAATACGGATAAAAATCTCAACATTAACTCCTTCATTTTTTAACCACAAAAATATATCCCTCATTTATATCCACATAAAATAAATATTTCCTTATCATATGAATCAATAATTAATTATTCACAAATAATATTACAGAATCACATTTATGACAACCAGGCCGTTCCCAGGAAAGAGGGGGCTTTCCAATAAGAATTTCTCCTTACTGGCGCGCAATTAAATGACCAAACCTCTCCTTAGACAAAACTTTCTAGACATTGTCACTAATGCTATCTAATAATATTATTTAAATAATATGAATTATTGATCTGATAATGGAGAAATATTGTACAGTGACAATTATTGCACAACAATAATATAAAATTTCAACGTAGCAATTATTGAATAAATAAAATAATATATTGAACAGTAATTACTATAACAATTATTGAGTAGTGCCTTCTTACGTAAGAATCAATAATTTCAAAAATACTATGCAATACCGTGTGCTACTGTGCAATAACGCGTATTACTGTATTTTAACCACCGGGTATTCCAACAGTGTTAACGGTAACAACTACGCCGTTATTTGTAAAAACTCAAATTTGTCGTTTTCCTTCACCCGACAGTTATTCGTTATGGGGACCACAAATGGCTGCGCCGTCGTACGAATATTCCCCGACAGAAAGAATATTCCACGACCAAACGAATATTCTCCGACAACAATGATTATTTTATAACCACTTGCGTATTTTGAAAAAATTCATATATCACCCGTAACTTTAACATTTATCAATTTAACCATTTACTGAATAGTAATTATAAGAAATATTGAATACTTTTATTTCATAAAATTCGGGGTCTTACAATCTCCCCTCCTTATGAAATTTCGTCCCCGAAATTTACGTACCTGGTATTTCAAAGAGTTGAGAATACCTTCCTTTCATTTCAAATTCCATCTTTCCTGTCATCATAATTTCTCCATTGCTCATCTCCTGTATTTCAAATATCATTCTAGAATACAGCTTCAAAACAAGGGTTAATTTAACAAATTAACATATCACATAATATCCCGATATTATGACTGTCTAATAAGCTTAGGTAGGACACACTAGCGAAGGATTTACTCATCTCTCCCCTCCTAGTTGTATTCCCCGATCTCCGCCAGAGATCATATCCCTAAGCTCTGATACCACCTGTGACAAATGTCCCATCAGTGGACAGCACCTCACAGTGGTACCTATCAGTTTGCCACCGCAGAACGGCGTCCCCTACGGAGAGTCTGGCTTCGGTGCATCCCCCATCAACAAGAAGTCACCAGCGAGAGGCTCGGGGCTCTTTACTTATAGCTCTGATACCACCTGTGACAACCCCAAAATAGGTCCATTCCATCCAACCTATTCTGAGTCGCCAAATACATGGTACAGAAAATAACTACAACTTTATTACAACAATTATCGTGCAAAATACAACAACACATATGCTGTGAGTTTGGATACAAATATATACCAAATGTGACTCATGTTCCAACCGTGGACATCACCTCACAATGTCACCTTACATAAAGGTATAGTCAAAAACTGTTTTAAAAATTAGAATCTTTAGAAAATGCTCAAGGAAACCTTCGTACATGGGAGGCCACGCGTCTAGGTTATGATAGATATCATATGGCCACAGAATTATCCTTGGTTGACCCAATAGACCCCAAAGAAAAACGAGAAGATTACTATCATATTCTTCCCAATGGTGAGTCTTCTCTTGACATATCATTATCTCCACTGTCTCTAATTGAAAAATATACTTCAAACAAACACCAAGATTATATAGGTAGTGCTCGTAAAGATACTCAGCAAGTGGATGAGCACAACCCTGTCTTATGATGACACGAGGTTGTATGTCATTAGACATCTTGTATGATAGTGACAAAACACCCTTCCAACGTTGGGTTCGCCTCACCCTATTTTCTTCACCAAATATAACTACTAAATGATGACCACCGTTCTATTCCCTTGTTACCCCCGCTCGACCCAGCTACACTCTTATTACCTGAAAGGAATTGTGAAGTAAAAGGGTGAGCACAACTAGCTCAGTAAAGAATATCATGACTAAAGATAATTCAATTATCAATAGCCTTCATCAACAATAAATCAGAGATTTAGAACATATGGTAAATGATAAAAATTTCAACCATAGTTACAGCAGAACGAGCAATCCATTAGAAGAGTCAAATAGACTATAAAGTCTATTATCTTCTCCATGTTAAAAATCCATCAACAATATTTTATCCATGTAACATCACTCAACAGTTCCTTTCCACAATCATATGAATAACTCATAATCATAATTGTGACTATAAATTTTTCTTCGCACCCAGGACGAAGAATATTTTCATCACCTGTCTTTACCTGAAACATCAAAGATCATGGTTATACCAAATCACAATTCTTGTTCATAATCATACTAATAATTTCATCTTTGTACTACGGGCCAAAGATATTAGTCAACAGTTTATCTTTGCACTACTGGCCAAAGATATTCAACAACAGTTCATCTTTGCACTACAGGCCAAAGATATTCAACAACATATCATCTTTGTACTACAGACCAAAGATATTCATCAACAGTTCATATTTGCACTACAGGCCAAATATATTCATCAACAGTTCATATTTGCACTACATGCCAAATATATTAATATCTCAAAGAATTATAATCATTTTAGAATTTATATAAACAATAATTATAACCATGTTGATCAATTCACCTTTGCACTTAAGCTTAAGATATTCAATTATAAATTCAATGGTCATGATCATACCAGTCACAATTCAACTTTGCACTACAGGCCAAAGAGAACCCTAGTCATGATCATACCAATAATCTACCCATCTTTACACTCCAGTGAAAGAGAATTTCAACATCAGGGTTATAAAAATGTTATATATGATGATAAAAATAATATGATCAACATATAGTTTTAATCTCAAGAGTAATATTCGTAACTCATGAATAGTAACCCCGACACAAAAGATAGAAATTCTACAATAAAATTCATACCAATATTTCGGTATAATGATATTGAAAGAATAACATTACTTAAATTTATAAACAATTTATTTTAATTGTTTACACTTTACTAATTAATGCATTTAATCATCATAAAATGCCAACTCTTACAATTTCATCATCAATAACCAAAACCCTCATCAAAAATCTGCATATACCTCATATAGGATTCTCAAGCCATAAAATCCTATTTTTCAATTTTCTTTCTTCACAAAACATATTTAATTCATTTACTCATAACTAGACCATTTTCATGAAAAATACCAAATCAGTTCCAAAAATATTTTTTTTTCTGGAATTTAGCATAATATAGTCCCATAGTGAACATATATTTTTCTCAGAATTTTTAAAAGTCATTTACTATTTTTCATATGGCCAAAATAGCCGAATATTTAGACATTTATCAAAAATTGTACTTTTGTCTAAAAATTCTGAAATTTACAGAGTATACTTCTATCATATACATGTACTCCCAATAAAAATTTCATCAATTTTGGAGTTAACCACAAGGAATTATAAGCGGTTACTTTTAAAATAGTCTTTTCCCGTAAGATTCATAACTCTTAATCTATACATCCAAAAATCACCATTTTTGGACACAATCAATAAAACTCATCAAAATATCATTTCAAATTTTTTCATAATTTTTGAAGATCAGAAAAATTACGAAACTGAAAATCATAACAACCCTTAAAATCCATTACTATCCCTTACTATCCCTTACTATCCCTTACCTCAAAAGAGCAGTACTTCTGACTGGATATCGGATATGATGCTGAAGGAAACTTGCACTGATGAATAGCAACTCACCAAGTATCTAAAAACTCACAAAATATACTTCATAATATAGAGAGAGAAAGAGAGAAAGCTTATGTTTTTGGTGTGATTTTCAATTCTAGCTTAGCCCTCTATTTATAGGAAAATTTTGGTAGGTTTGACCTGCAACCTGATGGCTTTACCTGCTACTATTCCCACCCACCATATTTGAAATATAATTCAGCACATTTCTTCACCAACCACAAGTGGGGCCCACCAATTCTAGAATTTTCCACCAAAATGATAAACTCCGAAAATTCAACAATTTCTGAACCAGTCATCTCGTAAAATTCATAATAAATCATACGTTCATTTTTAACGGTTCAAAATTTGAGGGCATATACTCAACTTATATATGTATAACATATCCAAAAATTACCACGATCCAACGGTCGGATTAAAAATTATAACCCCCGCAAAATATCTCAAAAACCCTGATTGATTTTTAATACCTCCATTCCGACAAAAATATGGATAAAAATCTCAACATTAACTCCTTCATTTTTTAACCACAAAAATATATCCCTCATTTATATCCACATAAAATAAATATTTCCTTATCATATGAATCAATAATTAATTATTCACAAATAATATTACAGAATCACATTTATGACAACCAGGCCGTTCCCAGGAAAGAGGGGGCTTTCCAATAAGAATTTCTCCTTACTGGCGCGCAATTAAATGACCAAACCTCTCATTAGACAAAACTTTCTAGACATTGTCACTAATGCTATCTAATAATATTATTTAAATAATATGAATTATTGATCTGATAATGGAGAAATACTGTACAGTGACAATTATTGCACAACAATAATATAAAATTTCAACGTAACAATTATTGAATCAATAAAATAATATATTGAACAGTAATTACTATAACAATTATTGAGTAGTGCCTTCTTACGTAAGAATCAATAATTTCAAAAATACTATGCAATACCGTGTGCTACTGTGCAATAACGCGTATTACTGTATTTTAACCACCGGGTATTCCAACAGTGTTAACGGTAACAACTACGCCGTTATTTGTAAAAACTCAAATTTGTCGTTTTCCTTCACCCGACAGTTATTCGTTATGGGGCCCACAAATGGCTGCGCCGTCGTACGAATATTCCCCGACAGAAAGAATATTCCACGACCAAACGAATATTCCCCGACAACAATGATTATTTTATAACCACTTGCGTATTTTGAAAAAAATTCATATATCACCCGTAACTTTAACATTTATCAATTTAACCATTTACTGAATAGTAATTATAAGAAATATTGAATACTTTTATTTCATAAAATTCGGGGTCTTACAGCAGTTGTTTTTGCTTTAAAAATTTGGAGGCACTATCTTTACGGGGAGAAGTGTGAAATATATACAGACCACAAGAGTCTGAAAATATATTTTCACACAGAAGGACTTAAATATGCGTCAAAGAAGATGGTTGGAATTAATCAAGGATTACGACTGTGAGATTTTATACCATCCGGGTAAGGCGAATGTAGTTGCCGACGCCTTAAGTAGAAAAGGTCGTGAGAAATTGATGATGTTAACTGCTCAGGAGGAGCTAATTGTGGAAATGGAGAAACTAGAATTGGAAGTGAAGTATCCAATGGAGATTGATGAGAAGCTATTTTAGATGCAATCTGGTACAACTCTACTAGATAAAGTGAAGGAGGCTCAGCTTCAAGATGATGAATGCAAAAAGGTGACAAAGAAGATATCTGAAGGAACCGAACCGAGATTTAAAATGGATAAGGAAGGAATACTGAGATTTGAGAGTAGAATTTGGGTACCGCCAGTACAAGAGATTAAGGAAGATATTTTAAGTGAGGCTCATAGTTCACGATATTCGATTCACCCTGGTAGTACCAAGATGTACCAAGATCTTAGACAATATTTTTGGTGGCCGAATTTGAAGCGTGATGTTGCAGAATGTGTTGCCAAGCGTCTGACCTATCAGAAAGTTAAAGCGGAACATCAGAGACCGAGTGGATTGCTACAACCGTTAGAGATCCCAGAGTGGAAATGAGAACATATTACAATGGACTTCGTGGTTGGCCTTCCGACGACTCAGAAAGGCTATGACGCAGTATGGGTTATCGTTGACCGACTGACGAAATCTGTACACTTCCTTCCGATCAAAATAAGATTCAACTTAGATCAGTTGGTCAGGCTATACGTAAAAGAGATTGTTTCGAGGCACGGAGTTCCGGTATCAATTGTTTCAGATAGGGATCCACGCTTCACATCAAATTTTTGAAAACGTCTTCAGGAATGCATGGGTACGCAATTGTGAATGAGTACAGCTTACCACCCTCAAACAGATGGACAGAGTGAGAGAACGATTCAGATATTAGAAGATATGTTAAGAGCCTGTGTGATGGACTTTAAAGGAAATTAGGATGATCACCTACCATTAGTAGAGTTCGGCTATAACAACAGTTACCACGCTAGTATTGGCATGCCGCCTTACGAAGCGTTATACGGCAGAAAGTGCAGAACTCCGCTTTACTGGGATGAAGTTGGTGATAGACAATTGCTAGGGCCAGAATTGGTACAGCAGATAGCAGAAATAGTCAAAGTGATCCGAGCACGACTGGTAGCGGCTCAAGATCGACAGAAGAAATACGCTGACCCACATCGTAAAAATATCGAGTTTGAATCAGGTAGTTATGTTTTCTTGAAGGTCTCTCCCTGGAAAGGAAAGATCAGATTCAGAAAGAAAGGAAAATTGAGCCCAAGATTCATTGGACCCTTTGAAGTACTGAGAAGAATCGGTGAAGTTGCATATGAGGTAGCCTTACCTCCATCACTCGAGAATGTCCACAACGTCTTCCATGTGTCTGTGTTACGACCCTACAAGGCCGATTACAAGCATGTAATTGAATACGAACCCCTGTATTTTGAGAAAAACTTATCTTACGAAGAAATTCCTGTCCAAATTGTCGACCGAAAAGAACAAGTTCTCAGAAATAAAGTTATATCTTCTGTTAAGGTAATTTGGAGAAATCACAATGCTGAAGAAGCTACGTGGGAACTCGAAGAGAATATGATGAAGAATTACCCTCATTTAATTACTTAAATTATGTGTAAGCGACTCTGGGACAAAATCTTTGTAAGGGGGAGAATGTAACGGGTCAAAATTTTTGAGTCGTGATTCTGGGTACAGAATCCTTTTAAGGGGAGAAGATGTGACGAACGAAAATTTTGTAATTTAATTTTAATATTTATTGAATTAAATAAATATTTTTCGATGATTTAATTATTGGATTAAATAATTATTTGATATAATTGTGGTAGATTAATTTAATTATATGTGTTACATTTATTAAATTAATGTAAAGAATTTTTATTATCAAAGTATGTGATTATGTGAGCTTATTGTATTAAAAGAAATATTTAATATGCATATTGGTATTTTAATTAATTTAATTATTAATTAGAGATTTAATAAGTTGACATTATTTATTAATGAGAAATTTAATTATGTGACTATGTGAAATTATAAGAAATTATTATATTTTATTTAAAGTAAATTAAATAAAATATGGGATTTATTTTATAAAGAGTGTGACATTTTCAAACTATATGATAAAGCTTTATTAAATTAAATGGTTTTGAAATCTATTAGCCTAGCCAAACATGGCCTTAGTGGGAGTTGGAGCAGTTACTGTAAGACCCCGAATTTTATGAAATAAAAGTATTCAATTTTCCTTATAATTACAATTCAGTAAATGGTTAAATTGATAAAAGTTTAAAGTTATGAGTGCAATTTAATTTTTTTTTTTTCAAAATAAGCAAGTGGTTATAAAATAATCATTGTTGTCGGGGAATATTCGTTTGGTCGTGGAATATTCTTTCTGTCGGGGAATATTCGTACGACGGCGCAGCTATTTGTGGGCCCCATAACGAATAACTGTCGGGTGAAGGAAAACGACAAATTTGAGTTTTTACAAATAACGACGTAGTTGTTGCCGTTAACACTGTTGGAATACCCAGTGGTTAAAATACGGTAATACGCGTTATTGCACAGTAGCACACGGTATTGCATAGTATTTTTGAAATTATTGATTCTTACGTAAGAATGCACTACTCAATAATTGTTACAGTAATTACTGTTCAATATTTTATTTTATTGATTCAATAATTCCTACGTTGAAATTTTGTATTATTGTTGTTCAATAATTGTTGCTGCACAGTATTTCCCATTATCAGATCAATAATTCATATTATTTGAATAATATTATTAGATAACATTATTGGCAATGTCTAGAAAGTTCTGTCTAAGGAGAGGTTTGGTCATCTAATTGCGCGCCAGTAAGGAGAAATCTTTATTGGAAAGCCCCCTCTTTTCTGGGAACGGCCTGGTTGTCATAAATGTGATTCTGTAATATTATTTGTGAATAATTAATTATTGATTCATATGATAAGAAAATATTTATTTTATGTGGATATAAATGATGGATTTATTTATGTGGTTATAAATGAAGGAATTAATGTTGAGATGTTTTATCAGTATTTTGTCGGAATGGAGGTATTAAAAATCAATCAGGGTTTTTGAGATATTTTGCGGGGGTTATAATTTTTAATCCGACCGTTGGATCGTGGTAATTTTTGGATATGTTATACATATATAAGTTGAGTATATGCCCTCAAATTTTGAACCGTTAAAAATGAACGTATGATTTATTATGAATTTTACGAGATGACTGGTTCAGAAATTGTTGAATTTTCGGAGTTTATCATTTTGGTGGAAAATTCTAGAATTGGTGGGCCCCACTTGTGGTTGGTGAAGAAATGTGCTGAATTATATTTCAAATGTGGTGGGTGGGAATAGTAGCAGGTAAAGCCATCAGGTTGCAGGTCAAACCTACCAAAATTTTCCTATAAATAGAGGGCTAAGTTAGAATTGAAAATCACACCAGAAACATAAGCTTTCTCTCTTTCTCTCTCTAGATTATTGAGTGTATTTTGTGAGTATTTAGATACTTGGTGAGTTGCTATTCATCAGTGCAAGTTTCCTTCAGCCTTATACCGATCAGAAGTACTGCTCTTTTGAGGTAAGGGATAGTAAGGGATAGTAAGGGATAGTAAGGGATAGTAATGGATTTTAAGGGTTGTTATGATTTTCAGTTTCGTAATTTTTCTGATCTTCAAAAATTATAAAAAAATTTGAAATGATATTTTGATGAGTTTTATTGATTGTGTCCAAAAATGGTTATTTTTGGATGTATAGATTAAGAGTTATGAATCTTACGGGAAAAGACTATTTTAAAAGTAACCGCTTATAATTCCTTGTGGTTAACTCCAAAATTGATGAAATTTTTATTGGGAGTACATGTATATGATAGAAGTATACTCTGTAAATTTCAAAATTTTTAGACAAAAGTACAATTTTTGATAAATGTCTAAATATTCGGCTATTTTGGCCATATGAAAAATAGTAAATGACTTTTAAAAATTCTGAGAAAAATATATGTTCACTATGGGACTATATTATGCTAAATCCCAGAAAAGAAATATTTTTGGAACTGATTTGGTATTTTTCATGAAAATAGTCTAGTTATGAGTAAATGAATTAAATATGTTTTGTGAAGAAAGAAAATTGGAAAATAGGATTTTATGGCTTGAGAATCCTATATGAGGTATATGCAGATTTTTGATGAGGGTTTTGGTTATTGATGATGAAATTGTAAGAGTTGGCATTTTATGATGATTAAATGCATTAATTAGTAAAGTGTAAACAATTAAAATAAATTGTTTATAAATTTAAGTAATGTTATTCTTTCAATATCATTATACCGAAATATTGGTATGAATTTTATTGTGGAATTTCTATCTTTTGTGTCGGGGTTACTATTCATGAGTTGCTATTCACGATTTACTATTCATGAGTTACGAATATTACTCTTGAGATTAAAATTATATGTTGATCATATTATTTTTATCATCATATATAACATTTTTATAACCCTGATGTTGAAATTCTCTTTCACTGGAGTGTAAAGATGGGTAGATTATTGGTATGATCATGACTAGGGTTCTCTTTGGCCTGTAGTGCAAAGTTGAATTGTGACTGGTATGATCATGACCATTGAATTTATAATTGAATATCTTAAGCTTAAGTGAAAAGGTGAATTGATCAACATGGTTATAATTATTGTTTATATAAATTCTGAAATGATTATATATTTTTTGAGATATGAATATATTTGGCCTGTAGTGCAAATATAAATTGTTGATGAATATCTTTGGCATGTAGTGCAAAGATGGCCTGTTGATGAATATCTTTGGCCTGTAGTGCAAAGATGAACTGTTGTTGAATATCTTTGGCCCGTAGTGCAAAGATGGTTTGTTGATGAATATCTTTGGCCCGTAGTGCAAAGATGGATTTGTTAGTATGATTATAAACAGGAATTGTGATTTGGTATAACCATGATCTTTGATGTTTCAGGTAAAGACAGGTGATGAAAATATTCTTCGTCCTGGGTGCGAAGAAAAATTTATAGTCACAATTATGATTATAAGTTATTCATATGATTGTGGAAAGGAACTGTTGAGTGATGTTACATGGATAAAATATTGTTGGTGGATTTTTAACATGGAGAAGATAATAGACTTTATAGTCTATTTGACTCTTCTAATGGATTGCTCGTTCCGCTGCAACTATGGTTGAAATTTTTATCATTTACCATATGTTCTAAATCTCTGATTTATTGTTGATGAAGGCTATTGATAATTGAATTATCTTTAGTCATGATATTCTTTACTGAGCTAGTTGTGCTCACCCTTTTGCTTCACAATTCCTTTCAGGTAATAAGAGTGTAGCTGGGTCGAGCGGGGGTAACAAGGGAATAGAACGGTGGTCATCATTTAGTAGTTATATTTGGTGAAGAAAATAGGGTGAGGCGAACCCAACGTTGGAAGGGTGTTTTGTCACTATCATACAAGATGTCTAATGACATACAACCTCGTGTCATCATAAGACAGGGTTGTGCTCATCCACTTGCTGAGTATATCTATGGACACTACCTATATAATATTGGTGTTTGTTTGAAGTATAATTCTCAATTAGAGACAGTGGAGATAATGATAAGTCAAGAGAAGACTCACCATTGGAAAGAATATGATAGTAATCTTCTCGTTTTTCTTTGGGGTCTATTGGGTCAACCAAGGATAATTCTGTGGCCATATGATATCTATCATAACCTAGACGCGTGGCCTCCCATGTACGAAGGTTTCCTTGAGCACTTCCCAAAGATTCTAATTTCTAAAACAGTTTTTGACTATACCTTTATGTAAGGTGCCACTGTGAGGTACTGTCCACGGTTGGGACATGAGTCACATTTGGTATATATTTGTATCCAAACCCACAGCATATGTGTTGTTGTATTTTGCACGACAATTATTGTAATAAAGTTGTAGTTGTTTTCTGTACCATGTATTTGACGACTCAGAATGGGTTGGGTGGAATAGACCTATTTTGGGGTTGTCACAGGTGGTATCAGAGCTATAAGTAAAGAGCCCCGAGCCTCTCGCTGGTGACTTCCTGTTGATGGGGGATGCACCGAAGCCAGACTCTCCGTAGGGGACACCGTTCTGCGGTGGCAAACTGATAGGTACCACTGTGAGGTGCTGTGGTTGAAGCACCATGAGAGTCACAGGTGGTATCAGAGCTTAGGGATATGATCTTTGGCGGAGATCGGGGAATATAATTAGGAGGGGAGAGATGAGTAAATCCTTCGCTAGTGTGTCCTACCTAAGCTTATTTGTTGGTCAGTCATAATATCGAGATATTATGTGATATGTTAATTTGTTAAATTAACCCTTGTTTTGAAGCTGTATTCTAGAAAGATATCTGAAATACAGGAGATGAGCAATGGAGAAATCATGATGATAAGGAAGATGGAATCTGAAATGAAAGCAAGGTATTCTCAACTCTTTGAAATACCAGGTACGTAAATTTCGGGGACGAAATTTCATAAGGAGGGGAGATTGTAAGACCCCGAATTTTATGAAATAAAAGTATTCAATTTTCTTTATAATTACAATTCAGTAAATGGTTAAATTGATAAAAGTTTAAAGTTATGAGTGCAATATGATTTTTTTTTTTCAAAATAAGCAAGTGGTTATAAAATAATCATTGTTGTCGGGGAATATTCGTTTGGTCGTGGAATATTCTTTCTGTCGGGGAATATTCGTACGACGGCGCAGCTATTTGTGGGCCCCATAACGAATAACTGTCGGGTGAAGGAAAACGACAAATTTGAGTTTTTACAAATAACGGCGTAGTTGTTACCGTTAACACTGTTGGAATACCCAGTGGTTAAAATACGGTAATACGCGTTATTGCACAGTAGCACACGGTATTGCATAATATTTTTAAAATTATTGATTCTTACGTAAGAAGGCACTACTCAATAATTGTTACAGTAATTACTGTTCAATATTTTATTTTATTGATTCAATAATTGCTACGTTGAAATTTTGTATTATTGTTGTTCAATAATTGTTGCTGCACAGTATTTCCCATTATCAGATCAATAATTCATATTATTTGAATAATATTATTAGATAACATTATTGGCAATGTCTAGAAAGTTCTGTCTAAGGAGAGGTTTGGTCATCTAATTGCGCGCCAGTAAGGAGAAATCTTTATTGGAAAGCCCCCTCTTTTCTGGGAACGGCCTGGTTGTCATAAATGTGATTCTGTAATATTATTTGTGAATAATTAATTATTGATTCATATGATAAGAAAATATTTATTTTATGTGGATATAAATGATGGATTTATTTTTGTGGTTAAAAATGAAGGAGTTAATGTTGAGATTTTTATCAGTATTTTTGTCGGAATGGAGGTATTAAAAATCAATCAGGGTTTTTGAGATATTTTGCGGGGGTTATAATTTTTAATCCGACCGTTGGATCGTGGTAATTTTTGGATATGTTATACATATATAAGTTGAGTATATGCCCTCAAATTTTGAACCGTTAAAAATGAACGTATGATTTATTATGAATTTTACGAGATGACTGGTTCAGAAATTGTTGAATTTTCGGAGTTTATCATTTTGGTGGAAAATTCTAGAATTGGTGGGCCCCACTTGTGGTTGGTGAAGAAATGTGCTGAATTATATTTCAAATGTGGTGGGTGGGAATAGTAGCAGGTAAAGCCATCAGGTTGCAGGTCAAACCTACCAAAATTTTCCTATAAATAGAGGGCTAAGTTAGAATTGAAAATCACACCAGAAACATAAGCTTTCTCTCTTTCTCTCTCTAGATTATTGAGTGTATTTTGTGAGTATTTAGATACTTGTTGAGTTGCTATTCATCAGTGCAAGTTTCCTTCAGCCTTATACCGATCAGAAGTACTGCTCTTTTGAGGTAAGGGATAGTAAGGGATAGTAAGGGATAGTAATGGATTTTAAGGGTTGTTATGATTTTCAGTTTCGTAATTTTTCTGATCTTCAAAAATTATAAAAAAATTTGAAATGATATTTTGATGAGTTTTATTGATTGTGTCCAAAAATGGTGATTTTTGGATGTATAGATTAAGAGTTATGAATTTTACGGGAAAAGACTATTTTAAAAGTAACCGCTTATAATTCCTTGTGGTTAACTCCAAAATTGATGAAATTTTTATTGGGAGTACATGTATATGATAGAAGTATACTCTGTAAATTTCAAAATTTTTAGACAAAAGTACAATTTTTGATAAATGTCTAAATATTCGGCTATTTTGGCCATATGAAAAATAGTAAATGACTTTTAAAAATTCTGAGAAAAATATATGTTCACTATGGGACTATATTATGCTAAATCCCAGAAAAGAAATATTTTTGGAACTGATTTGGTATTTTTCATGAAAATAGTCTAGTTATGAGTAAATGAATTAAATATGTTTTGTGAAGAAAGAAAATTGGAAAATAGGATTTTATGGCTTGAGAATCCTATATGAGGTATATGCAGATTTTTGATGAGGGTTTTGGTTATTGATGATGAAATTGTAAGAGTTGGCATTTTATGATGATTAAATGCATTAATTAGTAAAGTGTAAACAATTAAAATAAATTGTTTATAAATTTAAGTAATGTTATTCTTTCAATATCATTATACCGAAATATTGGTATGAATTTTATTGTGGAATTTCTATCTTTTGTGTCGGGGTTACTATTCATGAGTTGCTATTCACGATTTACTATTCATGAGTTACGAATATTACTCTTGAGATTAAAATTATATGTTGATCATATTATTTTTATCATCATATATAACATTTTTATAATCCTGATGTTGAAATTCTCTTTCACTGGAGTGTAAAGATGGGTAGATTATTGGTATGATCATGACTAGGGTTCTCTTTGGCCTGTAGTGCAAAGTTGAATTGTGACTGGTATGATCATGACCATTGAATTTATAATTGAATATCTTAAGCTTAAGTGAAAAGGTGAATTGATCAACATGGTTATAATTATTGTTTATATAAATTCTGAAATGATTATATATTTTTTGAGATATGAATATATTTGGCCTGTAGTGCAAATATAAATTGTTGATGAATATCTTTGGCATGTAGTGCAAAGATGGCCTGTTGATGAATATCTTTGGCCTGTAGTGCAAAGATGAACTGTTGTTGAATATCTTTGGCCCGTAGTGCAAAGATGGTTTGTTGATGAATATCTTTGGCCCGTAGTGCAAAGATGGATTTGTTAGTATGATTATAAACAGGAATTGTGATTTGGTATAACCATGATCTTTGATGTTTCAGGTAAAGACAGGTGATGAAAATATTCTTCGTCCTGGGTGCGAAGAAAAATTTATAGTCACAATTATGATTATAAGTTATTCATATGATTGTGGAAAGGAACTGTTGAGTGATGTTACATGGATAAAATATTATTGGTGGATTTTTAACATGGAGAAGATAATAGACTTTATAGTCTATTTGACTCTTCTAATGGATTGCTCGTTCCGCTGCAACTATGGTTGAAATTTTTATCATTTACCATATGTTCTAAATCTCTGATTTATTGTTGATGAAGGCTATTGATAATTGAATTATCTTTAGTCATGATATTCTTTACTGAGCTAGTTGTGCTCACCCTTTTGCTTCACAATTCCCTTCAGGTAATAAGAGTGTAGCTGGGTCGAGCGGGGGTAACAAGGGAATAGAACGGTGGTCATCATTTAGTAGTTATATTTGGTGAAGAAAATAGGGTGAGGCGAACCCAACGTTGGAAGGGTGTTTTGTCACTATCATACAAGATGTCTAATGACATACAACCTCGTGTCATCATAAGACAGGGTTGTGCTCATCCACTTGCTGAGTATATCTATGGACACTACCTATATAATATTGGTGTTTGTTTGAAGTATAATTCTCAATTAGAGACAGTGGAGATAATGATAAGTCAAGAGAAGACTCACCATTGGAAAGAATATGATAATAATCTTCTCGTTTTTCTTTGGGGTCTATTGGGTCAACCAAGGATAATTCTGTGGCCATATGATATCTATCATAACCTAGACGCGTGGCCTCCCATGTACGAAGGTTTCCTTGAGCACTTCCCAAAGATTCTAATTTCTAAAACAGTCTTTGACTATACCTTTATGTAAGGTGCCACTGTGAGGTACTGTCCACGGTTGGGACATGAGTCACATTTGGTATATATTTGTATCCAAACCCACAGCATATGTGTTGTTGTATTTTGCACGACAATTATTGTAATAAAGTTGTAGTTGTTTTCTGTACCATGTATTTGACGACTCAGAATGGGTTGGGTGGAATAGACCTATTTTGGGGTTGTCACAGTTACCCATTACTGGGTTAACTGACCATTACGCGCATCAGTTCCCTTCTCCCTCTGTTATATTACGTATTCTTTTATTTTTAATTTTTTTAAGTCAAAGAAATATTCAGAGAGAGAGTTGAGAATTGTCTGAGAGAAAATTGAGTGTGTAATTAACAAGTGTTGAGAAAGGATCATCTGTGAATCATCTCCTCTAGATTATTCTCAGGTAATCTCTCCTTCCTAAATTTCTATTTCACGTATTCAAGTTTTATAAAAATGGCCTTCAAAACTTCTGTTAATCTCTGTGAATTGGGAATTGGTGTTGTTATAAGGATATATGTAATAATACGAGTAGCATAACATGTTTTATATATATATTGCATGATTCCATATCCTAAGTTTCGTAATCTGATGACTTGCTATTTCAAAAATTTACAGAGTTTGGGTTTTGGCCATATGGCCTTATACGTAACTTTAAGGTTTCAAACATAAATATTTTCGTAAAATTTACACTCTTATTTGATTATGCATTTTGATACGAAGAGACTAAGCCTTAAACGAACGGATTCGGTGTTATAACGAATCCGTAGCGTTAAATTATATGTTTTTGTTCAAAATCTTCAAGAACAGTACAATTTGCATAATTTAATTATGTGATTATATTTTTTAAATGGTTAAAATCAATTTATAAATGTTGGGTTATGTTTATGCATGAATTATAACATGTGTATATGATTAAATTCGTGTAGTAGTAATTTAATTGGAATTTTTGGGCTGTGTTATGCAATTTTCGCGAATTGCAGAACAGTTTCTGGCTCGTCGCGTCGCGGCGCCAGTCCAGTGCCTGAAGTCCCGCGCCGCAGAGCCAAGCCTCGAGCCGCAGCGCCAAGTGTCCGGCCGCAGCGCCATGGCGCCGCAACGCGAAGATCATGTATAACAGTGGCGCCGCAGCACCACTCTCAATAAAATTCAGAATGAGTTATTTTTTAAAATGTTAAGTCTAGCAATGTGTTAGTAACTTAATGTAATGAACATGTAAACATGTTAGAGGTATAATGTGATATTAAAATAGATGTTTAACATGTAAATAACATAATTACATGTGAATTGAATTGTTGAATACATAAGTAGCTTGATAATTCATGAAGTACAAATTATGTGACAAAGTGGTAATTTGACTAAGTATAGTCAATAATCAAAGTAGACAAAGAGAATGAGTTTACGTTGATTAGTTAAGTTATAATTAACTGGTATTGTGTATGTGAATGGTATGTAGGATTAAATTCAAATAACGAGTTTAGTTAAAGTGTAATCTACGCACGAGGTAAGTTTCCTAACCCTACTTGTGTGACGCCCCCAAAATAGGTATACAACACCCATTCTGAGTCGCCAAAATACATGGTACAGAAACAACTACATCTTTATTATTACAACACAAGAACTGTGAGTTTAAATACAAATATTGTCATTTAGACAATATTCACACTCAAATAAGCCCTCATTACAATTATTGATACATTATTTCACAAAAATAGTGAGGACTACTAAAGTAACTTCTAGAACCATCATTCCATACCCCGACTAGTACTCGCTACATTCTCGCCTCCTGAGAAAAATGGAACAAAAAGGAAAAGGGTGAGCTCAACTAGCCCAGTAAAGAACATTATGACTAAGATAATACAGAACAAATTATCGTTAGTCTTCAACAGGGAAAAATCTAATAGAATACAATAGACAACAAGTTTTAAATCAATAACTGCAGCGGAAACAGCAAACCATTAGAAGAGTCAAGTAGAGAATGAGTTCTACTATCTTCTAAGATTTAAAAGTCCATCATCAATATTTTATCCCTGTAACAACAATCAATAACCATCTTTAATCAAATATTCATCTTTGCACTACAGGCCAAAGATATTCATTTGTATCACCAGTCGGTCATGTTCATCTCAACACCTGTTCATCTTTGCACTACGGGCCAAAGATATTCATCAGTTAATCATTCATCTTTGCACTACGGCCAAAGATATTCAGTAATATCATCATTTAGGACTGAGGATGATGAAAAATATATTAAAGAAAACGAATCCAGTGAAACAAAATAACAAATATTAAGGATTCGTATTTCGATTTATTCATGTCCAAAAATACCTTATAATTATTCATAGTGAAGTAGAATTCAAGAATGATCAAAACATGGATACAATCAAAGCTAGTACCCAGAATAAATATTTTGGACGAAAAGAAGAAAATTTTATTTTTCGGTGAATAGTAACTCGTGAATAGTAACTCGTGAATAGTAACTCATGAATAGTAACCCCGACGTGAAAAGTTCCAAATTTGATAAAAATTTCCAACCAATATTTCGGCATAATGATATTGAAGAAATAATATCATTTTTGAATAAAATAACATCCCTTACCTCGTACAGACAGTACTTCTGGTCGGAATACCGGTATAAGGCTGAAAGACACTTGCTCTGATGAATAGAAACTCTCAAAGTATCTAAATACTCACAAAATACACTCAATAATCTAGAGAGAGAAAGAGAGAAAACTTGTTTCTGGTGTGATTTTCAATTCTAACTTAGCCCTCTATTTATAGGAAAATGTTAGCACGCCGAAGCAGACTTAACCTGCAACCTGATGGCTTTACCTGCTACTATTCCCACCCACCACATTTGAATAAAAATCTCAGCACATTTCTTCACCAACCAAGAGTGGGGCCCACTAATTCTAGAATTTTCTACCAAAATGATTAACTCCGAAAATTCAACAATTTCTGAACCAGTCATCTCGTAAAATTCATAATAAATCATACGTTCATTTTTAACGGTTCAAAATTTGTGGACATATACTCAACTTATATATGTATAACATATCCAAAAATTACCACGATCCAACGGTCGGATTAAAAATTATAACTCCCGCAAAATATCTCAAAAACCCTGATTTTTAATACCTCCATTCCGACAAAAATACTGATAAAAACCTCAACATTAACTCCTTCATTTTTAACCACAAAAATATATCCCTCGTTTATATCCACATAAAATAAATATTTCATTATCATATGAATCAATAATTAATTATTCACAAATAATATTACAGAATCACATTTACGACAACCAGACCGTTCCCAGGAAAGAGGGGGCTTTCCAATAAGGATTTCTCCTTACTGGCGCACAATTAGATGACCAAACCTCTCCTTAGACAGAACTTTCTAGACATTGCCAATAATGTTATCTAATAATATTATTCAAATAATATGAATTATTGATCTGATAATGGGAAATACTGTGTAGTGACAATTATTGAAACAACAGTAATATAAAATATCAACGCAGCAATTACTGAATCAATAAAATAAAATACTGAACAGTAATTACTGTAACCATTATTGAGTAGTGCCTTCTTACGTAAGAATCAATAATTGGTGCAATACAGTGTGCTACTGTATAACAACGCGTATTACTGTGTTTTAACCACCGGGTATTCCAACAGTATTAACGGTAACAACTACGCCGTTATTAAAAAAAACATATACTTGTCGTTTTCTTCATCCAATCGCTTTCCGTTATGGGGCCCACAAAAGACTGCGCCGTCGTACGAATATTCCCCGACAGGAAGAATATTCCACGACCAAACGAATATTCCCCGACAACAATGAATATTTTATAACCACTTGCTTATTAAAAATATTTACGCATTTTACCCATAACTAACCTCATTAATCAATTTAACACTTACTATTTCAAAATAATAAATAGAGGGAATTTAAATTTCATTTATTAATAATTTGGGGTCTTACAACCTCCCCTCCTTATGAAATTTCGTCCTCGAAATTGACGTACGTACCTGGCGTTTCGAAAAGATGAGGATACCTCGCTTTCATTTCCGTTTCCAACTCCCAGGTCATTTCCTCAATAGCATGGTTTCTCCACAAAACTTTAACTTGTGGTATGACCTTCGTGCGTAGGACATGCTCCTTTCTATCCAAGATCTTGACAGGTACCTCTTCGTACGTTAAGTCTTCAGCTATCTCGTCCGGTTCTAACTCAATAACGTGGTCTGGGTCTTTCACATATTTACGTAACACAGATATATGAAAAACATTATGAACACGAGACATACTTGGAGGTAACGCAAGTCTATAGGCCACATTTCCTACTCGGTCAAGAATCTGAAATGGACCAATAAATCGTGGATTGAGCTTTCCTCTCTTCCCAAATCTTGTAACTCCTTTCCATGGAGCCACACGCAACAATACATGATCCCCAATGTCAAATTCCACGTCCTTCCGATGAAGATCCGCATAACTCTTTTGTCGATCCTGTGCCGTTTGTATACGTTGTCGAATCGTTTGGATCTTCTCTGTAGTCATGCGTACCAACTCTGGTCCCAACAATGTTGCTTCACCCACCTCGTCCCAGCATACTGGAGAGCGACACTTTCGTCCATATAATGCTTCAAATGGGGCCACACCTATACTTGCCTGATAACTGTTATTGTAAGAGAATTCCACAAATGGTAGGTACTTATCCCAACTCCCTTTGAAATCTAGGACACAAAGTCTTAATAGATCTTCAAGAGTTTGAATAGTCCTCTCTGATTGTCCGTCCGTTTGAGGATGGTATGCCGAACTAAATCGTAAATCTGTGCCCATAGCTTTTTGCAAGCTAACCCAAAATCTTGAAGTGAATCTTGGGTCACGATCCGAAACTATGGATACTGGCATGCCATGCAGTCTCACAATCTCATCTACGTATATACGAGCAAGACGTTCAAGGGAATAAGTCTCCCGTATCGGCAAGAAATGAGCAGACTTGGTTAATCTATCAACAATAACCCAAATAGCATTTATGCCTTGAGAAACCGTGGGAAGACCCGTAACGAAATCCATGGTAATGTGTTCCCACTTCCATTTCGGAATCTCAAGTGGTTGCAATGGACCCTTTGGTACTTGATGTTCCGCCTTTACACGTTGACAAGTTAAACACCTCGAGATAAACTTTGCAATCTCTCTCTTCATATTATTCCACCAAAATGTATGTCGTAGATTACGATACATTTTGGTACTTCCAGGATGGATTACAAATGGTGTATTGTGTGCTTCCATCATGATCTTGTACTTCAAATCAGAATTGTTAGGAACACAGAGTCTAGAGTGAACTCGAAGTATTCCTTCTTCATCGATTCTTGCTTCTGGAATAGAACCTTCTTGCACTTTCTTCTTCATACGCATCAGCTCTATGTCCGTAGCTTGAGCAGCTTTAACTTTATCGATTAAAGTCGGTTCTACTCGTATATTTGATATCATCATGTGGGTACTTGGAGCCTTCATCTCTATCTCCATCCTTTGCAAGTCATACAAAATGAGCCTTTGTGTTAACAACATTGCACTCGTACCCGCATATGATCTTCTACTCAATGCGTCAGCTACTACGTTTGCTTTTCCAGGATGATATTGGATGGTATGATCGTAATCTTTTAACAGCTCGAGCCAACGTCGCTGCCGCATGTTGAGTTCCTTTTGGGTGAAGAAATATTTAAGACTTTTATGATCTGTATAGATCTCCACTTTCTCCCCATACAGGTAGTGTCTCCAGATCTTCAACGCGAAAACTACTGCTGCCAACTCCAAATCATGAGTAGGATAATTCCTCTCATATTCTTTGAGTTGTCGCGAGGCATAGGCTATGACTTTCCCATGTTGCATGAGAACACATCCTAACCCTTTGCCTGAAGCATCACTGTAGATAACAAATCCATCCGAACCAGATGGTATTGTCAGAACAGGTGCCAAAATGAGTCTCCTCTTAAGCCCTTGAAAACTCTTCTCGCATTCCTCGCTCCATACGAATTTGATATCTTTCCGAGTCAGCTGAGTTAACGGGGTAGCGATTCGAGAAAACCCTTCCACGAATCTTCGATAATAACCAGCTAAGCCTAGAAAGCTACGTACTTCGGTCACCGTCTTTGGTTGCTCCCAACTTTGTATTGCTTCAATCTTCGCCGGGTCAACAGATACTCCATGTTTTGACACCACGTGCCCTAGGAAAGCTACTTCCTCAAGCCAGAACTCGCATTTCTTCAACTTGGCATATAACTTATTTTCACGCAGCCTTTGGAGTACCAGCTTCAAATGATGCTCATGATCTTCACGGCTTTTGGAATATATGAGGATGTCATCAATAAAGACAACAACGAACTGATCCAAATAATCCTTAAATACTCGGTTCATCATATCCATGAAAGCCGCAGGAGCATTAGTCAATCCAAAAGACATAACTAGGAACTCATAATGCCCGTACCGAGTTCTGAAGGCAGTCTTTGGAATATCCTCAGTTTTAACCTTCAGCTGATGATATCCAGAACGAAGATCGATCTTTGAAAAGAACTGTGCTCCTTGTAACTGGTCAAACATGTCATCAATACGAGGTAGCGGATACCTATTCTTAATAGTGACATGGTTTAATTCCCGGTAATCAATACAAAGTCGCATACTCCCGTCTTTTTTCTTTACAAATAAAACAGGAGCACCCCAAGGAGATGTACTAGGACGAATGAAACCGATGTCCAACAACTCTTGTAGTTGGACCTTTAACTCCTGAAGTTCAATAGGAGCCATTCGATATGGGGTTTTAGAAATGGGCTTTGTACCAGGTTCAAGATCAATAAAGAATTCAATTTCTCGTTCCGGGGGTAGACCGGGAAGTTCTTCAGGAAATACGTCAGGAAAGTCAATAACAACAGGAATATTATTCAAATTTGACGTGTCTTTATTCAAATCCATAACATGGGCTAAGAAAGCTTGACATCCGTTTTTTAATAAACGAATGGCTTTATGGCTTGATATAACAGTGATTGATTTTAATGGCTTAGTTGTTTGAATTCGTACAACAGGTTGGTTAGGAATATGAAAACTAACAACCTTACGAAAATAATCAATTTTGGCATGATGAGTAGTTAGCCAATCAATCCCTAAAATCACATCAAAAGCAAGTATCTTTAAAGAGATAAGGTCAACAGGTAAGGTGATGGTACCAACTTGGATCACACAAGATTTATAAACAGTGGATGTGATGAAAGTTTCTCCTAACGGAGTCTCCACAGATAAATCAAAGTCTAACTTCTCCGGAGTCAAGTTTAAACGTTGAGCACAAGCAGGAGAGATAAAAGAATGGGTAGAACCGGTATCTAATAAGGTATAAACTTCGCATGAATTTATGATTAGCTTACCCGTGATCACCTCGTTTGGGTTCCTCGCATGTTGACCAGTCACGACAAACGCTCTTCCAGGAACCGTTGACTTTATCTTTTCTGGGACAGCTTTTTGAGTCCCCATCCCCGCTGGACTTGGTTTTGCTACAGTGCAATCTCGAGCGATATGTCCTTCCTTTCCACAATTATAACATACCTTAAACTGTTGTGGGCAGTTTGGGCTGATATGTCCTTCTTTTCCGCACTTATAGCATATAACCGGTGGTCGTTCTCCTCCCTTGGAACCAATTGCTGTTGGTGCTGACGTCTTCGTATTGTCATTGTTGAATCTCCTCTTTTTAAAATCTCCTCCCGACTCGCTTCTTCTATTTTCATAGCCACGATTACCACCAGAGTGGTTGCCGTTCTTGTCTGTATTTTTCTTTCTCCGCTAGTTATCATTGTTCTGATGACTGCTGTCACCGATATGATCCTGGTTGTGATCCCTCAGTTGACCGTACTCGTTATCTCGCTCTAATAATTGAGCCCTGTTGACAGCATCTGAATAGAGAGAAAATTTATGAGAAATGAGATATTGACGTATGCCGGGTTTCAAACCTCTCAGAAACATCCTCGTCATACGTTCCTCATTCTCCACCAAATGAGGTGCAAACCTGGACAACTCTGCAAACTTTGCCTCGTACTGAGATACCGTCATATTATTCTGCTCTAGTCTAATAAACTCTACCTCCTTCATATGACGAATACTTTCAGGAAAGTACTTGTCATTGAACAGTTTTTGAAATGTCTCCCAAGACATGCTGAGTGCGGTTGGATGGGTACGCTTCACAGACTCCCACCAGTAATCTGCCTCGCCACGGAACATAAAGGTGGCGAATGGAACCTTCTGTTCCTCCGTGCATCCCAAGACATCGAATATCTTGGTAATTTGCTTGACCCACGTTTCCGCCATGATCGGATCCGGCTTTCCCTTAAATTCTGGTGGTCCCAATTCTTTGAACTGTTTGGCTGTGACAAACCGTGAATTGCTATCATTTCCTCCTGTATTTTGAACACGAGTCTCCCTTGTCTGGTTTTGCATGAATTGCAAAAAACTTCTAAACATTCCATCGTTCATCATCTGCTCATTGGTGTTGTTCACAGGAGGAACATTGCCAGCCTGTTGCACGTTCTCCTCGTTGGTAAGCACCGGTGTCTCCACGGTCTCATTTACTCCACTATTCACATTCTCAGTCGACATTCTCAAATACTGCCATAAAACAAGGGTTAATTAAATAAATTAACAAATCACATAATACCCCTATATTATGACTGACCAATAAATAAGCTTAGGTAGGACACACTAGCGAAGGATTCGTCTCTCCCCTCCTAGTTCTATTCCCCGATCTCCGTCAGAGATCATACCCCTAAGCTCTGATACCAACTGTGACGCCCCCAAAATAGGTATACAACACCCATTCTGAGTCGCCAAAATACATGGTACAGAAACAACTACATCTTTATTATTACAACACAAGAACTGTGAGTTTAAATACAAATATTGTCATTTAGACAATATTCACACTCAAATAAGCCCTCATTACAATTATTGATACATTATTTCACAAAAATAGTGAGGACTACTAAAGTAACTTCTAGAACCATCATTCCATACCCCGACTAGTACTCGCTACATTCTCGCCTCCTGAGAAAAATGGAACAAAAAGGAAAAGGGTGAGCTCAACTAGCCCAGTAAAGAACATTATGACTAAGATAATACAGAACAAATTATCGTTAGTCTTCAACAGGGAAAAATCTAATAGAATACAATAGACAACAAGTTTTAAATCAATAACTGCAGCGGAAACAGCAAACCATTAGAAGAGTCAAGTAGAGAATGAGTTCTACTATCTTCTAAGATTTAAAAGTCCATCATCAATATTTTATCCCTGTAACAACAATCAATAACCATCTTTAATCAAATATTCATCTTTGCACTACAGGCCAAAGATATTCATTTGTATCACCAGTCGGTCATGTTCATCTCAACACCTGTTCATCTTTGCACTACGGGCCAAAGATATTCATCAGTTAATCATTCATCTTTGCACTACGGCCAAAGATATTCAGTAATATCATCATTTAGGACTGAGGATGATGAAAAATATATTAAAGAAAACGAATCCAGTGAAACAAAATAACAAATATTAAGGATTCGTATTTCGATTTATTCATGTCCAAAAATACCTTATAATTATTCATAGTGAAGTAGAATTCAAGAATGATCAAAACATGGATACAATCAAAGCTAGTACCCAGAATAGATATTTTGGACGAAAAGAAGAAAATTTTATTTTTCGGTGAATAGTAACTCGTGAATAGTAACTCGTGAATAGTAACTCATGAATAGTAACCCCGACGTGAAAAGTTCCAAATTTGATAAAAATTTCCAACCAATATTTCGGCATAATGATATTGAAGAAATAATATCATTTTTGAATAAAATAACATCCCTTACCTCGTACAGACAGTACTTCTGGTCGGAATACCGGTATAAGGCTGAAAGACACTTGCTCTGATGAATAGAAACTCTCAAAGTATCTAAATACTCACAAAATACACTCAATAATCTAGAGAGAGAAAGAGAGAAAACTTGTTTCTGGTGTGATTTTCAATTCTAACTTAGCCCTCTATTTATAGGAAAATGTTAGCACGCCGAAGCAGACTTAACCTGCAACCTGATGGCTTTACCTGCTACTATTCCCACCCACCACATTTGAATAAAAATCTCAGCACATTTCTTCACCAACCAAGAGTGGGGCCCACTAATTCTAGAATTTTCTACCAAAATGATTAACTCCGAAAATTCAACAATTTCTGAACCAGTCATCTCGTAAAATTCATAATAAATCATACGTTCATTTTTAACGGTTCAAAATTTGTGGACATATACTCAACTTATATATGTATAACATATTCAAAAATTACCACGATCCAACGGTCGGATTAAAAATTATAACTCCCGCAAAATATCTCAAAAACCCTGATTTTTAATACCTCCATTCCGACAAAAATACTGATAAAAACCTCAACATTAACTCCTTCATTTTTTACCACAAAAATATATCCCTCGTTTATATCCACATAAAATAAATATTTCATTATCATATGAATCAATAATTAATTATTCACAAATAATATTACAGAATCACATTTACGACAACCAGACCGTTCCCAGGAAAGAAGGGGCTTTCCAATAAGGATTTCTCCTTACTGGCGCGCAATTAGATGACCAAACCTCTCCTTAGACAGAACTTTCTAGACATTGCCAATAATGTTATCTAATAATATTATTCAAATAATATGAATTATTGATCTGATAATGGAAAATACTGTGTAGTGACAATTATTGAAACAACAGTAATATAAAATATCAACGCAGCAATTACTGAATCAATAAAATAAAATACTGAACAGTAATTACTGTAACCATTATTGAGTAGTGCCTTCTTACGTAAGAATCAATAATTGGTGCAATACAGTGTGCTACTGTGTAACAACGCGTATTACTGTGTTTTAACCACCGGGTATTCCAACAGTATTAACGGTAACAACTACGCCGTTATTAAAAAAAACATATACTTGTCGTTTTCTTCATCCAATCGCTTTCCGTTATGGGGCCCACAAAAGACTGCGCCGTCGTACGAATATTCCCCGACAGGAAGAATATTCCACGACCAAACGAATATTCCCCGACAACAATGAATATTTTATAACCACTTGCTTATTAAAAATATTTACGCATTTTACCCATAACTAACCTCATTAATCAATTTAACACTTACTATTTCAAAATAATAAATAGAGGGAATTTAAATTTCATTTATTAATAATTTGGGGTCTTACAACTTGTCATTACTATTCAAGATTATTATTTATGTCGAGTAAATTATCATTACTATTATTCAAATTCAAATGTTATATTAAAGATTGATTATTTTTTCAAAGCATGATTCAGTTATACAATAATCGTTCTATTGTATACTTCTTGAGATTATTATTCAAATTGAATATCGTTATTGTTGAACCTTATTAGACTAGTAAACCTTATTAATTCAACTAGTCCTTAGTTGGTGAACGTTCTAAATTTCAGAACCCTTATTGAATTATCCAAACCAAACTTCCTTTGGTGCAGACTCGAATGTCAAACTGAGATGAACAACCCTGCAAAGGGATTTACTTATGCGTTAGCGTTAAGATATTGTGCACAGTATAGTACTAAGGGTTGATCCCCCTAAGTACGAGAAGAAAGGTTCATAGTCTTATGACTGTTAAAGGTTTCAAGTATAACCCTTGATAACCTAGGACATAGTTCAAGGTCTTATGACCCTCAGAATTCTTTTGATTCTTGTTATTCATTCTTGATTCAAAAGTTGAGCTTTTGTTCAGATGTCTTTGATTTATTCGCATGTTATTATACTGTTATTTCATTATTATACTTGTGGGTATTTGTGCTCACTCTTGCTTAATAATAACATTGCAGTTAAGGACGAAAGAAATGATGAACCTTCCACTAGTAAAGGCAAGGGCAAAGTTAGCAAGTGACGAAGACCTGTTGTTTTATATGACGATGTATTTGTTTAAGACTTGAGTTAATGTTATTGTTTAAGACTTATTTGTTTATGATTCCGCACAGATGTTTAAGGTTAGTTTAACCTGAAATTGTATTATTATTATTCAGATGTTGTAACCCTTAAGGGGAATATTTTATTTCTATCTATTGCATGGTTTGCATTTATTATGGGTAGATAGATAGATGATATTTGTATCATGAACACCAAATCCTGTGGAAATGGAAGTACCGGATTTAGGGGTGTCACAATGTTGATATGCAATTTCTTGAAAATATCCAAAAATCTTGAAAACTGCTTATCTAACTTGGATTTCTGAAACCTCTGCGGATACGGTATGGTCAGCATTGTGATAGTCGGTTCCGGTGCATTCTGCTCTATGATCTCATTCTTATGTTTCCCGGTTTCCACAACTTCTTCTCTTTCAGCTGTTGCATTGTCCCGCTTTTCCTTTTCCTTAACTGTTTCTTGCAAATCCTTCCCACTGCGTAAAGTTACAGCTTTGCAATGCTCGTTTTTGCCCGGATTTATTTCTATATCACTCGGGAGTGTTCCTTGTGGACGGTTATTCAATGCATGTGCTATTTGCCCCACTTGATTCTCCAGATTCTTTATCGATGCACCTTGGCTTTGCATATTCTGCTCTATTTGATTCAATTTTTTGTCTTGTTCCTCGTTCCTTTTGTCAGATGCTCTAATGAATTTTTTCAAGGCTTCTTCCCAACTCGATTTCCTCTCTGGTTGTTGTTGAGTCTGATTTTGAAATCCGGATGTGTTTTGTTGTCTAGGTGCTTGGGCTGCTGCTTGATTTTTACTCCATGAAAACCCCGGATGATTTCTCCAACCTGGATTATATGCATTTTGAGTCAAGTACGGTTGAGTTGATCGATTATAGCTCCCTACGAACTAAGCTGATTTGGAATTTATGGCACATTGATCCGTGGCATGACCCCCATCACATAATTCACAAACCATCGCTACCTGCTGTGTGGATTGTGGATGCCATATTTCCATTTGCTTAGCCATTGCAGCCACTTGTGCTGTTAATGCTGTCATCACATCCACTTCAAACTTTCCCGATGTTTTCGGGGGATTAGACCTAGTCATGGGCCACTAATAGTTGTTGGTGGCCATTGTCTCTAACAACTGACATGCCTCATCAAAACTCTTAGACATGATCGCTCCCCCTACTGCTACATCAATACTAGCCCTCGTGGTCGTGTGCAAACCATCACAAAATATTCCTAATTGCATCCACTGCGGAATTCCATGATGAGGGCACTTACGAAGCATATCCTTAAACCTTTCCCACGCCTCATATAACGATTCTGAATCAAATTGTGCGAAAGTGTGAATATCGTTCCGTAGTTTTGTTGACTTCGCTGGTGGGAAGAACTTAGCTAAAAATTTTTGAGCTAAGTCATCCCAAGTGGTAATTGAGCCAGGAGGTAAAGAGTGTAACTAACTTCGTGCTTTATCTTTCAAGGTAAACGGGAACATTCTCAACCTTGTAGCATCTTCCGATACATTGTTGAATTTAAAGGTGTCACAAACTTCCAAGAAACTTAGGATATGCTCATTAGGATTGTTTATTGAATTACCCCCAAACTGACATATATTCTATAACATTTGAATTGTCCCCGATTTTATCTCGAAACTGTTCACATTGATTGTCGGCCTCCTAATACTCGACTGTATATTCGTGACATTCGGCATGGCGTAATCCCTAAGTGATTTCTGTTCGTTCCCTGCCATGTTCACGGGTATTTCTTGGTCTGCCAATTCTTCTTCCAAATGTATAACCTCACTATTCAACCGCAATTTTCGGAACTTCCTTTCGATATCGTCTGTATACGGAAAAAGTTCCTTTTTAGCTTTCGATCTAGTGTGCATACACTCACAAAAATTCCTGCCAATTCCAGAAGAAAAATAAGTAATGTAAGACCCCAAATTTTATGAAATAAAAGTATTCAATTTTTCTATTTAGTAAATGGTTAAATTGATAAAAAGTTAAAGTTAAAGGTGATATATGAATTTTTTTTAAAATAAGCAAGTGGTTATAAAATAATCATTGTTGTCGGGGAATATTCGTTTGGTCGTGGAATATTCTTTCTGTCGGGGAATATTCGTACGACGGCACAGCTATTTTTGGGCCCCATAACGAATAACTGTCGGATGAAGATAACGACAAAATTTGAGTTTTTATAATTAACGGCGTAGTTGTTACCGTTACCACTGTTGGAATACCCGGTGGTTAAAATACAGTAATACGCGTTGCTACACAGTAGCACACTGATTGCACAATATTTTTGAATTATTGATTCTTACGAAGGAAGGCACTACTCAATAATTGTTACAGTAGTTACTGTTTAATATTTTATTTTATTGATTCAATAATTGCTGCGTTGATATTTTATATTATTGTTGTTTCAATAATTGTTACTGCACAGTATTTTCCATTAGCAGATCAATAATTTATATTATTTGAATAATATTATTAGATAACATTATTGGCAATGTCTAGAAAGTTCTGTCTAAGGAGAGGTTTGGTCATCTAATTGCGCGCTAGTAAGGAGAAATCCTTATTGGAAAGCTCTCTCTTTCCTGAGAACGGCCTGGTTGTCATAAATGTGTTTCTGTAATATTATTTGTGAATAATTAATTATTGATTCATATGATAAGGAAATATTTATTTTTATGTGGATCTAACTGTTGGATATATTTTTGTGGTTAAAAATGAAGGAGTTAATGTTGAGGTGTTTTATCAGTATTTTTGTCGGAATGGAGGTATTAAAAATCAAATTAGGATTTTTGAGTTATTTTGCGGGGGTTATAATTTTTAATCCGACCGTTGGATCGTGGTAATTTTTGGATATGTTATACATATATAAGTTGAGTATATGTCCACAAATTTTGAACCGTTAAAAATGAACGAATGATTTGTTATGAATTTTACGAGATGACTGGTTCAGAAATTGTTGAATTTTCGGAGTTTATCATTTTGGTAGAAAATTATAGGATTGGTGGGCCCCACTCTTGGTTGGTGAAGAAATGTGCTGAGATTTTTATTCAAATATGGTGGGTGGGAATAGTACCAGATAAAGCCATCAGGTTGTAGGTTAAGTCTGCTTCGGCGTGCTAACATTTTCCTATAAATAGAGGGCTAAGTTAGAATTGAAAATCACACCAGAATTCATAAGTTTTCTCTCTTTCTCTCTCTAGATAATTGAGTGTATTTTGTGAGTATTTAGATACTCTGTGAGTTTCTATTCATCAGTGCAAGTTTCCTTTAGCCTTATACCGGTCAGAAGTACTGCTCTTTGAGGTAAGGGATAGTAAGGGATTTTAAGGGTTATTATGTTTTTCAGTTCGTAATTCTTCTGACCTTCAGAAAATTCTGGAAAAATTTGAAATGATAATTTGATGAGTTTTCTTGATTGTGTCCAAAAATGGTGATTTTTGGATGTATAGATTAAGAGTTATGAATTTTACGGGAAAAGACTATTTTTAAAGTAACCGCTTATAACTTCTTGTGGTTAACTCCAAAATTGATAAAATTTTTATTGGGAGTACATGTATATGATAGGAGTATACTCTGTGAATTTCAGAATTTTTATATAAAAGTATAATTTTTGATAAATGTCTAAATATTCGGCTGTTTTGGCCATATGAAAAATAGTAAATGACTTTTAAAAATTTCGGGAAAAATATATGTTCAATATGGGACTATATTCTGCTAAATCCCAGAAAAAAAATATTTTTAGGACTGATTTGGTATTTTTTATGAAAATAGTCTAGTTATGAGTAAATGAATTAAATATGTTATGTGAAGTAAGAAAATTAGAAAATATGATTTTATGGCTTGAGAATCATATATGAGTTATATGCAGATTTTTTATGAGGGTTTTGGTTATTGGTGATAAAATTTTAAGAGTTGACATTTTATGATGATTAAATGCATTAATTAGTAAAGTGTAAACAATTAAAATAAATTGTTTATAAGCTTAAGAAATATTATTCTTTCAATATCATTATACCGAAATATTTGTATAAATTTTATTGTGAAATTTCTACTTTTTTGTGTCGAAGTTACTATTCATGAGTTACTATTCACGAGTTACTACTCACGAGTTACTATTCACAGAAAAATTGGTTTCTTTTTCTGACCAAATTATCGTTGATTTATGAATATTGCTCTTGAAATTAAATTCTTGTTTTGATCATATTGTTTTTATTATCATATATAATATTTTTATAACCCTGATGTTGAATTTCTCTTCCACTTGAGTGTAAAGATGGATAAATTATTGGTATGATCGTGACTGAGGAATATTTTTGGCCTGTAGTGCAAAGATGAATTGTTAACTGGTATGATCATGACCATTGAATTTGTAATTGAATATCTTTAGCTTAAGTGTAAAGATGAATTGATTAACATGGTTATAATTATTGTTTATATAAATTCTGAAATGATTATATATTTGAGATATGAATATATTTGGCCTGTAGTGCAAATATGAACTGTTGAGGAATATCTTTGGCCTGTAGTGCAAAGATGAATTGTTGATGAATATCTTTGGCCTGTAGTGTAAAGATGAATTGTTAGCATGATTATAAACAGGAACTGTGATTTGGTATAACCGTGATCTTTGATGTTTCAGGTAAAGACATGTGATGAAAATTATCTTCGTCCTGGATACGAAGAGGAATTTAGAATCACAATTATGATTATGAGTTATTTATATGATTGTGGACCAGAACTGTTGATTAATGTTACAGGGATAAAACATTGTTGGTGGCCTTTTAATGTGGAGAAGATAATAGACTTTATGGTCTATTTGACTCTTCTAATGGATTGCTCGTTCCGCTGCAACTATGGTTGAAATTTTTATCATCTACCATATGTTCTAAATCTCTGATTTATTACTGATGAAGACTATTGATAATTTATTTATCTTTAGTCATGATATTCTTTACTGGGCTAGTTGTGCTCACCCTTTTGTTTCACAATTCCTTTCAGGTAATAAGAGTGTAGCTGGGTCGAGCGGGGGTAACAGGGGAATAGAACGATGGTCATCATTTAGTAGTTATATTTGGTGAATCATCTAGGGTGAAGCGAACCCAACGTTGGAAGGGTGTTTTGCCACTGTCATACAAGATGTCTAATGACGTACAACCTCGTGTCATCATAAGACAGGGTTGTGCTCATCCACTTGCTGAGTATATCTACGAGCACTACCTATATAATCTTGGTGTTTATTTGAAGTATAATTCTCAATTAGAGACAGTGGAGATAATGATAAGTCAAGAGAAGACTCACCATTGGGAAGAATATGATAGTAATCTTCTCGTTTTTTTTTGGGGTATATTGGGTCAACAAAGGATAATTCTGTGGTCATATGATATCTATCACAACCTAGAAGCATGGCTTCCCATGTACGAAGGTTTTCTTGAGCACTTCCCAAAGATTCTAATTTCTAAAACAGTTTTTGACTATACCTTTATGTAAGGTGTTACTGTGAGGTGTTGTCCACATTTAGGACATGTGTCACATTTGGTATATATTTGTATTCAAACTCACAGCATATGTGTTGTTGTATTTTGTACGACAATTGTTGTAATAGAGTTGTAGTTGTTTTCTGTACCATGTATTTGACGACTCAGAATGGGTTGGATGGAATGGACCTATTTTGGGGTTGTCACAAGTAACGTTTAAATTAAGATCGAATTCCTACCGAGACCCAGCGCCCCAGCGCTGTGGTTAGTACTGAATGCAGTGCCCCGGCGCTAGCCTGCCAAAATTTACCATTTTGCCCTTTTTAGCTTAAAATCTCCCGTTTGCTCTCACAGTCCCAAATCTGCAAAACAAAACTTAAACACAGTAAAAATTGCTACTGAAAGACTCGAGAATACACAAATTTAAGCTCAAGTACCTCCAATTCATGGGTATATTACCCAATCATCAGACTTTCTTTATCACCTGGAAGAATATTCAAATCTATAATTCTACTTGTTGCCATGTTGGAGTTAGTTGTATTTTTTATTTCTAAAAATTCATGTGGCCTACAAAGTTTTTTATAAAAAAAATGGTGGGAAAGTTAAAAAATAAAAACTGAACAAATTTTTTTTAAAGCGCATAGCGCCATTTTATGTGTTTAAAATGAAAAATATGAAAATGAAGTTTTCAAGTTCTGTATATTATGAGGGATAGAGAGTGTAGATAATTTCTAAAGAATTTAATACGTTTTTTATGGGGATGGATGGAGAGAGAGACCAATGAGTAAATGAGGCATGAGAGTTTTTTTAGGAGATAATTATGAAAAAATGTATGGGAAAGAGTATGGATAGCTATAATAAATGATGATTTAAGGGTATTATAGACAATTGAGTACTATATATAATAATTTCTAATCATTATCTTAATTCTTGTGTACACCTCTAAAACGTCTTATATTAAGGGACGGAAGGAGTATTAGATAAATGTACATGGCCACAGTTTCAAAAATAAATAATGATGTAAATTGTAGTTATTACCAAATATTAACAAAGATGCTAACCTTTTGTTGGTCAGTTATTAAAGTCAGCCCATAGCCATTTCCCAAAATAAGATCAGACACCAACAACTGCATGAACCAAGTCCAACTGTCATAATTCTCACTCCCCACCACCCCCATAGCTGTAGGAAACATCTGATTGTTTCCATCCCTGCCAACTGCAGATAGAAGCTGTCCATCACACACTATTTTCAGAAAACAGCCATCCAAGCCAAAAACATGCCTACATCCACCTTTCCAAGCCTTTTTCAAAGCATCATAGCAAATATAAAATCTCTTAAATCTTAGCACATCTTCAGGATTCAATCTTGTTATTTTTATGTCAACTATGTTATTCTTATTACTATTAACTATCTCAGCCCCAAAGTCCCACACCCTTGTATAATGATCCTTTATGACATGTTGAATCCCCTGCAGTGCTAACTGTCTAACCCTTATGTACTTAATCTCTGTAACATCCTACTTCAGTTTTAACTTTATCTCTTCTTGTATCTCTCTTAATTTGCAGCTAGGATTCTTTCTAATCTTATTCCCATAGTACTCAGCCAAATGTTTGACTGTAGCCAGCTTATTTTTGAAGATTCTGGTGCAATTGTGAATGTTTAAGATAGACTTAACCTGCCATATATCAGTCCCTTGTATGTAACTAGCCCATAATTTCCATGGACATCCTTTCTCACACTTAACTTGGCATCTTTTCGAATCATTGACTGGATACCATAATTTCCTCCCATTTGCAATGAAGTAGTCTCTTATGACATCTTTAAACTCCCTAATGCTGGAAAATGTCATGTACTCCTTAAATTTTATCAACTTCTTTTTTATCTTCTTGTTGTAAACCTCAACTGACTTTTTTTTTCTTTACTAGGGGGAGGCCCTACATAACAAACATCCTCGTCTTCTTCAATGCTCTTAAAAAGAGACCTCTGTACATCACTGTTCTCATATTCACTTTACTATGATGGATCATCTGAATCACTAGTCTCATATTCATTGCCCTCAATATCATTCCCAAATTGTTCTCCCTCTATGTGATTCAGTTATGGGTCATGTCCTGCCACATGTTCTTCCACATTTTCAGGCTCATCTACCTGATTTTCTCCTTCCTCTCCCTCATTGTATGTCTCACGTCTCTCATCCTCCAACTCTGTGTTCTTGTCCATCTCCCTCTTATACTCCCTAGCCATCCTCCTAGCTTCTACTAATTCTTCATCACTACAGTCTTCATCAAAATCACTATCAAAGGTATCTATCTCAGAACATTGCTCAATTACCCTTTGTTTACCCCTTTTGGACTTCTTTTTCGCACTCTTTTTGATACTCTGACATTTTCTACTTCTTCTATCACTCAACTTCTCCCCAACCACATTGTCCTCACCCTTACCAATCACATTTTCATTTGTAATTTCATTCACATTATCAGTCACAGTTTCATCAACATTTTCAAGCACGTTATCAGTCACATTAATACTAATATGCTCATCCAATATAGAGGTGTGATCAATATTGTATGGTAATACATGGTCTACATAGACATTAATTACACCATGTGGCAAGCAAATATTGACCATGTCTCTTATACTAACATCATCATGAACAAGTCATTTTTAATATCTACTCCATCAATTTTAAGATAAACACTTGATTCAGGATGATAATTGAGTTCAGTAGCTAAGTCATTAATAGCACCCATACAAAAATAATCAACATCCAACCATGGAATATGATAAACATTACCTTTCACATAATCACATAAAGGAGCATAGATGAACTTCCCACCATGGTGTACATTCAATTGCACAATAGTATCCATCTGTAATAAACCACATGCAAAACAAAGCATAAGTTGAAGGAATGAAAATAAATACAGAGCATTCATGTGGGGACAAAATGGGACCAAAATTTAGTAAAGAAAGATTTTATAAATCTCCAACCCAAGAAACAGTAAATAAAAGACAAAAAAGAACAAATAAAACTAATCAATCTAGGGTTTAGAAACCAAAGGGCAATACGACAACAAGTAACACAAAAAAAATCATCAAAGTCAGATAAGGGGACCATCAAATGGGTCATACCTGTGGACCGTTACTTGATATCGATCATTGAACGAGTTTAACCAACAAGTCGATTTTGTTTCGAAATCACACCAAATAATCGATTTTGTTTCGAAATAGAGTTTAATCGAACAAGTTGTGGTTCTTTTCTGAACGTTTCAATTGATCGATCACTTTGGAAGGCCTGGCTTAGGGCTCAGTTTACTTTATCGATCGAACTTGAAACAAAATGACGATTCACTTGCTTCTTTTGGCTTCTAATAGATGTGGGTGAGTGGGTCCATCAACTGGTCTTTGGGTGGGAGATTTTCCCTCTATATCCACGTAATGAAGGCCACATGGAATGAGTCCTGCCACATCATAAAATTTTTACACGTCTGCAACTTATTTGTTTATTTTCGTCTAAAGTCAAACGACTTGACGGATTTTCTAACGTTTTACTAGTAAAATAAAGTATAGTGAATTGAGTGTAAAAAAAAATGATTAAGTGACTCATTTATAAGTGAACCTATAATACAGTGACCAAATAAGTATTTAACAGAATAAAGGGGCATATTCGTTATTTCGAAAAGATCGTTTGAAAATAAAGGAAAGCAAAAATAAAAATAAAAAATAAAATCATGAATTTGCGGTTTTACATTTATTTCTCTGGGACGCATTTTCGTTTGTGTTCAAATTTTGTTACCTGAGGTCTCTAATTTTCACTCTCTTCTCAAACCTCTTTCTTCCTCCTCCTCCTCCTCCTCCTCTTGGAACTTTCTCTCTCCTAAACCAGCCATGGCTTCTGAGGTCATCACCGACAAAAACACCATTTTCAGAAAACTGAAAGCAAAATCAGATAACAAGGTATCTCATTTTCCCTCTTCATTTATTCAATTTGATTCTGGGTCGATTCTGATCTAAACTCAGATCTGGGTTTTCGTACAGAGATCTTCAATTTTGAGCTAATGGAATTTGAATTTGTGATGTAGATGTGTTTTGATTGCAGCGCGAAAAATCCCACTTGGGCGTCGGTTACTTATGGGATATTTCTGTGTATTGATTGTTCGGCCGTTCATCGCAGTCTCGGTGTCCACATCAGTTTTGTCAGGTTATTTTTAAATTGCTCGTCTCTTATTTCCATTTTGATTGTGGGTTTATAATTTATTGTTTGATTTTTATGCATTGATTAGTGATCAACTTTTACTCTCATTAAGCAATTGTTTAGCTTCTTTTGATTTGATCCTTGTGCCATTTCCTTTTTAAATTTTGCTAGATACCACATTTTACATAAGTCTGTATTCATGCAAGAAAGATGCAGTTTTTATAGGATCTACAGTGTCAATGAAAAGAATTGCATAGGACAGAGGTTATAGTGTAATTTCTTTACATTCTTCAGTCAAATTAATGGGAGTTATTTGTGATTAAAGCAGTAAGATATCTTAATTTGCAGCTCACTGAACCATATATTTAGATGATGCCTTCTCCTTTACTTTTGGGTTTGGTTCTTTTTCTTTTCAAATTATCTTCAGCCATGGATCCTGAAGGCCATTCATTGTAGTGGAATTGTACGATCCATAATCCATCCCACATCAATTCATCATGCAATGCACACCTGTGTATACTGGCCCAACAAGCATGTTGAATCTCCTACTTAACTAAAAGGTTAACCTATTAGGTTGAGACTCTACCATACTTATTAACCAATCTACACTCTTTAATTTATCCGATGTGAGATTCATGTGAAATATCTCAACATTCATGTTAAAGGTTGTTGATGAAATCCAGCTAAGCTATCAATATAATTACTGAAATAGGTATAGTTCCCGTTTATAGTTGTCATTTGGTACTTGTCTAAGGAGAAGATTAAGTTTGTTTCTGAAACTGTAGAATGTAATTTTACTGACAATCAATATTCTTAGAAGCTTTCCAAGTAAGCAGGTATTCATACTAAATTTGACAATCAAGATTCTTAGAAGCTTTCCAAGTAGGCATGTACTCATACCAAATTTTAAAGAAGGGTCATACCTTACAACCTTTCGTTTTGTTGCCTTTATTGAAATTCCTTTTTTTAAAGAAGTAAATATGGTATTTTTTTTAAATATAGAATTTAAGTGGCTGGAGCTTCGAAATGAAGAACATGTTTTAAATGAAGAATTAAGTGTTGGGAAAACTCCTCCAACTAGAATTGTCGATAAATTAAATAACAAATCACGCCAAAAAAGTAATGCAATTCCACCAAATAAATAACAACCACAAAATATAAAAGTACGAAAAATAAACCAAACACAAGACACCAAATCTTACGCGGAAAACCCTCTAAAACTAAAAGGCAAAAACCACGGGCCGAGCTCCGAATAATTCTACTATAATCAATTGTGAGTACAAATAATTCTACTATAATCAATTGCTACAAAGAACAATATAGTAAAGATACTAATTTGACAAAGTAACGAACCTAAAATATGGCTTCTTATGTTTGCTGTTAGATCCATCAGAAAGAATCTACCCTTTTTTTCTTGGTAATATGTATGTGTAGTCTTCCATAGTGGAATAAATGTTTATGTTTCCTATCCTTGATGTTACTTTTCACATCAAACTTCCTTCTTTTGTAAGGATATTTTCATGAAGATATTGGTTCCTCATTTCCAAGACCCTGATGTATCATTTGTAGGTCAACCAATTTAGATTCATGGACTCCAGATCAATTAAAAATGATGATCTTTGGGGGAAACAACCGTGCTCAAGCTTTCTTCAAGCAGCATGGCTGGAATGATGGAGGCAAGATTGAGGCGAAGTATACTTCAAGGGCTGCTGAACTATATAAGCAGTTACTTTCGAAAGAAGTTGCTAAAAGTTCAAAGGAAGAGGCAGGTTTGCCATTGTCACCTGTTACTTCTCCTTCAGCACAAGCTGCTAATGGGTTTCCTGATATCAAGGTCCTAGAATCCCCAAAAGAAAATTCTTCAGGAAAGCAGGAAAGTCCTGATGTCTCTGCTTCACCAAGAGCAAGAGCTTATCACTCAGTTCTTACCAGTTCAGTTAAGAAGCCTCTTGGTGCAAAGAAAACTGGGAAGACTGGAGGACTTGGTGCTCGAAAGCTTAACACTAAGGTAGAGACTATTCTACCTATTCGGCTTATTTTTGTAGTAAATTGTATTACTTGAATGACAACTTGTTATCTGTATAAAATTTGATTTCCAAAATTACCATCGGCATTTGAGTTTCCCTCACAATCTAATTCAGTTCTCAAATACAGCCGAGTGAAAGTCTTTATGACCAGAAGCCTGAAGAAGCACCTGTACAAGTTTCTACCTCAGCAAATAGCACCCCAACAGTTGGGTCATCTTCTATGTCTCGTTTTGAATACGTAGATAATGTCCAAGCTGCTGAGACAGGTTCTGGAGGCAACCATGTAATCAGCCATGTATCCGCACCAAAGTCATCAAACTTCTTTTCAGATTATGGGATGGACAGTGGGTTCCATAAGAAAACTAGCTCATCATCAAAAGTGCAAGTAAGCTTAATGACTTGTAATTTACTTACGAATGAAGAGCAAAATGAGATTATCACCATCACCATCACCATCACCATCATCATTATTATTATTATTATTATTATTATTATTATTATTATTTCATAACAGCAGATCAGCGGATACATATACCTGGTTTTTTGGAGCATTGATTGAGAGATGTTCATTTTTTCCCTTTCTTGCCTACTACACTTGTTAAATGTATCATTGTGGATCTCTTTCACTAGTGATGTTTTTTCACCTTATTGAGAACAACGATATATTTTTTTTATAACCTAGCGTACCTTTGTTTTTACATTTGGTTCTTCAAACATTTTTGAATTCTCCCCATCTCTGTCTGCACTTTCTTTTCTCCCCTCCTCACGTACTTTCTGTTAATGAGGGTTATTTGCTTGTGATATCAATTTGCATATAATATGTTGTAGTTCGGTATGACAGCAGTGGGTTTATAAATGTGATGCATGTCTCCTCTGATACTAACTTTTTTACCCCCAGATTCAAGAAACTGATGAAGCAAGGAAGAAGTTCTCTAATGCAAAATCTATTTCATCATCCCAATATTTTGGGGATCAGAACAAAGCAATTGACAATCAAGTTTCCCTGCAGAAGTTCTCTGTAAGTGCCTGTAGTTATTTTTCGAAGCTATCAGCTATTCAGCTTAATCCACTTCTTAGTTGTACTTGCTTTCTGTTTTTACTTTCAAAATATTCTTGAAGTGACTTCATCATATATCTGCAGTTTTTTGTTCTGGCTCAAAATATCTTTAGCTAATGAGGTGCGATTAATCTTAGTTTAGTTTATCCACTCAACTTCAACATGAAACGACATTAATGGTCACTAAAAATGAAAAGCCAATGGAGTGTCATGTTTGTAATCTGGTTAAATATCATATAATGATAAAACTAACTCACCTCTTTTATATTATTAGGAAAGTGAGTATAGGTTACTTGGGCATGGGCATGGCTTTTGTGCTAATGGAAAGTTTGTTGCAGCTTTATGAGGAATAACTTCTAAAGTTACATGATTAGTAGTATCATGGAATGAAATTTCAATTCAAATGATACTCTCTTTTAAGGATGCTTAGTATAGTTAAGATTGATCATGGCGCCAAAATAATTTTTATTCTCTTCTGGTTTTGAGATCTAAAAGGGAAAAAGTCATTTATCTTCTCATCCTACTTTCTTAAAATCGTGTACACAATCCAGATACTTTGGAATTACTATGATTGCTTTAGTTGATTAAGTACAGCTTCCAACTTATGATTGCTCATAGAAGTGAGTTTTAGTCTTTGTAATAGATTAAGGTGTTGTGACTTATGTATGACCTTTCTTTTATTGTCTTTTAGGGTTCTGCAGCTATCTCAAGTGCTGATCTCTTTGGCGATGATGGTGATTCGGGTCTTGATTTCACTGCAAGCGACCTTATTAACAGACTGTCTTTCCAGGTATATATATAGTTCACAATTGTGGTTTTCAGCTCTTGTAAATACAAGTAGATGTTTGTATTTTTGATGTTGGAGTTGGTTCCTGAACAGATGTATACTTAAGGTTGAGCTTGAGCTTGTTCTTGTTCTTGTTTCAGGCACACCAGGATATCTCTTCCATTAAGAATATTGCCGGAGAAACTGGGAAAAGGCTCAGTTCCCTTGCATCGTCATTAATGACAGATATTCAGGATAGAATCCTCTGATAACATTGTTCAAATTTTTGTGAAAAAAGTTGGTCAACAATACCCAGCCCATATTTAATGAAATGGCTGTAAAAATGAGTTTGTCCTGAAATTCTTTTAGGAGACAAAAATAAGATTTAAGCTTACAAGCAGCAGTTATTTTTATATTGTAGGATAAAAATTGTATTAAAAATGTTGATGTATGTGTTTCTTTTTCAATACCGAGTTTCCTTTTTATTTATTTTCTTCTTCTTCAAGATTAAGAGTTCAAGATTATTATAAGATTTGAATCAACTTCCTAAGAGGAAGATTTAGGGGGTGTTTGATAAAAATTAAATGAATCTGAATCTGAATAAAAAAAATTATTTGATAACTGACATATCTTAAAGATCTGAATGATATATTTTTAATATTTTATCCTTTTGAAAAAATTCAAAGTTGTTGTAAATTTATTTAATATTATATAATATAATAGTTAATATTTTTTATTATTTTTAATTTTTTTTACTTCATTTAGCCATTCAGACCAAAAATTGAGACTTAACCATTCAGCCAACGCATCTGATCGATTCAGCCATTCAGACGATTTTTTTAAACAAATGATTCATTAAGTTTCTAACAAACGGCCCCTTATTATGTTATAAGACGGTATTATTAATCAATTAATTGTACATTACAATTTACAACTTTCTCTTACCCCTTCCATTGCCATATGTTATAATTTTATTACGTCAAACACACGGCTCAAGCATTATTTTATTATATTATGAATTTTTAAGGGTGAAGCCCATAATGAATCAATCGAGAGAGAGTAGTTAGGATGTAGTTAATTTAGGTCAATTGATTAATGTTGATATGTATGTCAGGAGAGAATATTTTTTTACGTGTTAATATTGTATTGATCGATTAACTTATCGTAAAATTAATTTTATAATAATAGGATCTGAACTAATCTTATCATCCAAAATTGGTAAATCCTAATGTTATATTTTAAACAGGAAGTTATAATATGTTTTCAATCTTCCTTCAAAAAAAGAAGTCATTTTTTGGTGCTAAAAAGAAAGACGTCTAAATTGGGAAATGCGAAAAATTACAGTAGGACTGACCCAACCCAACCCAATCCAATCCAATCCAATTCAATTCAATTTTCCTTCTTCTTTATTTCTATCTGTGTGTCATCATTTGTGTTTGTGGGGGCGAATTTCAGAAATGGCGGCTGCATTTTCCCGCTCTTTACAAATTTCTGAAACCCTGTGAAACAAACCCCCAAACATTTCTTTCCCCTTTCCCTCCTTCATTCATCACTCCAAAATCATTTCGCCCCAAAATCAAAACCCTAGAAATTTCAAATTCCGTCAAAGCTAGCTTCAGCAAAATCACTCCATATCCACATTTCGAATTTAGTTAATCGGAAAACAAAAACCAAAATCAGACATTTCAAAACCCCAACTCATCAACTACCCACTACCCACTACTTACCTCCATTTTCTCTCTCTAAATCTATCTACTTTTCTTTGTAAGAGACAGTTGATGGATTCCCATCTCACGGATACTCGAGAAACTCACTCTCCGCCTCCGGATTCAGTTAATTTCCAGCAAACCCTAGGTGGGTCTTCACCCAATTCACCTCCTCCTCCTACAGCCCTAGCTAATTTAGGTAACTCATTTGCAGTTCCCGACGTATCAAACCTCCATGATTTACCTTGCCAAGATGAAGATCTGGATGATCCCGCTGTATCTCTTTTGTTTGGCAGTGAATCACCCAAAGATGAAGAACAAGAGGATAATCCTTTATGTCCTTCGCCTATTAATACTTATTCGGGGTATTCCTTACGATGGAGTTCGCGATATGGTTCAGGCTGGTCTGAACCATGGCCCTCATCCTCAGATACTAAGGCCTCGACTTCTCATTTTTCCGAACCATGGGAGAAGAGGTCTGGTTCAATTTCTCCGGTTTGGTTGGATGAAAAGCCATCTATGGTGGTATGTTTTTATATTAGAATGTGAATTTGTTGGCTTAGTTGATTTGTAACGTTTTAAAACATAAATAGATTTGAGTTTTACTATTCTGTTCTACTTGGTATATTTGCAGGGTGCAGGGCTTGAAAATTTAGGCAACACTTGCTTTCTTAATGCAATTATGCAATGCTTTACACATACTGTAAAGCTTGTTCAGGGTCTTCTTTCCTCCGATCACCCTATACCTTGTGATCGTAAGATCCTTTGCTGTGATTCTTTTAATTTTATTTTGTTCAAAAATTGATCTAAATATAATGGTTATTTATGATTTTGTTTGTTAAAAAGAGTGAAGAGTTTGGTTTTGAAACTTGAGTTTGCATTGCAGGTAACAGTAATGGGTTCTGTGTGTTTTGTGCTTTCCGGAGCCACATTGAATTTTCATTAGCTTCTACTGGCAGGGATGTCTCCCCTTGGAAATTTGTTGAAAATTTGAGCTGTATCCTTCTCACTTCTCTTTATGTATGTGAACTTTGATACATCATATATTTAGTTATGTGTAGTGAAAGACATAAAAGGTTTTATGTGGAGTATTTTTAAGCATTTTTTCTTCAGGTGATGGCTAAACCTAAACTGCACTATGGTTTAAACAGTTTGAATTATCTTTTTGATTTGCTAGCAACTATAGAATTTGTGATAGATGTTGTGATTCTTGACCTGCAATATTACCAGATTTGTCATCTAGTTTTCAGAGATATCAACAAGAAGATGCTCATGAATTCTTGCAATGCTTTCTGGATAGACTTGATAGCAGTTGTAGTGATTCAAAGACAAAGGATATGACTTCGGTTCCACAGGATGGTAACTTTGTCAAGCAGACTTTTGGGGGTTGTCTTGTTAGCAAAGTAAGAAGTTCTAACTAATTTATACTCTTTACCATATATTTTTGAGTATTTTAATTGTTGTTTTTTCTTCTTAATATATTTTATGAATTTAAAACATAATTGTCAATACCTGGTATTGAATTTCAGCTAAAATGTTGCAATTGTGGCCACTGTTCTGACACTTATGAGCCTTCCATTGATTTGAGTTTGGAGATTGAGGATGTTAGTACCCTTCAGACTGCTCTTGAATCTTTTACAAAGGTGGAAAAAATTGAAGATCAGGAGACAAAGTTTACATGTGAAAATTGCAAGGAAGAAGTGTCAATTGAGAAGCAGCTTGTAATGGATCAGACCCCTACTGTTGCTGCTTTCCACTTGAAGAGATTCAAGAATGATGGCTCTTATGTTGAGAAGATTGACAAGTGCGTGGAGTTCCCACTGGAGTTGGACTTGCAGCCCTATGCTAAGAGCAGTCAAGATACTACTGTGAGTGTGTTTTCTCATACTATCATTTTACTTGACAAATTATCAGGTTGTTAATGATGTTGAAGTTTATTAACCTGTAATGTAACTGTTTCATATCTATAATGTGAAAATCCTTGTCATCAAATCATTGTGCTTTGGTGGTTTGCTGCTAAAAGCTAATAGATGATAGCTAAGAACTGCTCTGATGTGAATGGAAATGGCCTTTGCATATTAGCTTATTAAAATATAATATAGCCCATTATCTTGTCTTTGAAACCTTTTTCTAAATTTTTGATCAGTTATTAGTGAATTTGCTTTTAGTTGAGCCTATAACTAAATGGAGGTAAAATTGGTGTGTATAACACATCTACGAACTTTCCTATTCCTTGTATATATGCATTATCGTAGTATTTTGACTTCATAGTGTCTACTAAGCATCTTATTAACACTTCACAAAATTTATCAAAGTTTTATTTATGTTTAACTTCGTATATTTTACAATTTTTATGGTAGCACTGATATTCTAACTTGCTTTAGGTTGAATTGAAGTATGATCTGTATGCAGTTGTGGTGCATATTGGATTCTCTTCTACTTCTGGGCATTACTATTGCTTCATTCGTTCTGCCCCGGATACCTGGTACAAGTTTGATGACTCAAAGGTAAAATTATCACAAACTTCAGTGTATACTACTATTGTTTAGTGTGCACTTACTCTTTTTTTAATATATATACATTTAGTGATTATGAAAAATTAAGACCAAAATTTAATTGGTATTTTGTAGGTTGTTAGGGTTCAAGAAGATTATGTTCTTTCACAGGAGGCCTACATACTTTTTTATGCAAAGCAGGGGACACCATGGTTTTCAAGTTACTTGGAAACTCTAAAACCATTCTTAGATTCACATATTTTCAATACTTCTCCCAAGTCAGTGTTAGATAATCTGGACATCTGTACATCGTCTTCCAGTAATTCAACTAATCATAGTCGTGATGTCAATGAAACCAGTGATGCTGGAGATGAAATTCATATAGATTCTCCTAGTGAATTAAGACATGACTGGGGCAATGGCAGTAAAGACAGAGATGATACACAGATAATTAGTACCACATTGCCCCTTGGCACAAGTAATTCTTGTAATGGAACCTTTAATGTTGAGAAAATGTTTCCACCGTCTGTTCTTCAAGTAAAGAGCTTGAATCAGGATGATTTTAAAACCAATGCCGATAATAGTCCTCAACTGCCACCAAGATCTCCTAGCCCTGATATATTATACAAAGATGAGTCTTCAGGTATTTAACAATATTATATTTTTTGTATAAAAGTGTGCCTGTATCATTTCCTTGTATTTGGTAGACAAACTAACATGACAAATTCTGGTTTAATTTTCAGAAGTTGGGGTCTCTATCAAGCGTGATCATCTCAAGTTGGTAAACCAGTTACCTTGTAAACATCAAGTGAAGAAAGACCGGGAAGCCTTAAAGACAAAGGAGGCTTGTAGATATTTGAAATCGAGGCCCGGTGCAAGGAGCAAAACATTATTGGCTTCTATGAAGGGGCCCCATAGTGAAGGTTCACAGAACAACAAGCGGATAAGAAGAATGGAAGTGTCTCCTCATAAAGATGATACCCCTTCTTCAAGGACTCGCCAAAAAGGCTGAACTTAAGTCGCTCGTGCGTCGTTTGGCTGCTGGATATTTCCGCTGATTAGGTTCTAAGCTGTGGTAGATATTTATATACCCCAGGTCTTCTCATATTTGCTCATGTAGATGTTACTAGAATGTTACTTCTTTAGATCAATAGATCAAATCTCTGTTTTAAGCTGGAAGTATCTTTAGCCTAGTCTGTTCCTCCATTATGAGAAGTTAGACCCTCTTTGATGTAAAGTTCAGTGTAGATTTTGTTTGGGCTGTTATAGTTTTTGGTGAACAAGTGTTAGATATTGAGATCATGAATTGGATTGGAAGTTCCTCCTATTAGCAGGATGCATGAGTAACGTGACTTGTAATTTGACTTGATGAACAGATTAAAGATATATTAAGTCCATTTTGCGGTTTTTGGGAAACTAGGTGAATTTATTTGAGGATCTATAATTCCTTATAATTTTAGATGCTTTAATGGAATTTCTTGTGGATTCATTCTGGGTAGCTGGATTTTGAGTTTATTTTTGCAGAATGTTGTATATGGAATATTTTGGGGTAGAAGATTTGTAGAAAATAGAAAGTATCAGATAGCAGATGCCTCTGTTTGATTAATTTGTGTGGTATGGAACTATGGACTAGTATAATCTGTATAGACAAGGCAGATCATCTCTGTATAATTGCAAAAAGGGTGCCGTACTGTTATCTGGATAATCTCCGTTTAAAAAAATTGGTTTGTCTTTGAGGTAAAGTTAATACGAGTATAAAGAATTGTAACCAAGACGTGTAAACCAATGTTCTACATTGCTTAAGCAGCATTGTTTATGTAAAACGCACTAGGTTTTTTCTTGTTTATGCAGTCTCTAGATCCCTTTGATTTTTCAATAACAGCAAATACTAGACTTGCTATATGATGATTTCAAATGCCCTCCGCCAGTTCCCCTTTTCTCTTCTACCTCTCAAAAAATGCCCACCACCAGTTCCCTTTTATCTTCTACCTCTCAACCTCCATTATTAGTGCGAGCCAGAAAAAGTTTCTTTCATATGTATGGGAGATCAAAATCTACTAAAATGGTTGCTCCTATTTACATGCAAGATCAAGAAATGATGCCGAGAAATACTTTCTCAACTTGCAAGAGATCTTTAGCGCAAGACCTTATACTGCGAGATTCACCAGGCTCATTTGATCTCCCCAAACATGTGGTCATAATAATGGATGGATTGAAGGAGCCCTCAATGAAACTGCTTGAATGGGTTCTCAAAAATATCACCTTTGAAGCTTGTTTCACCATCACCCTCCTCGGAGTCAATCCCTGGCTTAATATTCCCCGTGAGTGTAAATACATGTATTGTGTTCTAAAGCTGTGGAACAAGAGCAGAAAAGGTTTTATATTTCATAAAATGCATATATATATATACTAAAAACATATATATGTGGCACGATGCATAGTCAAAGTTGATTGTTGTCAACAGTTGAGCATACGATTTTTGTAACTGCATGTTGTTTTGACATCTTTGTAAGACAAACAAAATGTCAAAATAACAGTTGAGCCTAGTGTTAAAATTCATCCGCCCATTCACCCAACTGTTTGATAGACAACTAATACTTATTTGAGTGTTAAATTTTCCTAATATATTACTTTTATTGTATGCAGTGTCTTGCAAGACATGGTCCGACATTTGGATGATGGACATCGAGGATTTAGTAACTAAGAAAGAGAGCACGGGGTGGAAAAGCACTTTCCTAAGAGTTCAACCGTTAGTCGAACTTTGCCGAAAATATGGGGTATTAATTCAGCACTTTAATTTTAGTAGTAGTATAACCTAAGAATATCACACATTATATATTCTTAAAAAATGATTATTTTTTACTTGTGAGCTATATATATATATATATTTATAGGTGATTCCACAAGTAAGAACTTTAATGGGGTTTCCTCTACGATCACTTGTTGTTGAGCGAATCGCAAGCCTGCATGCAAACTTGGTTGTTTTCGATAGGTATACATACATATATGAAGAATTAAGACTACCCATTATAATAAAAGTTTATAAAATTTTGGTATTAACTTGAGTTAATATTTGGGCATATATGGACATGCTAGGCACCATTACAGGAAATATATTGAATTCTACGCGGAAAAAATTCCATGCAACATAGTAGCTATGAATGATCACGGGGAGTTCGATATGATCAAAGTCCGGTCGGTTATGGATACCGAGGATTATACTATTACCACAACCGGAGAGTCCCCGGTACCTACACCGAAGTTGATGATTGCCGATCAGTACTGGATGAAATATCTCAAGCTAAAATTGCCCAGAGAACTTGCTAAGGAGAGGAAGATATATTTTGGAGGATAGAAAAAGAAGAAGTTAGAGCTAGCTACCTAGCTAGCAATTTCCGATTCCTAGCTAGATGTTCTCCTTGCAATTGGGAATTCGGATTAATCCTCAATTTCTCTCAATGATATATATATATATATATATATATATATATATATATATGTATTATTAATGGTGTACGTGTGATTTCATCAGATATATTTGCTGATCACAATCATTCTCAAAGAATTAAGCATTTCAATTGATTAATAACAACAGTTCCTATATATATATATATATATATATATATATATATATATATATATACAATAAAATTTTATGATATAATTATAAGTAGAGTTAGCTAGCTAGCATGATCAGATATGTATGATATCATGAACTTCTTCAATTTGAAAATGCAACTATCATTTGCTTCTACATCTATTATATATTCTAGCTACTACATTTATTTTATACCTTTTGATGATGGAAAATTGAAGTCTGATGATGAAGTTATTTATTTAGAAATCATTAATTTAATAAAGACATGCATTGCATGCACATTGCTTACAAATTAATTAATTAATACTCTCATACCCAATTTTAGTCTAGTAAATGATTATTATTATTGAGAGTATATAAATCAGTCTGCTTCTCCAGCGAACTATAAGGAGTAAACTAAGAACGAACCAGCTATAGCGACGGTTTTTTCCGTCGTTATAGCATAGAAAAATGGTTTTCTATGCTTTAGCAATGGATTTTCCGTCGCTATAGCCGGATTGTTATTAGTTCGCTCTCTTCAGCTTACTAGAGAGAGCCAGACTATATATATATACAGTAAAATCCCTATTTAGAAATATTCTATATAAGAATAACCTCTACAATATTATAAAAAAATTTGGTCCCAATTTGAGCCAGTTATAAATAGGAATAACCTCTAAATTGTAATATGTTATATACTTTTTAAGTCTCGTATTAAGAAACTATACCTCTATATAGTAATAATTTCATATATATATAGCAAGGATCAAGAGCATTTCTCTTAAATAGCATTCCTCCTTAAATAACACTCATTTATTAAAATTACGTTGTTTTGGAGTCTTTTAAAAGAGAGTGGTCCCACTTGCTTCTTTTTATTTACAAAAATACCACCCACGGCCCCACTTGTTTTTTAAAAAAGACTCCAAAACGACGTAGTTTTAATAAATGAGTGCTATTTAAGGAGGAATATTATTTAAGGGGAATGCTCTTGATCCTTGCTCTCTCTCTCTCTCTATATATATATATATATATATATATATATATATATATATATATATGAGAGACAATATTAATTTTAAAAGACTATATTTTTTATAAAAGACAACATTTTCTATAAAGAACTACGTTTTTCTATAAAAGACTATATTTCCTATAAAGGAGACTAAATTTTCCTATAAAAGACTAAATTTCCTATAAAAGACTACATTTTCCTAGTTTGAAAATCTAAATAATTTATGTTTTCTTTAATTTTTTTTCCATTAAATATTCTATAAATACCATGCACACAACTTTGCATAAATATTTTTTGAATAATAATTATTAGGGAGTTCTTATTGATATTTTTGTTAAAGTGAATATTTTTGGGTGTTCGGAAAATATTTTGTACCAATACCTCTATTTAGTAATAACCTCTCAATTAGAATACAAATAGTTTAGTCCAAAGTCTATTTCTAAATAGATGTTTTACTATATATATATATATATATATATATATATATATATATATAACTCTTAAGAAGCGTAGCCATGACCTCCATGTTGACCACCATTAGCTAGCATATACAACCACTTTCACCGCCAGAACCTCCACCACTGCCCCCAGCGTATCTGCCACCTGGCACTCCTCCTGCACCTCTACCTAGCTTCTCCACTATCGCTACCATATCCACCTCCTCTAGGACCATAGCCTTCTTCTGTTCTCCACCTCCACCTCCATGCCCACCCAGCTCCTCCACCATATCCTTCACCACCAGTGATAGATTTACTAAGGGCCAACATAAGTAGCTGTCCCTGTTAGAATTTTTTTATATAGGTGTGACACCCCCAAAATAGGTATACAACACCCATTCTGAGTTGTCAAAATACATAGTACAGAAACAACTACAACTTTATTAATACAACATAAAAACTATGAGTTTAAATACAAATATTGTCATCTAGACAATATCCACACTCAAATAAGTCCTCATTACAATTATTAGTACAATATTTCATAAAATAGTGAGGATTGCTAGAACAACTTCTAGAACTATCATTCCACACCCCGACTAGTACTCGCTACATTCTCGCTGTAAGACCCCAACTTATTAATGAATAAAATCAAATTTTCTCTAAATATTATTGTGAATAATAAGGGGTTAATTTGATATAATACTTTGGTTATGGGTGAAATGTGCAAATTTTGCAAAATAAGCAAGTGGTTATAAAATATTCATTTTGTCGGGGAATATTCGTTTGGTCGTGGAATATTCTTGCTGTCGGGGAATATTCGTACGACGGCGCAGCCTTGTGTGGGCCCCATAACGGAAAGCGATTGGATGAAGAAAACGACAAGTATAAGTTGTTTATAAATAACAGCCTAGTTATTACCGTTAATACTGTTGGAATACCCGGTGGTTAAAATACAGTAGCACACGGTATTACACCAATTATTGATTCTTACGTAAGAAGGCACTACTCAATAATTGTTACAGTAGTTATTATTCAATATTTTATTTTATTGATTCAATAATTGCTGCGTTGATATTTTATATTATTGTTGTTTCAATAATTATTGTTGCACAGTATTTTCCTTTATCAGATCAATAATTCATATTATTTGAATAATATTATTAGATAACATTATTGGCAATGTCTAGAAAGTTCTGTCTAAGGAGAGGTTTGGTCATCTAATTGCGCGCCAGTAAGGAGAAATCCTTATTGGAAAGCCTCCTCTTTCCTGGGAACGGCCTGGTTGTCATAAATGTGATTCTGTAATATTATTTGTGAATAATTAATTATTGATTCATATGATAAGGAAATATTTATTTTATGTGGATATTAATGAGGGATATATTTTTGTGGTTAAAAATGAAGGAGTTAATGTTGAGGTTTTTATCAGTATTTTTGTCGGAATGAAGGAATTAAAAATTAGGATTTTTGAGATATTTTGGGGGGTTATAATTTTTAATCCGACCGTTGGATCGTGGTAATTTTTGGATATGTTATACATATATAAGTTGAGTATATGTCCACAAATTTTGAACCGTTAAAAATGAACGTATGATTTATTATGAATTTTACGAGATGACTGGTTCAGAAATTGTTGAATTTTCGGAGTTTATCATTTTGATAGAAAATTCTAGAATTGGTGGGCCCCACTCTTGGTTGGTGAAGAAATGTGCTGAGATTTTTATTCAAATATGGTGGGCGGAAATAGTAGCAGGTAAAGCCATCAGGTTGCAGGTTAAGTCTGCTTCGGCGTGCTAACATTTTCCTATAAATAGAGGGCTAAGCTAGAATTAAAAATCACACCAGAAACAAGTTTTCTCTCTTTCTCTCTCTAGATTATTGAGTGTATTTTGTGAGTATTTAGATACTTTGAGAGTTTCTATTCATCAGAGCAAGTTTCTTTCAGCCTTATACCGGTATTCCGACTAGAAGTACTGATATCTTGAGGTAAGGGATATTATTTTCTTCTTAATGATATTATTTTCTTCAATATCATTATGCTGAAATATTGATATGAGTTTTTATCAAATTTGAAACTTTTTGTGTCGGAGTTACTATTCACGTATACGGTACTATTCACGAATACGGCACTATTCACCGAAAAATAAAATTTTCCCTTTTTGTCCAAGATGTCTATTATGGTTACTATCTTTGATTGTATCCATGTTTTGATCTTTATTTTTGAATTCTGCTTCACAATTGATTATTATGAAGTATTATTGATGTTGGATAAACTGTTATACGAATCCCTACTATTTGTCCTTCTGTCTCACTGGATTCGTTCTCTTTAAGATATTTTTCATCATCCTCAGTCCTAAATGATGATATTACTGAATATCTTTGGCCTGTAGTGCAAAGATGTATGATTACTTGATGAATATCTTTGGCCTGTAGTGCAAAGATGAACAGGTGTTGAGATGAACATAACTGACAGGTGATACAAATGAATATCTTTGGCCTGTAGTGCAAAGATGAATATTTGGATAAAGATGATTATTAATTGATGTTACAGGGATAAAATATTGATGATGGACTTTTAAATCTTAGAAGATAGTAGAATTCTTTCTCTACTTGACTCTTCTAATGGTTTGCTGTTTCCGCTGCAGTTGTTGATCTAAAACTTGTTGTCGATTATATTCTATCTGATTTTTCCCTGTTGAAGACTAACGATAATTTGTTGTATATTATTTTAGTCATAATATTCTTTACTGGGCTAGTTGAGCTCACCCTTTTCCTTTTTGTTCTATTTTTCTTCTCAGGAGGTGAGAACATAGCAGGATCTAGTCGGGGTATGGAGTGATGGTTCTAAAAAGATGTTTTAGTAGTCCTCACTATTTCTGTAAAATAATATTTGAATAATTGTAATGAGGACTTATTTGAGTCTGGATATTGTCTAGAAGACAATATTTGTATTTAAACTCACAGTATGTGTTGTCGTATTTTGCACGACAATTGTATTATTGAAGTTGTAGTTTGCTTTCTGTACCATGTATTTGGCGACTCAGAATGGGTGTTGTATACCTATTTTGAGGGCGTCACAGTTGTTATCAGAGCTTAGGGATATGATCCCTGGCTGAGATGTGAGACAAGAACTAGGAGGGGAGAGACGGGGAATTCCTTCGCTAGTATGACCTGACTAAGTTTATTTGGTGTTTATTTGGTCGGTCAGAGTATAGGGATAATATATGACATGACTATTAACCCTTGTTTTATGGCAGTATTTAAGAATGGCACCTGAGAACGTTAATAATGGAGTAAATCAGACCGTGGAGACACCTTTGATCACCACCCAGGGGAATGTGCAACAGGAAGGCAATATTCCTCCTGTAAACAACGTTACCGAGCAATCGATGAATGATGGAATGTTTAGGAGCTTTTTACAGTTCATGCAAAATCAGACGAGGGAGACTCGTGTGCATAATACGGGTGGAAATGATAACAACGCGCGGTTTGTCACAGCTAAGCAGTTCAAAGAATTGGGACCACCAGAATTTAAGGGAAAGCCGAATCCGATCATGGCAGAAACGTGGGTCAAGCAAATTACCAAGATATTCGATGTCTTGGGATGCACGGAGGAACAGAAGGTTCCATTCGCCACCTTTATGTTCCGCGGTGAGGCAGACTACTGGTGGGAGTCTGTGAAGCGTACCCAGCCTGACGCACTCAACATGTCCTGGGAAACATTTCAAAAATTGTTCAATGACAAGTACTTTCCTGAAAGTATTCGTCATATGAAGGAGGTGGAGTTTATCAGACTGGAAAAAAACAACATGACGGTGTCCCAGTACGAGGCGAAGTTTGCAGAGTTATCCAGGTTTGCACCTCATTTGGTCGAAAATGAGGAACGAATGACAAGAATATTTCTGAGAGGTCTAAAACCCGAGATTCGTCAATATCTTATCTCTCATAAATTTTCTTTATATTCAGATGTTGTAAACAGGGCTCAATTATTAGAGCGAGATAATGAGTATGTGCAACCGAGGGACCACAACCAGGGTCATACCAGTGGCGGCAGTCATCGAAGCAATGAAAACCAGCAGGGAGGAAAACATTCGGACAAAAGCGGTAACCACTCTGGTGGTAATCGTGGTCGTGATAATAGAAGGAGCGAGTCGGGAGGAGATTTTAAGAAGAGAAGGTACAACAATGATAACGTGAAGACGTCAGCACAAACATCAACTATTTCTAGGGGAGGAGAACGACCACCGGTCGTATGTTACAAATGTGGAAAAGAGGGACATATCAGCCCAAACTGCCCACAACAATCCAAGGTATGTTATAACTGTGGAAAGGAGGGTCATATAGCTTGAGAGTGTTCTGTAGCAAAACCAAGTTCAGCGGGGATGGTGACTCCAAAAGTTGTCCCGGATAAGTCGAAATCAGCGGTTCCTGGAAGGGCGTTTGTCGTGACTGGCCAAAACGCGAGAAACCCGAACGAGGTGATCACGGGTAAGCTAATCTTGAATTCTTGCGAAGTTTATACTTTACTAGATACCGGTTCTACCCATTCTTTTATCTCTCCTGCTTGTGCTCAACGTTTAAACTTGACTCCAAAGAAATTGGACTTTAACTTATCTGTTGAAACTCCGTTGGGTGAAACCTTCGTTACATCTACAGTTTATAAATCTTGCATGATCCAAGTTGGCACTATCACATTACCTGTTGATCTTATCTCTTTAAAGATACTTGCTTTTGATGTGATTTTAGGAATTGATTGGTTAACCACTCATCATGCTAAAATTGATTGTTTTCGTAAGGTTGTTAGTTTTCATATTCCTAACCAACCTGTCATACGAATTCAAACTACTAAACCACTAAAATTAGTCACTGTCATATCAAGCCACAAAGCTATTCGTTTATTGAAAAACGGATGTCAAGCTTTCTTAGCTCATGTTATGGATTTGAACAAAGACAAGTCAGATTTGAATAATATTTCTATTGTTAGAGAATTTCCCGATGTATTTCCTGAAGAACTTCCTGGTCTACCCCCAGAACGTGAAGTTGAATTCTTTATTGACCTTGAACCCGGTACAAAACCCATTTCTAAAACCCCATATCGAATGGCTCCTATTGAACTTCAGGAGTTAAAAGTCCAACTACAGGAGTTGTTGGACATCGATTTTATTCGTCCTAGTACATCTCCTTGGGGTGCTCCTGTGTTATTCGTAAAGAAGAAAGACGGGAGTATGCGACTTTGTATCGACTATCGAGAATTGAATCATGTCACTATCAAGAATAGGTATCCGCTACCTCGCATTGATGACTTGTTTGACCAGTTGCAAGGAGCTCAATTCTTTTCAAAGATCGATCTTCGTTCTGGATATCATCAGCTGAAGATTAAAACTGAGGATATTCCAAAGACTGCCTTCAGAACTCGGTACGGGCATTATGAATTCTTAGTCATGTCTTTTGGATTGACTAATGCTCCTGCTGCCTTCATGGATATGATGAACCGTGTATTCAAAGAATATTTGGATCAGTTCGTTGTTGTCTTTATTGATGACATCCTCATCTATTCCAAAAGTCGTGAAGATCATGAGCGCCATTTGAAGCTGATATTGCAAAGGCTTCGTGAAAACAAGCTATATGCCAAACTGAAGAAATGCGAGTTCTGGCTTGAGGAAGTAGCATTCCTTGGGCACGTGGTGTCAAAACATGGAGTATCTGTCGATCCGGCGAAGATTGAAGCCATACAAAGTTGGGAGCAACCGAAGTCGGTAACCGAAGTACGTAGCTTTCTGGGCTTAGCTGGTTATTATCGGAGATTTGTGGAAGGATTTTCTCGAATCGCTACTCCGTTAACTCAGCTGACTCGGAAAGATACAAAATTCGTATGGAGTAAGGAATGCGAGAAGAGTTTCCAAGAACTCAAGAGGAGACTCATTTCGGCACCTGTTCTGACAATACTATCTGGTTCGGATGGATTTGTTATCTACAGCGATGCTTCAGGCAAAGGGTTAGGATGTGTTCTCATGTAACATGGGAAAGTCATAGCCTATGCCTCACGACAACTCAAAGAATATGAGAGGAATTATCCTACTCATGATTTGGAGTTGGCAGCAGTTGTTTTTGCGTTGAAGATCTGGAGACACTACCTGTATGGGGAGAAAGTGGAGATCTATACAGATCATAAAAGCCTCAAATATTTCTTCACCTAAAAGGAACTCAACATGCGGCAGCGACGTTGGCTCGAGCTGTTGAAAGATTACGATCATACCATCCAATATCATCCTGAAAAAGCAAACGTAGTAGCTGACGCATTGAGTAGAAGATCATATGCGGGTACGAGTGCAATGTTGTTAACACAAAGGCCCATTTTGTATGACTTGCAAAGGATGGAGATAGAGATGAAGGCTCCAAGTACCCACATGATGATATCAAATATACGAGTAGAACCGACTTTAATCGATAAAGTTAAAGCTGCTCAAGCTACGGACATAGAACTGATGCGTATGAAGAAGAAAGTGCAAGAATGTGCTATTCCAGAAGCAAGAATCGATGAAGAAGGAATACTTCGAGTTAACTCCAGACTTTGTGTTCCTAACGATTTTGACTTGAAGCATAGAATAATGATGGAGGCACACAACACACCGTTTGCAATCCATCCTGGGAGTACCAAAATCTATCACGATCTTCGACATACATTTTGGTGGAGCAATATGAAAAGAGAGATCGCGGAGTTTATCTCGAGATGTTTAACTTGTCAACATGTAAAAGCGGAGCATCTAGTACCAAAGGGTCCATTGCAACCACTTGAGATTCCGAAATGAAAGTGGGAACACAGTACTATAGATTTTGTTACGGGTCTTCCCAAGGTTTCTCAAGGCATAGATGCGATTTGGGTTATTGTTGATAGATTAACGAAGTCCGCTCATTTCTTGCCGATACGTGAGACTTATTCCCTTGAACGTCTTGCTAGTATGTACGTGAATGAGATTGTGAGATTGCATGGCATGCCAGTATCCATAGTTTCGGATCGTGACCCAAGATTCACTTCACGATTTTGGGTTAGCTTGCAGAAAGCTATGGGCACAGATTTACGATTTAGTTTGGCATACCATCCTCAAACGAACGAACAATCAGAGAGGACTATTCAAACTCTTGAAGATCTATTAAGACTTTGTGTAATAGATCTCAAAGGGAGTTGGGATAAGTACCTACCATTGGTGAAATTCTCCTACAACAACAGTTATCAGGCGAGCATAGGTGTGGCTCCATTCGAGGCGTTGTATGGAAGAAAATATCGTTCTCCAGTATGCTGGGACGAGGTGGGTGAAGCAACATTGTTGGGACCAGAGTTGGTACGCATTACTATAGAGAAGATCCAAACGATTCGACAACGTATACAAACGGCACAGGATCGACAAAAGAGTTATGCGGATCTTCATCGGAAGGACGTAGAATTTAATATTGGGGATCATGTATTGTTACGTGTTGCACCATGGAAGGGAGTTACAAGATTTGGGAAGAGAGGAAAGCTCAATCCAAGATTTGTTGGTCCATTTGAGATTCTTGAGCGAATAGGAAATGTGGCATATAGACTCGCATTACCTCCAAGCATGTCTCGTGTTCATAATATTTTTTACATATCTATGCTTCGTAAATATGTTAAAGACCCGAACCACATTATTGAGTTAGAACCAGACGAGATAGCTGAAGATTTAACGTACGAGGAGGTACCTGTTAAGATCTTAGATAGGAAAGAGCATGTCCAACGCACGAAGGTTATACCACAAGTTAAGGTTTTGTGGAGAAACCATGCTATTGAAGAAATGACCTAGGAGTTGGAATCAGAAATGAAAGCGAGGTATCCTCACCTTTTTGAAACATCAGGTACGTACGTCAATTTCGAGGACGAAATTTCATAAGGAGGGGAGGTTGTAAGACCCCAACTTATTAATAAATAAAATCAAATTTTCTCTAAATATTATTGTGAATAATAAGGGGCTAATTTGATATAATACTTTGGTTATGGGTGAAGACTCCTGGAAGTAGTGGGAGCCTGTGATAGAATGATCTGCTGAGGGGGAGACGACTTAGGCATCAAAATGTCACGTTCAGCCAACCGGCTACTGGCTGGCCAAAGTGCTGAACGAACATTGGGCTTGGGAGAGCATAGCAGCCGGCTCCATTGAAGACATTTTAGAATAGAGATTGGCAATGAACAAACCAGGGTATCATCCTCCCATCTTTTAAGATTGACTTGCCAGTAATTACGTTCTCCAGTAGTATATCGCCCGTTCCGAGAGTCATCTGGTATGACAAAAGGAAGGGATCTATAAGTGATATATGGATCACTTGACCGCCTCGGAAATTGTAAGACCCCAACTTATTAATGAATAAAATCAAATTTTCTCTAAATATTATTGTAAGACCCCGAATTTTATGAAATAAAAGTATTCAATTTTTCTTATAATTACTATTTAGTAAATGGTGAAATTGATAAATGTTAAAGTTAAGGGTGATATATGAATTTTTTTTCGGAATACACAAGTGGTTATAAAATATTCATTGTTGTCGGGGAATATTCACTTGGTCGTGGAATATTCTTACTGTCGGAGAATATTCGTACGACGGCGCAGTCTTTTGTGGACCCCATAACGAAAAGCGATTGGATGAAGAAAACGACAAGAGTAAGTTATTTATAAATAACGTCGTAGTTATTACCGTTAACACTGTTGGAATACACGGTGGTTAAAACACAGTAATACGCGTTGTTGCACAGTAGCACACGGTATTGCACCAATTATTGATTTTTACGTAAGAAGGCATTACTCAATAATTGTTACAGTAATTACTGTTCAGTATTTTATTTTATTGATTCAATAATTGCTGCGTTGATATTTTATATTACTGTTGTTTTAATAATTGTCACTACACAGTATTTTCTATTATCGGAGCAATAATTTATATTATCTGAATAATATTATTAGATAACATTATTGGCAATGTCTAGAAAGTTCTGTCTAAGGAGAGGTTTGGTCATCTAATTGCGCGCCAGTAAGGAAGAGATCCTTATTGGAAAGCCCCCTCTTTCCTGGGAACTGCCTGGTTGTCATTATTGTGATTCTGTAATATTATTTGTGAATAATTAATTATTGATTTATATGATGAGGAAAATATTTATTTTATGTGGATATAGATGAAGAAATTTTTAAAGTGGCAATTGTTGAAAATTGATATTTTATCTTTTCTGATAAAATAATATTTTATTATATTATTATAATATAATAATGGTGATATTTTTTTTTACAATGAATGTGGGATATATGAATAGATGAGGTGGAAGAGAGAAGATAAAATTTGAATTATTTAATAATTGTATATATTTTAATATATATATGTATATATATATATATATATATATATATATATATATATATATATATATATATATATATATATATATATGCGTGTGTGTGTGTATGTATGTGTGTGTGTGTGTATGTGGAAGAAGTGGTGGGGGAAAGAGAAGAAAAGTGGGGGAAGAGAGAGAGTTAGTGGAGAATTATGGGAAAGGAAGAAAGAGAAAGGGAAGAGAAAGAAAATTTAAAAAATCATCCGTATGTGGATTTCGGTCATTTTTCGTTTGGAATTTGGAAAAATTTTCTTCTACAAAGTTGTAGAGAATTAAATTTCCTATGAAATGGACATAAGATTCGTATTTTTCTGATAAATGGGCTATTTATTATGAATTATTGAAGTTTTTGAATATTGTTTAAACTTAAATTAAATTTGGTGGAGGGTTTCTAGAATGGAGTGGGATCCACTGTCCTTTTTACTTGTGGTAAATCTGATTTTTTGGGTTTGGCAAAGTTTGTGTGCGTAAATTATAAATATTAATATTTTATTAAATTTTCTGCTTTGGTGTTCTAAGCAATTTCCTATAAATAGGTGCTTAGGTTATAATTGAAAATCACACCAGAAACTGAAGTTTTCTCTCTATTTCTCTCTCTATATTATCGAGTGTATTTTTGTGAGTATTTTGATATCTTGAGTATTGCTATACGGTGCAAGTTCGTTCAGCGTTATTCCAGTCAGGAGTACTGCTCTTTTGAGGTAAGAAATAGTAAGGGATAATAAGGGATGGTAAAGGATAGTAAGAGATATTGTCGTTACTATGTAAGGGATAGTAAGGGATAGTAAGGGATGTTATTTTTTTATCAATGATATTATTTCTTTTAATATCATTATACCGGAATATTGGTAAGATTTTTCTTATAAAATTCTTATCTTTTCATGTCGGGGTTACTATTCATGAGTTACTATTCATGAGTTACTATTCACGAGTTACTATTCATGGGTTACTATTCACGAGTTACTATTTATGACAAAATTGGTTTCTTTTTCTAACCAAATTATAGTTGATTTATGAATATTACTCTTGAGATTAAAACTATATGTTGATCATATTATTTTTTTATTATCATATATAACATTTTTATAACCCTAATGATGATATTTCTCTTTGACTTGAGTGTAAAGATGGGTAGATTTTTGGTACGATCATGACTATGGGTTCTCTTTGGCCAGTAGTGCAAAGTTGAATTTTTGACTGGTATGATCATGACCATTGAATTTATAATTGAATATCTTTAACTTAAGTGCAAAGGTGAAATGATCAACATGGTTATAATTATTGGTTATATAAATTCTGAAATGATTATATATTTCTTTGAGATAATAATATATTTGGCCTGTAGTGCAAATATGAATTATTGAGGAATATCTTTGGCCTATAGTGCAAAGATGAGTTGTTGATGAATATCTTTGGCTCGTAGTACAAAGATGACTATTTAATTCAAGATATTTGCACTATGAGTTGTTGATGAATATCTTTGGCCCGTAGTGCAAAGATAACTTGTTGTTGAATATCTTTGGCATGTAGTGTAAAGATGAACTGTTGATGAATATCTTTGGCCCGTGGTGCAAAGATAAATTTATTAGTATGATTATGAACAGGAACTGTGATTTGGTATAACCATGATCTTTGATGTTTCAGGTAAAGACAGGTGATGAAAATTATCTTCGTCTTGGATGCGAAATTTAGAATCACAATTATGATTATGAATTATTCATATGATTGTGGAAAGGAACTGTTGATTGATGTTACAGGGATAAAACATTGTTGGTGGACTTTTAACGTGGAGAAGATAATAGACTTTATAGTCTATTTGACTCTTCTAATGGATTGCTCATTCCGCTGCAACTATGGTTGAAAAGTTTTATCATCTACCATATGTTCTAAATCTCTGATTTAATTCTGTTGAAGGCTATTGATAACTTATTTATCTTTAGTAATGATATTCTTTACTAGGCTAGTTGTGCTCACCCTTTTGCTTCACAATTCCTTTTCAGGTAATAAGAGCGTAGCTGGGTCGAGCGAGGGTAACGGGAAAATAGAACGGTGGTCATCATTTAGTAGGTATATTTGGTGAATCATCTAGGGTGAAGCGAATCCAACGTTGGAAGAGTGTTTTGCCACTATCATACATGATGTCTAACGACACACAACCTCGTGTCATCATAAGACATGGTTGTGCACATCCACTTGTCGAGTATATCTACGAGCACTACCTATATAATCTTGGTGTTTGTTTGAAGTATAATTCACGATTAAAGACAGTAGAGATAATGATATGTCAAGAGAAGACTCACCATTGGAAAGAATATGATAGTAATCTTCTCATTTTTCTTTAGGGTCTATTGGGTCAACCAAGGATAATTCTGTGGCCATATGATATCTATCATAACCTAGAAGTATGGCCTCTCATGTACGAGGGTTTACTTGAGCACTTCCCAAAGATTCTAATTTCTAAAATAGTTTTTGACTATACCTTTATGTAAGGTGTCATTGTGACGTGCTATCCAAGGTTGGGACATGAGTCACAGTTGGTATATATTTGTACCCAAACTCATAGCTTATGTGTTGTTGTATTTTGCACGATAATTGTTGTAATAAAGTTGTAGTTGTTATCTGTACCATGTCTTTGGCGACTCAGAATAGGTTGGATGGAATGGACCTATTTTGGGGGCGTTACAGTTGGTATCAGAGCTTAGGGATATGATCTCTGGCAGAGATCGGGGAATAGGACTAGGAGGAGAGAGACGAATAAATCCTTCGCTAGTGTGTCCTACCTAAGCTTATTTGTTGGTCAGTCATAATATCGGGATATTATGCAATATGTTAATTTGTTCAATTAACCTTTGTTTTGAAACTGTATTCTAGAATGATATCTGAAATACAGGAGATGAGCAATGAAGAAATTATGATGACAGGAAAGATGGAATCTGAAATGAAAGCAAGGTATTGTTAACTCTTTGAAATACCAGGTACGTAAATTTCGAGGACGAAATTTCATAAGGAGGGGAGATTGTAAGACCCCGAATTTTATGAAATAAAAGTATTCAATTTTTCTTATAATTACTATTTAGTAAATGGTTAAATTGATAAATGTTAAAGTTAAGGGTGATATATGAATTTTTTTTCGGAATACACAAGTGGTTATAAAATATTCATTGTTGTCGGGGAATATTCACTTGGTCGTGGAATATTCTTACTGTCGGAGAATATTCGTACGACGGCGCAGTCTTTTGTGGGCCCCATAACGAAAAGCGATTGGATGAAGAAAACGACAAGAGTAAGTTGTTTATAAATAACGGCGTAGTTGTTACCGTTAACACTGTTGGAATACCCGGTGGTTAAAACACAGTAATACGCGTTGTTGCACAGTAGCACACGGTATTGCACCAATTATTGATTTTTACGTAAGAAGGCATTACTCAATAATTGTTACAGTAATTACTGTTCAGTATTTTATTTTATTGATTCAATAATTGCTGCGTTGATATTTTATATTACTGTTGTTTTAATAATTGTCACTACACAGTATTTTCTATTATCGGAGCAATAATTTATATTATCTGAATAATATTATTAGATAACATTATTGACAATGTCTAGAAAGTTCTGTCTAAGGAGAGGTTTGGTCATCTAATTGCGCGCCAGTAAGGAAGAGATCCTTATTGGAAAGCCCCCTCTTTCCTAGGAACTGCCTGGTTGTCATTATTGTGATTCTGTAATATTATTTGTGAATAATTAATTATTGATTTATATGATGAGGAAAATATTTATTTTATGTGGATATAGATGAAGAAATTTTTAAAGTGACAATTGTTGAAAATTGATATTTTATCTTTTCTGATAAAATAATATTTTATTATATTATTATAATATAATAATGGTGATATTTTTTTTTACAATGAATGTGGGATATATGAATAGATGAGGTGGAAGAGAGAAGATAAAATTTGAAGTGATAGTTCTAGAAAGATGTTTTAGCAGTCCTCACTATTTCTGTAAAATAGTGTTTGAATAATTGTAATGAGGACTTATTTGAGTGTGGATATTGTCTAGAAGACAATATTTGTATTTGAACTCACAGTATGTGTTGTCGTATTTTGCACGACAATTGTATTATTGAAGTTGTAGTTTGCTTTCTGTACCATGTATTTGGCGACTCAGAATGGGTGTTGTATACCTATTTTGGGGGCGTCACACTCGCCTTCTAAGAAGAAAAATAGAACAAAAAAAAAGGTGAGCTCAACTAGCCCAGCAAAAAACATTATGACTAAGATAATATAGAACAAATTATCGTTAGTCCTCAACAGGGAAAAATTTAATAGAATACAATAGACAACAAATTTTAAATCAATATTCGCAGCGGAAATAATAATTCATTAGAAGAGTTAAGTAGAGAATGAAATCTACTATCTTCAATGATTTTAAAAGTTCATCATCAATATTTTATCCCTGTAACATTAATCAATATACATCTTGATTCAAATATTCATCTTTGCACTACAGGCCAAAGATATTCATCAGTTGGTCCTGTTCATCTCAACACACGTTCATCTTTGCACTACGGCCAAAGATATTCATCATAAAATCATTAATCTTTGCACTACGGGCCAAAGATATTCAGTTATATCATCATTTAGGACTGAGGAAAATGAAAAATATTTTAAAGAAAACGAATCCAGTGAAACAAAAGAATAAATATTAAGGATTCGTATTTCAGCTATTCCATGTCCAAAAATACCTCATAAATAATCATAGTGGAGTAAAATTCAAGAATGATCAAAATATGAATACAATCAAAGCTAGTATCCATAATAGATATTTTGGACAAAAAGAAGAAAATTTTATTTTTCGGTGAATAGTGCCGTATTCGTGAATAGTGCCGCATACGTGAATAGTAACCCCAACATAAAAAGTTCTAAATTTGATAAAAAGTTCAAACCAGTATTTCGGCATAATGATATTGAAGTAAATAATATCATTTAAGAAGAAAATAACATCCCTTATCTTGTAAAGACAGTACTTCTAGTTGAAATACCGGATATAGGCTATAACTTGAACTTGCACCGTATAGCAACACTCAAAGTATAAAATACTCATAAGAATACGCTCAATATATCGAGAGAGAAAACTTCAGTTTCTGGTGTGATTTTCAATTTAACCTAAGCACCCTATTTATAGAAAATTACTTAGAACACCAAAGCAGAAAATTTAATAAATATAAATATATATATATATATATATATATATATATATATATATATATATTAATTTTCTACGCCCACTTTTTTAGTCAAAGATCAGCCATTCAAGTAGCTTACATCACAAAAAACGTTTTTGTGAATTAAAATATTTTAAACTTTAAAAATTAATTATTCTGGAACTTCGGAACTTCGGAACTTCGAAACTTCAATAATTCATAATAAATAGCCCTTTTATCAGAAAAATTCAAACCACATGTTTTTTTCATACAAAATTCTATTATCTACAACTTTGCAGAAGAAATATTTCTAAATTCCAAACAGAAATTGACCGAAATTCACAAACGGACAATTCTACAGGCTATAATCAAATTTCAGTTAAGAAATGGGGCCACAGATATGTTTAACATGTTTTAAACAACTTTTGTAACAAAAATACTCTTTCTCCTCATACACTCATATATCACACATTCATTGTAAAAATATCATCATTATTATATTATAATAATATAATAAAATATTATTTTATCAGAAAAGATAAAATATCGATTTTCAACAATGGTTAGTTTAAAAATTTTCTCCATCTATATCCACATAAAATGAATATTTTTCTCATCATATAAATCAATAATTAATTATTCACAAATAATATTATAGAATCACAATACTGACAACCAGGCAGTTCTCAGAAAAGAGGGGGCTTTCCAATAAAGATTTCTCCTTACTGGCGCGCAATTAGGTGACCAAACCTCTCCTTAGACAGAACTTTCTAGACATTGCCAATAATGTTATCTAATAATATTATTCAGATAATATGATTTATTATTCTGATAATGAAAAATACTGTGTAGCTAGTGACAATTATTGAAACAACAGTAATATAAAATATCAACATATCAATTATTGAATCAATAAAATAAAATACTGAACAATTATTGAGTAGTGCCTTCTTACGTAAGAATCAATAATTGGTGCAATACCGTGTGCTACTGTGCAACAACGCGTATTACTGTGTTTTAACCACCGGGTATTCCAACAGTATTAACGGTAACAACTACGCCGTTATTTATAAACAACTTATACTTATCGTTTTCTTCATCCAATCGATTTTCGTTATGGGGCCCGCAAAAGACTGCGCCGTCGTACGAATATTTCCCGACAGCAAGAATATTCCACTACCAAACGATTATTCTCCGATAAACATGAATATTTTATAACCACTTGCTTATTTAAAATATTTGCGCATTTTACCCATATCTAACCACATTAATCAAATTAACCCTTACTATTTCAAAATAATAAATAGAGAAAATTAAATTTTATTTATTAATAATTTGGGGTCTTACAATAGGGGTAGAGGTAAGGGTAAGACAAATATGTAAATTAATAAATTTAAGGTTGTAAATTAATAGAAGAGTTAAATTTGATGGGAAAAAAAATTCATAAACCAATTCTAAATACAAGTACAAAAATCTTCTTAGTTTTAAAGCTTGGTGAAATCTTAGAAATATTTTTTGTATAGTTTTTAATTTTGAATGTTCATCAACATGTGAAATGTGAATGATTGTTTAATTCAAGTTTGAATATTTTTTTTTTGTTATTCATTTGGTCGAGTGTGGTTACTGTTTGTTTGGTCTGATTGAATTTTTATTTTTGGGTTATTTGATCTTCAATTGAAAATGAGATCATTTTGGTTGAGTAGTTTCTGTCTTTTATTGTGATAGCTTATACTCCCTCCGTTCCATGATAAAAGTCTTTATTACTATTTTGGGTAGTCCCATGTTAAATGTCCTCTTTCCTTTAATAACCAAATTTTTACATATTTTTTACTATTATACCCGTAGCATTAAATATCTCATACTTTTTTATTCTAATTCTCTCTCCATATTTAATAAGTATAATTAGTTATGTGTTGAAAATATTTTATTGAAAATCACTCTCTCACCTACATTGAAAATAATTATTGACTTATTATTATGGGTAATTTTGTCATTTTATTCCTCTTCTTAATATGCGTGGAAAAGTCCACAAAGACTTTTATCTTGGGATGGAGGGAGTAATTATTTTGTCTTATTTTATAATGGGAAATGGAAAATGAAAAATGACTAATTACTTTATTTCCCTGCATCTAACTAATGGACCATGTATAATTTTTAGTGGTCTAAGTATAAATTTTGGATGGTTTGTTTCTCTTATTTCAAGTAAAACTTATTTGAAATTTATAAAAAGATACTAAAATTATTTTATGCTTTGAAATTAATTCATGATTTTGTTTGAATATAGAAAACAAATTTTGGTCGGAGACTTTGGACGTTTAGAGAATCATTTCAAATTGAACTATGACAAGTAACCGAAATAAGTTTATAAATTGTATATAAATATTTTTTATTTTAATTTTTTTTAGTTTGAATTATGAATATTTATTGTAATTTGTAAATATTATTATGATTACTTAATATTATGATTAGTTTAAATTTTCTTTATTTAACTTTAACAAAAAAATTAATTAAAATCCGTTCCCGCTGAAAAAAATTCCTGAATCCGCCCATGTCCACCATAACCCCGGTATCCACCACCATTGCCGCCTCTTTCACCTCCGCCATAACCTCCTCCATGCTCACCACGTGCCCCATATCCACCTCCTCCTCCATAACCACCGCTGCCACCCCGCGCCTTACCACCTCCTCCACCATGCTCACCATAAGCTACGTGTCCACCACCATTACCGCCTCCTTTACCTCCGCCATAACCAACTCCGTGGTTACCACCTGCTCCATATCCACCACCCCCACTACCTCCACCACTACCACCACCACCGCCGCCTGCAAAACCTCCAGCACCATAACCGCCTCCACCACCACTTCCACCGCCTCCATATACTCCAGCACCATAATCACTGCTACCACCTCCCTATCCACCAGCTCCATAGCCAATGCCGCCACCACTTCCATAGCCAACAACACCATGATCACCACCTACACCTCCATAGCCACCACCTCCACTAGTACCTCTGCCACCAACAACCCTCCTCATCCTTCAATGGTGAGGAGAGCTCTAGCTACTGAACATAATGCAACACCCAATAAGACGAAGAAAACAACACTAAGAACTTTGTGTATAGCCATGCATATATATATATATATATATATATATATATATATATATATATATATATATATATAACTAATTAATTAGATATCCCCCATTATTTAATACTAATACTATGTGGTTGCTTTAACATGAAAGAGATTGTATAGCAATTTATAGGAAGGAATTGAGTGTTGAAGTGGAGGATGTTTAAATAGACATGAAGTGGTTGAAGCACATGCAAAAGGGAATTGTTGGGAGTCCCCACTTTAATTTGGTCAAATAATATTGTACACAAACTTACACACCAACATGCTGTCACCTTAGCCCTAGCCCTAGCCCTAGCCCTAGCTAGCTAGTATACACCCGTTGGAATGTTGTTTTGCTGTCACCCACATTTAATCTGATCATACATGCATGTATTGTTATTTTGTATGGGATTCGGAATTCATAAACTTATTAGACTTAATCATATATATAACTTTATAATTACTCTTTGTTGCGTTTGTCAGTAAAAGTTGTATATGCATTTTTTATCTTCCTTGTCGCTAATTTTACGAGAGTGGTTAACATGAAATATTTAATTTAATTTGGTCCGATATACAGGTCGGGATGTGATCTCTCTTTACGCGTCAATACTATGTTGATCAATTTATCAAATTACAATGAAATTAACTAACTTCATAATAATCGAATTTTATGGGTCAACGTGATGAAACTTTGTAATAGCTAGTAAATGCAATAAAAAAATACAAACATAATTACATATAATTAAGCGTGCGACAATTTATAGAGTCCAAACTTGTATGGATTGCATATTTAATTATTGTAACTACATGACGACCTAACTTATCTTATCCTCTCAACTTTTCTATGATTTCTGTCAAAATTAATGGATTTAACAAGGTTAATTACCATGCACGAAGAAGCTGTATCGAAAGTGTATATATATATATATATATATATATATATATATATATATATATGTGAGACCTTCCCTAACCCTGGAGTGGTTAGTGTTTTAGCTTCAGTAGAAGCATTAAAATATATAATATGCTTAGACTAGACATAATTTTTAGAATCTCATTAGGGTGAAATTGGTATTAATTAATTTTACCGTAGTAAGTTTGAACTTTTTGAAATTATTTGAAATGAAGATCATGAAAAACAAGAGACAACCAAACAAAGATGTAATACTGTTTCGAATTAATGAAGAAGATAGTAAGAAAGGCTACCTGGTGCTGTTTTCTTTACTGCATATCGTCATGGCACAGTTTCTACCTTGCTGTCACATTGAAATGCTTTTGCCTTTGTCTGTTAATGGTATGATCTCTTGCGAATATTGCATTGCAGTCCCTTTGAAAAATTGTTTAATGGATTTAAGATCCATCTGAATTCTTCCATGTACAACTTGTCATATTAAATAGTTAGATATTCATGTGGATATTATTTTATCAATCCGATATTCCATATGTTAACTTAATTCTTATTAAAAAAGATTGATGATGATAAAATGGAATTTGACAATTGTTATATAGCGCCTAAAAATCATCTCATTGCAAGTTTAGAATTTCTGTCGTCGTCACCTAGAAAATATAAGAACAGAAATCATCGATGTTATTTCTTGTTTTACCAATATGTATGGATGTATATATGGGGTTGATTAGTTTACATGTAATAATACTTAATTATTTAGTGCTAAAGATAACATTTCATCCCCCTTCAGCGCATGTTTAACAGAGAGGGATACATCAATCTTCTAATCCAAAGTCTCATGGTTGGCATTATATATTGAACTTTACTCTATCGAGTAGCATTGTTTTTGTAAAAGCATACTACATTCTTTCTTGTTTGTATGCTAGCTCTTGTTTTTGGTTTTCATATATCAATATCTAGAAGTATTCTTTATATAATTAGGAGGAGTGAAAATTTATAGAAAGAAAATATTTAAAGAATCATTCATTGACAAAAAACAAAAATGGATGCAACTAATTGTCCTCCAAAACATGTGGTCATAGTGATGGATGCACTAAAGGAGTTTTCCGTTGAGCCGATTGAATGGGTGCTTAAGAATATCTCCATGAAGGGTTGTTGCACAATTACCCTCCTTGGCGTTTCGCCTTGGCTTAATATTCCTCGTGAGTAGTATTAGGATCTTTCTAATATTCTCTACATATATCGTTTTTGAAGTTGTTTGTGATATTAGGATCTTTCACTTTGTTATTTTTTCCTATTTTAGTGAATTCCAGGGGTCAAAACATGCTTTGGACTAGGCATCTTGAAGGCCCTGAATTGGCAGAACTATGCAAGAAATATGAGGTTGTTACTTGTGCAATCGTCACCTCCAGTTCTTCTTTAAATTACTCTTCACAACTGTCGTGTTGAAAATTAATGCATTATATAGTAAATATCATATATAGATACATTCACATTGTTCAATTTCTGCCACATTGTAGGTGTTTCCACCCCAAATAAGTACTCTAATGGGGTTCCCGTTAAAAGTAATTCTTGTTGAGAAAATTGCAAGCCTTAATGCGACTTTGGCTGTATGGGATAAGTATATACATGATCATTAAGCGAATTAACAACGACATTTCGTTGAGTTTTTTAATTTATTATTATTGTTGTTGTCGTCGTTATGACTATTTAATTTAAGATGTTAATTAAATGTGTAACAGGCATCACGACAGGAAGAATACAGAATACTATGCGAAGAAAGCTCCATGCGATATAGTTGTGTTGAGGGCTGATGATCAAGAGGCTGATATAATCGAAGGCCAGTCTCATGTTACCATAGAAGAGTGCACTACTCCTACGCCTTCAGATGCACCTACCAGTACTTGGTTGTTTTAGGAGTTGAAGCTGAAGATGAATAAATTCTAAAGCTCAAGGGAGGAGGACAAAGTAATAATTAAATTAAGCTAATAAGCCTAGTTGAGGAGATGTATAATGTTCACGTGAAAAGAATATAAAAGAACAGTTAATTGGGTTACCCAAGTGAGTTGAGTCTTACATCACATCAGAATAATAATGTATGAGAGATTAATATACATGAATGACTAGTTAATATACTCAAGCGATGTAATAGTTAATAATTAAACTTAATTTTGAGTCAAGTACCGAATATGAATATTAGGACTAGTATATACAGGTTTAACTTAACAATAATAAAAAGAAAGCAATTAAACTATTCATATATAGGAGTTACTACTTTCTTATTTAGTTTGAAAATTGATATTTTCACATACAAATTAAATATGATATTTTTAAATAAATATTTGAATTTTATGATTTATTCATGTGAGAAGAGTATAGTGTGAATATCATATTTTAATGAAAATGTCAATTTTGCTAAGTTTTATTAGTTTTACATATATAGAGTGCCACAATTGATATTAGGTACATGAATCAACATATAAACCCCAGAATATCTCACTTGGATGATATCAAGATGTACGTGATGGTGATTGTCTGCATGAATTTAAACACACACATTAGAAAATACTCCCTCTATTTTTATATATAGGTCGTTTTAAATTTTTTTTGTTATTCTTAATTATTTGTCGTTTGTGGTTATCTAGGAGAATTGATCACTATTTTTCCCAAATTGCCCCTTATTACTCCACTTAATTTTTTGATTCATATTTATCAGTATCCTATACTACTCTTCTACTCTTAAGTATTTCTCTCATTCTCCCAATAAGTGAGGTGAAGGGTATTATAGACGATTGATAGTATAATTAATGCTTTTTAATCATTTCCTTAATTCTTGTGCACATGTCTAAAATGACCTATATTAAGGAATGGAGGGAGTATATATAAAAAGCCAAATTAATACACATGCAAGCATAGTTGGATAAACAAGTAAAATAGAACTTTAACAGCACACATTGACTGAAACTCTTGAGAGCATATAGCAACATACATTAATCGCTAATAAATCTTCTTATCAAGACTAATCTTGTTATTAATTATACTTAATGGCATTGATAATTAAGAAGAGACCAACCCATTTAACTAGGGTGCTTTGAATCACGGAGAATACATTCTCACGGGGCGTAGCCACCATGTCCACCACCTTCCCCACTCCCAGAACCACCTCCATATCCAGCCCCATGTTCACCTCCGCCACCATATCCGCCTCCACCACCAGAACCTCCACCGCCTCCACCACCATATCCTCCACCATGTGCTCCTCCTGCACCACCACCACTACCTGAACCTCCACCACTTCCATATCCACTTCCACCACCAGCTCCTGCAGCACCAGAACCTCCTCCCCCACCACCACCATGACCACCTCCTCCCCCATATCCGCCACCATGTTCTCCACCACCACCATATCCACCACCGCTACCAGCCCCTTCACCTCCACCATAACCACTCCCTTGCGCTCCGCCTGCACCGCCACCACCGCCTCCTCCTCCACCACCCTTTCCTCCACCACCGCCATACCCAGCACCACCTCCTTCACCACCCCCACTTCCATATCCTGCACCATGTGCTCCTCCGGCTCCATATCCACCTCCACCACCACCACCACTACCGCCACCACCACCACCACCAACAGCAAACTCACCGGCGATGGTAACGCCTGACCCGTGGTTGTAGCCAACACCCTCTTCAAGAGTGAAGAGGGCTCTAGTAGCAGAACATATCCCTAAACCTAATAACACAAAGAAAATCAAGCCCGAAACTTTAAGGATAGCCATGGGGAATGTGTTTGAATCCCACTACTCTGATGAAAATTAAGAACAAAGCTGGCCTATTTATAGGAATGGCTAGGGTTTCAAAAACATGCATAATATATATCCCACAGTGACATGAAAAAAGAGAATATTGTGTTGAGTCCCCACATTGTGATATATAGGTCCAGTCGAGAAATACACTACAAGAATATGCATGATCTATAATCCCACTATAAATAATAAATATGTTTTGGCTGTAACCCATGTATATTTGATGATGATGTTGTTATGATTCATGATGAATATACTATTACTATACTAAAGCACTATATATATATATATATATATATATATATATATATATATATATATATATATATATATATATAGTCTTATCTTTGGCTTCCAAATTCTTTGAACATCTTATGGATATCCAACTCAATCAATCCTTTTCCATTGGCTTCGCATTATATATAATATAGTAGGAGTAATTACTTGTTGGGTGGATATTGTTAGTAAAATATGGAAATAAGGAGATTGATCAAAGAACCAAGAACACAATTAAACTTGAAATAGAAAAAATAGATTGAAACGCGTAAAATCGCTTTCCTAAAAGTAATATTTGTTCTCTCTCCTTCTTGAGATTGCTATATAATAATATGGATATTCATATATTTATAATAGAAAATAACTACCAATAACTTCTTTTTAATAGCTACTAACTATTTTTAAATAGGAAATATCATTTTCTTATTTGAATAATTTATGACAGATATATTTCTGTTACTGTATCATCAAATTCATAATCCAATCTCCAAAATAATTAGACTTACAAATTGCTACATAAACTATCAAATTGCATACAATTAATGTTGATACCAAAATAATTTTTCCGCTGAAATTAACAGAAATACTCCATTTGTCAACAACTCATTTGATTTTATACGGTTTTATAGTATTTAGAGACTGTTTGACTTAATTAAAAAAATAAAATACAATTAATCTCAAATTAAAATTTTAAATACAATTTATCCCAAATAATGTTGATTTTAAAAATATAAATTAAAAATTATACCAAATAATGGTTAGCAAAAAATCATTCTTCACATATAAATTAAATAGCAAAATCAATCAACAATTTAGATCTCTCAAGTCGTAAAAACAAAACAACAATAATAACCCAATAACATCACAACTAACCATAGTTCAACAATTATACAAATATCTAAAAATGCTTACACTTCCTACTTCCTACTTCCTACTTCCTAGTGTGAAAGATGGAAGCCGAAAAGAGAAAGACGGTTTGTAGGGCAAGTATATGCATCTCTTTAATTATATATCTAACCCATTAGAAGCTACCAGACATCATCAATTCATTCCGGACAATATATATAGCAATACACCAGCCACTTATACAGTGGCGAAGCCAGAAACTTATAGTAGTGAGGTCAAAATTATTAGTAAGTTATAAAAAATTTGACGGAGTTCGGGGGCAGCGTCCACGAGCTAATTTTTTTTACTAATTTATACTTTCGGGTTAGACAAATGGATCCAAATATTCAATTTAATAATACTAACAAAAAAGGAACAAAACTGAGGTTTGGCTTTGCCCCATCTCTCTCTATTTAGTGGCTGAAATGCTGAGCAGATATTGATGTATGAGATTTAGGACCGAGACTTGGCCGTTTGGATATGTCTAATTAAAAAAAAAATCTGAGTGGGGTCAACAATTGAGTGAGGTTCAAAAATTGAGTAGGGTAAATTTTTTTTTAAGTGCTTTTAAAAATTGAGTGGGGTCAATTGATCCCACATTTTCACCCTAGCTTCGACCCTGCACTTATATATAGGTACGAATTCTAAAGATAACTTCAATTTATCAATGTTAATTATAAATCAATCTCTCTCTCTCTCATATATATATATATATATATATATATATATATATATATATATATGTGTGTGTGTGTGTGTGTGTGTGTACACAACTGTGTATTACACAGTCGACTATGACGACGGTATTTTAGGTTATAGCGACAGTTTCACCCGTCGCCATAGCTATTCTGGTCTATGGTGGCAGGTGAACCGTCTTTATAGCCCAAAAAACTTATCGTCATAGCCTTACTGTGTTATACACAACTATATATATATATATATATATATATATATATATATATATATAATAGGTTTAGTGTACGTAGGACCCCTCCATCTGGTTTTGCTTGGCTAGTGGATTTTCTTTTTACCCCCACACTTTTCATTCTTTTAATGTTAATTGATTAATTGTCTCTCTTCATCTCATATATAACTACAATATTCTTCCATTTCCTCCCTCTAAATACATCATTTCTGACGTATTCCACTACATGCCTCTCTTTATATATGTAATGTAATCCTATATATATATATATATATATATATATATATATCAGAACTGATCAAATCCGGACCATTTTTTTATTTTATTTTTTGTTTTTCTTTAAAACAACTAATTTTTTTTTAATATTTTATGGAACTGAAAATTTTCCATAATACAGTGTTTTGGACGTGTTTTGGATACCTATACCAAAAAATAGTGGTACAGTCTGCACAGACTGTACCACCATGTTTTGTTATACGTACCCAAATCACACCCAAAACACTGTATTATGAAAAAATTTAATTCCATAATTTTTTTTTAGTTGTTCTAAAAAAAAAAATTCCGAATTTTAGTCCGATCCGGGAGTCCAGACCTGATCCGGACTCATATATATATATATATATATATATATATATATATATATATATATATAACTAACATATTTCAGTTTTAAATTAAACTTTAAAGAAACTACCAAATAAATTTATATGAGCAATAGGCAAATTTTAATGTGCCTAAAAATAAACTTTTAAAATTAACAAGTCAAGTAGAACTCTTATTTGTGAACCATACATGCATACTACCTACAACATGAAACAAAGGAGTAGTGGTAAAATATTAGAGATCGTAGAATAGTCTTGTGGATTGAATAATGTTATTAATTCCCTCATATATGTCTTAATTTTTCCTTATGAAAAAAACGATCGATTGGGTTCAGATATTAAAATCATTGTGTTCTTGGCTAAATTTAAAATGTGCAGAAATAAGACTGATATCATATTTTTTTTATATTTTCAAATATAATAAACCTTATTAATAAATAATATATAAATATATGTTATGTATATTTTAAAATTTGTTTGACAAAAACCACTAACACTAGACAAAAAGAAGACGGATTTTGATGGTTATTTGCCGTTCTGATAACAGGGCCAGAAGAACTTCTTAACCCGTATCTAGTTTGTCGGAGCTCAAATTTATGTTATTCCCTGTGGGCCCATGTGCAAAATTAGGGTTCACATGACCTAATTAAATTAAATGCACAATTAGGGTTCCACGACCTCATTAAATGTGCAAATTAGGGTTCGCATAACCTAACGGAATGAAGATAGAAAAGTCAGAAATAAATGTGTTAGACCCGGGAGAAGCCTCCACGTGTCCCGAGGCAGAAGACTCGTGGAGGCGGCTCATTTTGGGAATTGATTGAGGGATTGGATTGGTGGCTAGAAGGACAGGGCAATATGGGCATTATTCTAATGACTAAAGGGTATTTCTGGAATTTCCTTGAAAACATGTGCCTAGCATGTGATTACTTAATTCTAGAAAACTCTATAAATACCCCTTCCATCCTAGGAAGGGGGGACTCTTTTGGTAGCTGAAGGCTTGGATATTCCACCTAAAAGCACTAAAAAGATTGGAACACTCTCTCAACTCGAAGAACTGAAGAAGGCTCTTGGAATTCTAATAACCCTAACATGGTTTCCGGATTCTAGGGGTTCTGCCACGCGTCGTTGGAGTAATCGCCCACCTGTCGTTCTCCCCTCTACAATCAATCAATTAATTCCGTATTCTTCGTGGATTTCTCTCCTCCTTAGCCAACACGAAACCCTAAACAAGCAAGGCGCGATTTCTTTGTCCACATTTATTTGGCGACTCTGTTGGGGAGGTGTAGAATTCGTGAAGGGTATGCCCACAACTCGAAGTGAGAGAACTACAGGAAGAGTTGCTTCACCAACAAATAGCATTACCTCACCGATCCAGTTCCAAGACAAGTAGCTCAAGCATTCCAAGGAGCAAACCTGGATTTTGACCAACCAATTATTGAAGACGCTTCAGAAGGGAGTTCAACATCACCACACATGGCCAATCAACAACAAACCAACGCAGGAAGGCAAGGCGATGATGCAAGCAGAGAGCAGACAAATGTTGTGCAACTGAAGATGCTCAAGGCATTGAAGTAAGCACGAGAAGGCCAAGGGATGATGATGGCCATGATGCTGGAAATGTAAAGAAAGCAAGATGAACGCCAGCAGTTGATGCAGATTCCCACCTTCAAGGCCATGTTCCCAGGCAGTTCGCAGGGGGAACAAGCAGGAGTGGAAGATAACAATAATGGCAGCAACGACAAAGAGAACCAGATTGCACCTCCATCGACGGAGAATCAGTCGGTTCCAATCATCAACTTGGAGCCTCAGAATAGTGGCGACGTGCCGCAACCCAGGTTAGAAGCAAGCCAACCTCAGATACACATCATCCCAACCGCTCTTCCAGCATTTTCACAAGTGCAAATGCCAACCATTCCAAGACATGTCCAACGAGTGAGCCAGCAGCTCACACAAACGCCACCTTTGCACGATGCAAGCGTGCATCAACCAATTTCTCTAGCACCGCCGATACAGCAGTATATCACAACACCCCAGAGAGTTCACGCCACGAGCCAGTATGTGACGAAGGATGATATGATCGATGTTGTGACGCCCCCAAAATAGGTATACAACACCCATTCAGAGTCGCCAAATACATGGTACAGAAAGCAAACTACAACTTCAATAATACAATTGTCGTGCAAAATACGACAACACATACTGTGAGTTTAAATACAAATATTGTCTTCTAGACAATATCCACACTCAAATAAATCCTCATTACAATTATTCAAACACTATTTTATAGAAATAGTGAGGACTGCTAAAACATCTTTCTAGAACCATCACTCCATACCCCGACTAGATCCTGCTATGTTCTCACCTCCTGAGAAGAAAAATGGAACAAAAAGGAAAAGGGTGAGCTCAACTAGCCCAGAAAAGAATATTATGACTAAGATAATATACAAACAAATTATCGTTAGTCTTCAACAGGGAAAAATTTGATAGAATATAATCGACAACAAGTTTTAGATCAACAACTGCAGCGGAAACAGCAAACCATTAGAAGAGTCAAGTAGAGAAAGAATTCTACTATCTTCTAAGATTTAAAAGTCCATCATCAATATTTTATCCCTGTAACAACGATTAATAATCATCTTTAACCAAATATTCATCTTTGCACTACAGGCCAAAGATATTCATTTGTATCACCAGTCGGTCATGTTCATCTCAACACCTGTTCATCTTTGCACTACAGGCCAAAGATATTCAGTAATATCATCATTTAGGACTGAGGATGATGAAAAATATCTTAAAGAAAACGAATCCAATGAGACAGAAGGACAAATAGTAGGGATTCGTATAACAGTTTATCCAAGATCAATAATACTTCATAATAATCAATTGTGAAGCAGAATTCAAAAATAAAGATCAAAACATGGATACAATCAAAGATAGTAACCATAATAGACATCTTGGACAAAAAAGGAAAATTTTATTTTTCGGTGAATAGTGCCGTATTCGTGAATAGTACCGTATACGTGAATAGTGCTGTATACGTGAATAGTAACTCCGACACAAAAAGTTCCAAATTTGATAAAAAACTCATATCAATATTTCAGCATAATGATATTGAAGAAAATAATATCATTTAAGAAGAAAATAATATCCCTTACCTCAAGATATCAGTACTTCTGGTCGGAATACCGGTATAAGGCTGAAAGAAACTTGCTCTGATGAATAGAAACTCTCAAAGTATCTAAATACTCACAAAATACACTCAATAATCTAGAGAGAGAAAGAGAGAAAACTTGTTTCTGGTGTGATTTTCAATTCTAACTTAGCCCTCTATTTATAGGAAAATTTTAGTAGGTTTGACCTGCAACCTGATGGCTTTACCTGCTACTATTCCCACCCACCACATTTGAAATATAATTCAGCACATTTCTTCACCAATCACAAGTGTGGCCCACCAATTCTAGAATTTTCCATCAAAATGATAAACTCCAAAAATTCAACAATTTCTGAACCAGTCATCTTGTAAAATTCATAATAAATCATACGTTCATTTTTAACGGTTCAAAATTTGTGGGTATATACTCAACTTATATATGTATAACATATCCAAAAATTATCACGATCCAACGGTCGGATTAAAAATTATAACCCCCGCAAAATATCTCAAAAATCCTGATTTTTAATACCTCCATTCCGACAAAAATACGGATAAAAACCTCAACATTAACTCCTTCATTTTTAACCACAAAAATATATCCCTCATTTATATCCACATAAAATAAATATTTTCTTATCATATGAATCAATAATTAATTATTCACAAATAATATTACAGAATCACATTTATGACAACCAGGCCGTTCCCAGGAAAGAGGGGGCTTTCCAATAAGGATTTCTCCTTACTGGCGCGCAATTAGATGACCAAACCTCTCCTTAGACAGAACTTTCTAGACATTGCCAATAATGTTATCTAATAATATTATTCAAATAATATGAATTATTGATCTAATAATGGAAAATACTGTGCAGCAACAATTATTGAAACAATAATAATATAAAATATCAACGCAACAATTATTGCATCAATAAAATAAAATATTGAACAGTAACTACTGTAACAATTATTGAGTAGTGCCTTCTTACGTAAGAATCAGTAATTGGTGCAATACCGTGTGCTACTGTATTTTAACCACCGGGTATTCTAACAGTATTAACGATAACAACTACGCCGTTATTTATAAACAACTTATACTTATCGTTTTCTTCATCCAATCGTTTTCCGTTATGGGGCCCACACAAGGCTGCGCCGTCGTACGAATATTCCCCGACAGCAAGAATATTCCACGACCAAACGAATATTCCCCGACAAAATGAATATTTTATAACCACTTGTTTATTTTGCAAAATTGCACATTTCACCCATAACCAAAGTATTATATCAAATTAACCCCTTATTATTCACAATAATATTTAAAGAAAATTTGATTTTATTCATTAATAAGTTGGGGTCTTACAACCTCCCCTCCTTATGAAATTTCGTCCTCGAAATTGACGTACGTACCTGATGTTTCAAAAAGGTGAGGATACCTCGCTTTCATTTCTGATTCCAACTCCCAGGTCATTTCTTCAATAGCATGGTTTCTCCACAAAACCTTAACTTGTGGTATAACCTTCGTGCGTAGGACATGCTCTTTCCTATCCAAGATCTTAATAGGTACCTCCTCGTACGTTAAATCTTCAGCTATCTCGTCTGGTTCTAACTCAATAATGTGGTTCGGGTCTTTAACATATTTACGAAGCATATATATGTGAAAAATATTATGAACACGAGACATGCTTGGAGGTAATGCGAGTCTATATGCCACATTTCCTATTCGCTCAAGAATCTCAAATGGACCAACAAATCTTGGATTGAGCTTTCCTCTCTTTCCAAATCTTGTAACTCCCTTCCATGGTGCAACACGTAACAATACATGATCCCCAATATTAAATTCCACGTCCTTCCGATGAAGATCCGCATAACTCTTTTGTCGATCCTGTGCCGTTTGTATACATTGTCGAATCGTTTGGATCTTCTCTGTAGTCATGCATACCAACTCTGGTCCCAACAATGTTACTTCACCCACCTCGTCCCAGCATACTGGAGAACGACATTTTCTTTCATACAACGCCTCGAATGGAGCCACACCTATGCTCGCCTGATAACTGTTGTTGTAGGAGAATTCCACCAATGGTAGGTACTTATCCCAACTCCCTTTGAGATCTAGGACACAAAGTCTTAATAGATCTTCAAGAGTTTGAATAGTCCTCTCTGATTGTCCGTCCGTTTGAGGATGGTACGCTGAACTGAATCGTAAATCCGTGCCCATAGCTTTCTGCAAGCTAACCCAAAATCGTGAAGTGAATCTTGGGTCACGATCCGAAACTATGGATACTGGCATGCCATGCAATCTCACAATCTCGTTCACGTACATACTAGCAAGACGTTCAAGGGAATAAGTCTCACGTATCGGCAAGAAATGAGCGGACTTGGTTAATCTATCAACAATAACCCAAATCGCATCTATGCCGTGAGAAACCTTGGGAAGACCCGTAACAAAATCCATAGTAATGTGTTCCCACTTCCATTTCGGGATCTCAAGTGGTTGCAATGGACCCTTTGGCACTTGATGCTCCGCCTTTACACGTTGACAAGTTAAATACCTCGAGATAAACTCCGCGATCTCTCTTTCATATTGCTCCACCAAAATGTGTGTTGAAGATCGTGATACATTTTGGTACTCCCAGGATGGATTGCAAACGGTGTGTTGTGTGCCTCCATCATTATTCTATGCTTCAAGTCAAAATCGTTAGGAACACAAAGTCTGGAGTTGACTCGAAGTATTCCTTCTTCATCGATTCTTGCTTCTGGAATAGCACCTTCTTGCACTTTCTTCTTCATACGCATCAGCTCCATGTCCGTAGCTTGAGCAGCTTTAACTTTATCGATTAAAGTCGGTTCTACTCGTATATTTGATATCATCATGTGGATACTTGGAGCCTTCATCTCTATCTCCATCCTTTGCAAGTCATACAAATTGGGCCTTTGTGTTAACAACATTGCACTCGTACCCGCATATGATCTTCTACTCAATGCGTCAGCTACTACGTTTACTTTTCCAGGATGATATTGGATGGTATGATCGTAATCTTTCAACAGCTCGAGCCAACGTCGCTGCCGCATGTTGAGTTCCTTTTTGGGTGAAGAAATATTTGAAGCTTTTATGATTTGTATAGATCTCCACTTTCTCCCCATACAGGTAGTGTCTCCAAATCTTCAACGCGAAAACGACTGCTGCCAACTCCAAATCATGAGTAGGATAATTCCTCTCATATTCTTTGAGTTGTCACGAGGCATAGGCTATGACTTTCCCATGTTGCATGAGAACACATCCTAACCCTTTGCCTGAAGCATCGCTGTAGATAACAAATCCATCCGAACCAGATGGTATTGTCAGAACAGGTGCCGAAATGAGTCTCCTCTTGAGTTCTTGAAAACTCTTCTCACATTCCTCACTCCATACGAATTTTGTATCTTTCCGAGTCAGCTGAGTTAACGGAGTAGCGATTCGAGAAAATCCTTCCACAAATCTCCGATAATAACCAGCTAAGCCCAGAAAGCTACGTACTTCGATTACTGACTTAGGTTGCTCTCAACTGTGGCTCATATCCCAATCTTGGATAGCACGTCACAATGACACCTATTAGTTTACTACCACACGAATATGGCGTCCCCTACAGAGAGTTTGGCTTCAGTGCATTCTGCAAAGGAAGTCACCAGATATAGGCTCGGGTACAAACTTCTACAGTTGGATTTTTAACTCCTGAAGTTCAATAGGAGCCATTCGATATGAGATTTTAGAAATGGATTTTTTACCGGGTTCAAAGTCGATACAAAATTCAATATCACGCTCTGGGAGTAGGCCAGGAAATTTTTCAGGAAATACGTCAGGAAATTTACTAACAACAGAAATATCATTCAAATCTGACGTATTTTTGTTCAAGTCCATAACATGGCTAACAAAGCTTGACATCCGTTTTTCAATAAACGAATGACTTTACGACTTGACATGAAAGAGTTTGACTTCAATGGTTTGGTTGCTTGAATTTGAATAACAGGTTGCTTAGGAATATGAAAACTAACAACCTTACGAAAGCAATCAATTTTGGCATGATGAGTAGTTAACCAATCAAATCCTAAAATCTCATCAAAAGCAAGTATCTTTAAAGAGATAAGATCAACAGGTAATGTGATAGTGCCAACTTGGATCATGCAAGATTTATAAACTGTAGATGTAACGAAGGTTTCACCCAACCGAGTTTCAACAGATAAGTTAAAGTCCAATTTCTCCGGAGTCAAGTTTAAACGTTGAGCACAAGCAGGAGAGATAAAAGAATGGGTAGAACCGGTATCTAGTAAAGTATAAACTTCGCAAGAATTCAAGATTAGCTTACCCGTGATCACCTCGTTCGGGTTTCTCGCGTTTTGGCCAGTCACGAAAAATGCTCTTCCAAGAACCGTTGACTTTGACTTATCTGGGACAACTTTTGGAGTCACCATCCCCGCTGAACTTGGTTTTGCTACAGAACACTCTCGAGCTATATGACCCTCCTTTCCACAGTTATAACATACCTTGAACTGTTGTGGGCAGTTTGGACTTATATGTCCCTCCTCTCCGCATCTGTAACATCTAACTGGCGGTCGTTCTCCTCCCCTAGAATTTGTTCCTGGTGCTGGTGCTGCTATCGACGTCTTCCTGTCATCGTTAAATCTTCTCTTCTTGAAATTTTCACTTGACTCACCTCTCCTATTATCATGGCCACGATGACCACTCGAGTGGTTACCACTCTTGTCCGAATGCTTTCCTTCCCTCTGGTTGTCATTGCTCCGATGACCGCTGCCACCGGTATGACCCTGGTTGTGGTCCCTCAGTTGCACATACTCATTATCTCGCTCTAATAATTGAGCCCTGTTTACAACATCTGAATATAAAGAAAATTTATGAGAGATAAGATATTGCCGAATCTCGGGTTTTAAACCTCTCAGAAACATCCTTGTCATTCGTTCCTCATTCTCGACCAAATGAGGTGCAAACCTGGATAACTCTGCAAACTTCGCCTCGTACTGGGACACCGTCATATTGTTTTGTTCCAGTCTGATAAACTCCACCTCCTTCATATGACGAATACTTTCAGGAAAGTACTTGTCATTGAATAGTTTTTGAAATGTTTCCCAGGACATGTTGAGTGCGTCAGGCTGGGTACGCTTCACAGACTCCCACCAGTAGTCTGCCTCACCGCGGAACATAAAGGTGGCAAATGGAACCTTCTGTTCCTCCGTGCATCCCAAGACATCAAATATCTTGGTAATTTGGTTGACCCACGTTTCCGCCATGATCGGATCCGGCTTTCCCTTAAATTCTGGTAGTCCCAATTCTTTGAACTGCTTAGCTGTGACAAACCGCGCGTTATTATCATTTCTACCTGTATTCTGCACACGAGTCTCCCTCGTCTGATTTTGCATGAACTGCAAAAAGCTCCTAAACATTCCATCATTCATTGTTTGCTCGGTAACGTTGTTTACAGGAGGAATATTGCCTTCCTGTTGCACGTTCCCCTGGGTGGTGATCAAAGGTGTCTCCACGGTCTGATTTACTCCATTATTAACGTTCTCAGCTGCCATTCTTAAATACTGCCATAAAACAAGGGTTAATAGTCATGTCATATATTATCCCTATACTCTGACCGATCAAATAAACACCAAATAAACTTAGTCAGGTCATACTAGCGAAGGAATTCCCCGTCTCTCCCCTCCTAGTTCTTGTCTCACATCTCCGCCAGGGATCATATCCCTAAGCTCTGATACCAACTGTGACGCCCCCAAAATAGGTATACAACACCCATTCAGAGTCGCCAAATACATGGTACAGAAAGCAAACTACAACTTCAATAATACAATTGTCGTGCAAAATACGACAACACATACTGTGAGTTTAAATACAAATATTGTCTTCTAGACAATATCCACACTCAAATAAATTCTCATTACAATTATTCAAACACTATTTTATAGAAATAGTGAGGACTGCTAAAACATCTTTCTAGAACCATCACTCCATACCCCGACTAGATCCTGCTATGTTCTCACCTCCTGAGAAGAAAAATGGAACAAAAAGGAAAAGGGTGAGCTCAACTAGCCCAGAAAAGAATATTATGACTAAGATAATATACAAACAAATTATCGTTAGTCTTCAACAGGGAAAAATTTGATAGAATATAATCGACAACAAGTTACAACTGCAGCGGAAACAGCAAACCATTAGAAGAGTCAAGTAGAGAAAGAATTCTACTATCTTCTAAGATTTAAAAGTCCATCATCAATATTTTATCCCTGTAACAACGATTAATAATCATCTTTAACCAAATATTCATCTTTGCACTACAGGCCAAAGATATTCATTTGTATCAGCAGTCGGTCATGTTCATCTCAACACCTGTTCATCTTTGCACTACAGGCCAAAGATATTCATCAAGTAATCATACGTCTTTACACTACAGGCCAAAGATATTCAGTAATATCATCATTTAGGACTGAGGATGATGAAAAATATCTTAAAGAAAACGAATCCAATGAGACAGAAGGACAAATAGTAGGGATTCGTATAACAGTTTATCCAAGATCAATAATACTTCATAATAATCAATTGTGAAGCAGAATTCAAAAATAAAGATCAAAACATGGATACAATCAAAGATAGTAACCATAATAGACATCTTGGACAAAAAGGGAAAATTTTATTTTTCGGTGAATAGTGCCGTATTCGTGAATAGTACCGTATACGTGAATAGTGCCGTATACGTGAATAGTAACTCTGACACAAAAAGTTCCAAATTTGATAAAAACTCATATCAATATTTCAGCATAATGATATTGAAGAAAATAATATCATTTAAGAAGAAAATAATATCCCTTACCTCAAGATATCAGTACTTCTGGTCGGAATACCGGTATAAGGCTGAAAGAAACTTGCTCTGATGAATAGAAACTCTCAAAGTATCTAAATACTCACAAAATACACTCAATAATCTAGAGAGAGAAAGAGAGAAAACTTGTTTCTGGTGTGATTTTCAATTCTAACTTAGCCCTCTATTTATAGGAAAATTTTAGTAGGTTTGACCTGCAACCTGATGGCTTTACCTGCTACTATTCCCACCCACCACATTTGAAATATAATTCAGCACATTTCTTCACCAACCACAAGTGGGGCCCACCAATTCTAGAATTTTCCATCAAAATGATAAACTCCGAAAATTCAACAATTTCTGAACCAGTCATCTTGTAAAATTCATAATAAATCATACGTTCATTTTTAACGGTTCAAAATTTGTGGGTATATACTCAACTTATATATGTATAACATATCCAAAAATTATCACGATCCAACGGTCGGATTAAAAATTATAACCCCCGCAAAATATCTCAAAAATCCTGATTTTTAATACCTTCATTCCGACAAAAATACGGATAAAAATCTCAACATTAACTCCTTCATTTTTAACCACAAAAATATATCCCTCATTTATATCCACATAAAATAAATATTTTCTTATCATATGAATCAATAATTAATTATTCACAAATAATATTACAGAATCACATTTATGACAACCAGACCGTTCCCAGGAAAGAGGGGGCTTTCCAATAAAGATTTCTCCTTACTGGCGCGCAATTAGATGACCAAACCTCTCCTTAGACAGAACTTTCTAGACATTGCCAATAATGTTATCTAATAATATTATTCAAATAATATGAATTATTGATCTAATAATGGAAAATACTGTGCAGCAACAATTATTGAAACAATAATAATATAAAATATCAACGCAACAATTATTGCATCAATAAAATAAAATATTGAACAGTAACTACTGTAACAATTATTGAGTAGTGCCTTCTTACGTAAGAATCAGTAATTGGTGCAATACCGTGTGCTACTGTATTTTAACCACCGGGTATTCTAACAGTATTAACGATAACAACTACGCCGTTATTTATAAACAACTTATACTTGTCGTTTTCTTCATCCAATCGCTTTCCGTTATGGGGCCCACACAAGGCTGTGCCGTCGTACGAATATTCCCCGACAGCAAGAATATTCCACGACCAAACGAATATTCCCCGACAAAATGAATATTTTATAACCACTTGTTTATTTTGCAAAATTGCACATTTCACCCATAACCAAAGTATTATATCAAATTAACCCCTTATTATTCACAATAATATTTAAAGAAAATTTGATTTTATTCATTAATAAGTTGGGGTCTTACAGATGTGATCAATCAACTTCGCAGGCAGACATCCCGACCCTCGGAGTTAGACTTTACTCCGCCTTACCCGACACACATTCGGAGGCAACCTTACCCGATAGGATATATTGAGCATCCCCCGCAGTTTCCAATATACAACGGGGAGAAAGGAAACGCCAGGAAACATATTGACAGGTTCGTAGAGTCGATGTCTCCGTGGCTGGGATATGATGAAGTGAACAACCACAACTTGTTGATGCGGGAATTCAACAAAACTTTAACGGATAGTGCCTTCAGTTGGTACTACAATTTGGAGAAGGGGTCAGTCCATGATTGGGATGACCTAAAATTATAATTTTTTAAGAAATTTTTCTATGTGCAGAAACAGGTAACCATTGTAGAACTCATGCGGTTCAAATAGAAGCCGAATGAGGAACTATCAGATTACGTTGACAGGTTCAGGGCCCAGGCACAGAAGTGTGCAGAGCCTATTGAAGAGAAGAACCTGGTTAGCATTTGCAACAATGGTGCCTTAGATTCCTTCAAGCCCCACCTCATCACCAAGGCTTGTGATTCCTTCGTGACCCTCTCATCTTTTGCGCAAGACTTGGGAGGAATCATGACACTGTCCACTAGCCATGCGACGGTTACATGGAGGGGCAAGAGGACATCAACTGTGGCTTTGGTTGACTCTCAGTCAAAACCACAAGGGGGCAAGAGGGAGAAGCGTGAGAAAAATTTTGATCGAAGCAAAGGAAAACCTGGAGACAAATATGCAAGAAAGTCAGTCCTGGAGGCTATCACATGCAGTGAGAAAGCATTCAGGGGTCTGTACGAGCAATGGATTGAACATGGGGTGGTGAAACCCCCAAGGCCTAAATTTACAGTGACGGAAGAGATGAAGAGAAGACCAGACTTCTGTGTATTCCACCAATACGCAGGACACTCAACTATGGATTGTTATAGCCTGCGTAGGATATTTCACGAGAAGCTGGCAAATGGGGAGATTGAACTGGGAAAGGAAAGCAGTGTTCATGACAAGCCACTACCAAATCACAAGGGGAAAGAAACATGCAACACTGTTATCCACAACACAATCCCAGAAGTGGAGATGATGATGGAAGAAGAGGAGGAGTATGACCCAGGCCTGAAAGTGACGGCGTTGATGAATGGGGCCAAGTTTAGAAATTTTTTTGATCAGATAGGACTGGCCAAGGAAGCAAGGATTGAGGCAACCAGGGCAATCATTAAGGCCACCGAGACACAGGAAACTTGCATGGCCATAAGCAAAGGATTTATGAAGACGATGGAGGAAGAAGCAAATAAGATATCTTTCTCTAAAGCTGATAGAGAGATAAGATACTCGCACAACAGACCGCTGTATGTGACAACAGTAATCAATGGCATCGAAGTACGGAGGGCGTTCATTGACAATAGAGCATCTATAAATATTATGCCCTACACCATGTTCAAACGGTTATGCCTGCCGGAGAAGAAGATTGTGAAGGAATAAACTAATATTACAGGATTCGCCAACCAGAGCACAAGAACCCTGGGACACATCAAGGTAGACATGCAAGTGGGAAAGATTCGAGGGCCTGTAATGTTCCATGTTGTAGAGGTGGATGCAGCATACCATGTCTTGCTGGGAAGGGCTTGGCAAAATGACTATGGGGTGGTACCCTCAGTATTTCATCAGTGCCTGAAAGCTATCTGGAAAGGGAAAGAATTGAAGGTACCAGTAACCCGAAATCCCTTTGGACCAGAGGAGGCACACATCTCCGAAGCAACTTTCTTCGATAATGTCGCTGAAGAGGGAGAGAACCAGATCGCGAGGCCTGATTCCCTAAGACTAGTAAGCTGGGAGGAAGTGCAGGAAGATAAGTTTGTACCTGCAGAAAAAGTGAAGAAGAAAACTTTGGAACATGAAGAATGTTCCAAAAATATGAAGCTAGTAGTAGTAGACTTGGAGAAGGAAAAAAGAGAAGAAAAGAAAAGGCCAGCAGATCCTGAAGATGCCAGGAGTATAATAAATGTCAAGCGGATAACACAGTTTGAGGATGACCAAAAGGCACAATGGGAGAGGGTTGTTAAACCCGATGGAAAGGTGGTGTTTCGATTATGACGGTGCAAGGGGGAAGAGCCCAAGGAAGCATGCGAACCTAATGGCTCAAGAGAGGTCCCCCACTCCAGCAATACTGAAGAAGGAGGAGTTGTACAGCATAAGGTGGAACCAGCTCCAGAATGCTTTGAGGATAGACCAAAACCTCAACAAAATGAATTAGAGGAAGTTGATTTGGCAACAGAAGGAGGAATGCCAAGACCAACTTATGTCAACAAGGAGCTGGATGCTAACCAGAAGGAGGAGCTGGTACAATTATTGCGAGAATATAAGGATGTCTTTGCTTGGAATTACGACGAGATGCCCGAAATTGACAAAGATCTTGTAGAGCACAATCTAAATATAAGCCCGAGAATGAAGCCAGTGAAGCAAGCACCTCGCAACTATGCACCCGAAGTCGAAACTCAAATAAAGGAAGAAATCAAAAAGTTGCTGGAAGTAGGGTTTATCAAGCCGATCCAACATCCAACATGGCTTTCCAGCATTGTACCGGTAAAGAAATCAAATGGACAACTACGAATATGCGTGGATTTCAGAGACTTGAACAAGGCATACCCGAAGGACATGTATCCATTACCCAACATAGACACTTTGGTAGATGCAACAGCTAATTATGAGATGATGTCATTCATGGACGGGTTTATGGGTTACAATCAGATAAAGGTGTCCATAGAAGATGCAGAGTTGACGGCCTTTCGTACACCGTTTGGGAATTTCTACTATGTAGTAATGCCATTCGGATTGAAGAATGCGGGGGCAACTTATCAGAGGGCGATGCATGCTATATTTCATGACATGATTCATGATATAGTGGAGGACTATGTGGACGACATAGTGGTGAAATCCAAGAAGGCGACAACTCATGTGGAGGACCTGAGGAAAGTGTTTGAGCGATGCCGAAGGTATAAATTGAGGATGAATCCGAAGAAGTGCGCCTTTGGGATGACGGCTGGAAAATTCTTGGGTTTTTTGGTGCACAACAGAGGTTTAGAGGTGGACCCAAGCAAGGCGAAAGCAGTTACAGAGATTCCCCCATCAAAGACGCAAAAGCAGTTGAAGAGCTTTCTAGGGAAGGTATTGTACATGAGAAGATTCATGCCAGCATTAGTCGAAGTCACAGAACCTTTCAGCAAATTGCTAAAAGGAAAGGCACAATGGGACTGGGGGCAAGAGCAACAACAGGCCTTCGAGAAGGTAAAAAGAATTTTGTCTTCAGCACAAACGATGGTAGTACCACAAAGAGGAATGCCATTACAGTTGTACATCACATCTACCAAAAAGTCTATAAGAGGATTGATCACGCAAGAGGTGGATGGAGAAGAGAAACCTGTGTATTACATTAGCCGGATAATCAGAGGACCAGAAACCAGGTATTCACAGATGGAGAGGCATTGCCTAGCGTTGGTGTTCATTGTGCAGAAAATGCAGCATTATTTTCTAGCGCAAGAAGTAAAGATTGCAACAAAAACTGATCCGATCAGATACTTATTGACTAGGCCAACATTAGTAGGAAGACCTGCTAGATGGATGATGATCCTTTCAGAATACAACATCAAGTGTGTAACACCAAAAGCAATCCAATGTCAAAGCCTTGGCAGACCTGCTAGCTCAATTTCCAAATGGAGAATATGAACCCCCTTCTGAGGATCTTCCGGGTGGAGAAGTGAAATCAATCGACTTGATGGATGAGGACCCAGAATGGTGGAGTTTGGCTTTTGATGGATCATCTGCAGAAGGTAAAGGCGGAGCAGGAGTGGTGCTGACCACCAAAGAAAGAAAAGAAGTGGTGTTGTCTTACAAATTGGATTTCCCATGCACAAACAATGAAGCAGAATACGAGGCGTTTATACTAGGATTGTTAGCGGCTCAAGAATTGGGAGCCAAATACCTTAAAGTAAAGGGAGATTCAAACCTTATAGTGCAGCAAATAAGAGGCCAATTTGGAGTGAAGGAACCTATCTTGGCACCATATCGAACTGTAGCACAAAAGGTGATGGAAGCCTTCAAGAAGGTGGTAATTGAATATGTGCCAAGAGGACAAAATAAACAACCTGATGCACTAGCAACAGTAGCATCTCGAGTCTATGTCCAAGGAGAAGACTTAGATGTGAAGGTAATAAAGAGATCGCTCCAAACCACGGTGTTAGACTTGGTCCCCAAAGACATGATAGACGATTGGAGATATGACATCTCCCATCAATTGCAAACAAAGGAAGGAACAATACCAATCGTGGAGCTACAAAAGTACAACATCATCAAAGATGTCTTGTATCACAAAGAAGCAGATGGTGTATTACCACGATGTTTGGGGAGGCAAGAAGCAAATAAAGTCTTGCAGTAAGTGCATGAAGAGAATTGCGGGTTTGCAGACATAGGTCTGTATTGTAGGTTGCAATGCCAAGGGTATTATTGGCCTGAAATGAAGAAGGAAACAGATGCCCTACAACGCCACTGTGTTTCATGCCAAGAATACCCTGGGGAGGATGAATGCATTTTCATTGATGACATAGCGGATTGGCGAATTCCTTATGTGGACTTCTTACAAAGTGGGACTCTTCTGACCGAAAAGAAGGATGCAATTATTATAAGGAGGAAGTCGCAACGATTCTTCTTACAAAATGGAGAATTGTTCAGAAGATGTTTCAATGGCAAGCCCCTACGGTGTCTAGAACTAGGCGAAGCCAAAGATTTGGTTTATCAAATGCACAAGGATGAACATCAAGGGGGAGCCAAGTTGTACAAACAACTTATCGATCATGGTTACTATTGGCCAAAGATGGAAGGAGATTGTCTAGAATTTGTCAAAAGGTGCCACATTTGTCAAAAACATGGAAACTTGATACATGCTCCCGCCGTAGATTTGCGCACCTTAGCAACACCATGGTCCTTTCATACACGGGGAATGGATCTTATAGGTCCTATACACCCTAATTCTAAGGGAAACATATGGATTTTAACTGCCACCGAGATGTACACAAAGTGGGTGGAAGCCATACCCTTGAAGAAGGCCACGGGACCAGCAGTGGCAAATTTTATCAAGGAGCACATCATTTGCCGTTTCGGGATCCCGAAGGTCATTTTGTCGGATAATGAAACTCCTTTCATCAATAGGGACATCAAAAATCTGATGGAAAGATACAGGGTGAAACATTACAAATCATCACCCTACTACCCGAAAGGCAACGGACAAGCAGAGGCTACAAACAAAATTTTGATAAAAATCTTATCAAAAACCCTAGACGATCATCCGAAGAAATGGGCAGAACAACTACCAATAGCGTTATGGGCATATCGAACTTCAAAAAGAAAGCCTACAGGCGAAACCCCATACGCCTTGGTTTATGGTGAAGAAGCTATCTTGCCCGCCGAAATAGAAATACCTTCGGCTCGAATGAGACTTCGAAGCTTAGTCGAGGAAGAAAGCCGACCAGCCGCCCTAGAGGCCTTAGCCGACTTCCGAGATAAGGCTAAAGAAAAGCTTGAACGGTACCACGAAAGGTTGCGACGACAATACAACACCGCGGTGGTACCATGACAAATTCTGGTAGGAGACTTGGTGCTCAAAACGATAACTCAAGTTATGATGGGGACCCCAACCACCAAATTTTACCCCAAATGGGAAGGCCCGTATAGGGTACGAGAAATCTCCGAAAGCAGGTATTGCAAGATATCTCGTGTGGGATCAGATGCTGTCTCAGGCCCATTAAACTTGAAATGGGTAAAGAAATATTATACATGAGAAGAGCATCACAAAAAGTTATACTTTCAACTTTAAAAGTAATCGAGGCACCTGACTCACAGCCCTCAGAAGTTACACTTTCAACTTCAAAAGTGATAGAGGTACCTGACTAACAGCCCTTGAAAGTTACACTTTCAACTTCAAAAGTGAGCGAGGCACCTGACTAACAGCCCTCGAAAGTTACACTTTCAACTTCAAAAGTGACTGAGGCACCTGAGTATAAGCCCTCAAACCCGAAAGTTACACTTTATCTTTAAAAGTGGAGAACGTTATGCTTTATTCGACAAAAGCAAAAAAGTTACACTTTATCTCTAAAAGTGGCAAACATTATGCTTTCTTCGATAAAAGCAAGATTTGTTATATGAAACGTTACGCTTTTCGTTAAAAGTAATTTTTATTATCAATAAATTGACAAACTTTCACTTATACTTGAATGTTTTAATTTTCTTAAAAAAAAGAAGAAGTATAAATTCAAGTGTTGGTTCGTGAAAAATATATATGTTTTTTTTGACAAAATTCATGTTTTCTTATAATACCTATTGTTGTCTTGGAATATTAAATTGAATAACTTGAGATTCAATGATAAATATTGAGTTTTAAGGAATCATTCAAATTAAAGGCAATCAACAAGGTTAAAGAAACTACGTTCTGATAAATGAAATATGTGTAAATGAGTTTCTGAAACAGGAAATCGAAAAAAAAAACTACTGCAACAAGTCATGATCTAAAGGCCAAGACATATCAAAATGAAGAGGAGGCACAACTAAAGCTTCCAAGTCAGCAACGGCAGCAACTCGAATATTAAGATTTGCAACTTTTAGCTCCCTAACCTGTTGGGTAGTCGACTCTAAGTCCCGGCACTGACGCTCTACCTCCTGAAGTTTTGCCTCTAAGTCCCGGCGCTGGCCCTCTAAATCTTGAGACTGGATCTTCAATTTGTTTGCGGCATCACCAAGCTCAGAAAGCTGCACTGAAAAGGATTCATCTTCATACTTACGTACAGCAACCTCCGAATGTAGTGAAACAAGATTAAAACTCGACTTGAGAAGATCCAACCTATCACGAAAAGGAGACATGTCAACACCTACGGCTGCAAGGTCATCTACATCATCGCTAAACTTCTTCAAGTCCTCAACTCGCAAGGAATATAATGAAAGAGTATACAACCCAAGAACAAGGCCTGCGAGCTGGTCTAGGAAAAGGGTTTGGGTCGAAGCTGTCTTAATAATCAACCGGTCAAGAATCTGCGGGAACCGAGCTAGGAGACGCTCCAGACTTTCCTGACTAGAAGACGATATCTGGAAACCCCTCCAAAAAACAAGATCCCCACTTGGATTGAAGGAAGCTCTAGCAGGAGCTACTTTAGAGGCCACCATAGAATCTGTCAAGACCAGGGATGGAGGAGCAGAAAGATGTTGTACAGCTAAGGATTCCTCGAAGCCTTGGTCACCTGGAGGATAACCAAGGTCACTATCTGAATGGAGAACAGCAAATAACGCGAGTGCCTCAACGGGCAAAGGCAAATCTTTCATTCTCTCGTTCTAAAAACAAGATGTCAAAGCACAATATATAAAAAAAACGAGCAAAGGAAATTCAAGACAAATCACTCATGGATTAAGGAAGGAAACTCACAATATAGTCAATGGAAAAGGAGTCGGGAGATGCCACAGAAAGGGGAATGTCATTCAACCCATTCAAAGTACTATCAACAATGCCCTCCCGAGCAATCACCACCTCGGTAGAATCCTTTCGGGGAGGATGAACATCACCAATAGTTTCAGAATGATTCTTCCTCGAGGAAGTAAGAGTCTCATCAACATCTTCAGACTCATCATGAGGAGCAGGCATAGGAAGGTTTGAAGAAATTGTTGTATCACCCACAGCAAGACTCGAGCTTACATCAGACAAAGTATCCTTAGCATCCAGACTAACACAATCGTCACGAGGAGTAGATGACTCAATATCAACAAGGATATGTTGGACGGGCTCACGACTAGTGGAAGCCGCCGCGGAAGCCTCATTTGTAGTACTATACATTAACCCAAGAGGCACATCATCATCATCATCTTCATCGACCACGGTAACCCGAAATAATAATAATAATAATAATAAATAAATAAAGGAAACAATTACTCAATGATATGTGAAAGCAGTTACACAAGGGATGAAAGAAAAATGAGAGTAGTTCGACAAATTACCAAATTTCTACGGCGCTTCTTGGTCGGATCCTCGGCTGCCGAGATACTAAGATCAACATTATCAAGGGGGCATTTTGCTAATGGCTTTATGATAAGCCTGATAGGAGGACGACTGATTGGAACCTCGACAGAAGCAATAGGAGGAGCTATCTCAGAATCAGTAGCAGTAGACGCTCTCGTTTTAGAACGAGTAACTCTCATCTCCTCGACATCAGAGGATCCCTGGGGAGGAGCTAGAGAGGACACCCGAAGCGGAGCCCGTGGTGGAAGACTCCTGGAAGTAGTGGGAGCCTGTGATAGAATGATCTGCTGAGGGGGAGACGACTTAGGCATCAAAATGTCACGCTCAGCCAACTGGCTACTGGCTGGCCAAAGTGCTGAACGAGCATTGGGCTTGGGAGAGCATAGCAGCCGGCTCCATTGAAGACATTTCAGAATAGAGACTGGCAATGAACAAACCAGGGTATAATCCTCCCATCTTTTAAGATTGACTTGCCAGTAATTACGTTCTCCAGTAGTATATCGCCCGTTCTGAGAGTCATCTGGTATGACAAAAGGAAGGGATCTATAAGTGATATATGGATCACTTGACCACCTCAGAAATGCCCATGTAAAAGAGGAGGAGATAGAGACGAAATTGAGAAGAGCATCCTCATAATTCCCCTGGCAGGTGTGACCAAAAGGGCGTTCCTGGTCATATTCGAATTGTCTCATGACCCTGTGAGGAGAATACAGTACAGTGTCAAAACAATTATTCTCAAGGAAATAGGGAAGCTCTGTAGATCGAAGGAAAATGAACCAAGACAGTGCGGAGCCACTCAAGCTATTTCTGTTGAGGTTGGAGAAGGTACGAAATTTGTGCTTGTAGAAGTGAGGTAGATGACCGTAACCCCCTAAAACAATGGTATAGGGACGAGCAGTGAAGCATGAATAATCATCAAGGAAATGTCACAAATCCGTACTATCAGGACTAGAGCGGTGACCAATCCAGCGTAACATGCGAGGAATGATGTTGCGTGGTGGGAGAGAAGGAGACTTCTTCTTCTTCATAGAAAGACGCTCATGATCGGAATAGCTCGGAAAGCGCTCGAAAAGAAAGATCTGACGGAAGGAGCATGGAATGAAGCAATTGACATCATACCTGAGTATTACATTATAGAAAAGGTTAAAGGAAAAGAAGCGCAGTTTGAAAGACAATTAAATACAAAATATGAAAGTGATTACCTCCCAATGGATTCTTTCATGGCAAGGGTTGTTTCGTCTAGGCGACGATATAAGGTTCCTAGGAAGAGAGAAGCAAGGGGAATCTCCGAGCCTCGGGATAACAACGCTGCCAAACTGAACATACGGGCAGAAGGACCGTCTATGGGAGACCCAGGGAAGATGAAACGGTGCAGCCACATAACCAAATAAGCTGCCAGAGGAAAGGGACAAGTTTCTTCACGGAAGGCAAGAACAGACTTGTCGTGAACAGAGCTGTTCCACTGGTTGGTCTTGTAATCACGGAAGAAATAGCGCACCCAGGATAACCAAGAATTCTTTTGCCGACTTGAGGTCTCGAAGTCCGGAAAGAGCGTATCGCCCTTGAAGCGGGAGATGAGGCGGGAAGATTGCTTGAAGGCCTCCGTCAAGTAGGCAACACAGACGTCACCCCTAGTGGACATGCTAGAAGGACCACAGGAGTTTGAAGCAACAATAGGAAGGCTACAAGATGTAATTCAGGATAAATATACATATTTCGAAAACATAAGAATGAATGAAAGGGATAAAAGAAGAAAACTTACTGATAGAGGGCATAAACATCCTCTAGAGTAGGGGTAAATTCCCCCCAGGCAGTGATGAATGTACAAGTAGAGGAACACCATCGTGCGATCAACACAGTTAGTGCATTATGGTCCTGGTGAATCCGTAGGTCCCTACACAGTTGAACACAGCGAAAGATACTCGCATTCTTGAGTATTTCCACGTATTCAGCGTTGTCAAGGATCTCGTCGGTCCAATCCTGCCATCCTTGAATGCGACCAGATGAATCTGAAAGGAAGCGAAGGGGACTGAATGGGTACTCTTGCTTCTCTATGCATAGGCGGGGAATGCAATCGGCATGAGGGAAGTCATCCTAACTTTCAGAAGAGGGGGCATACAGAAACAAGCCTTCTTTCTCTGGAGGAGGAAAAGTTGTACGGTCGTAGTCTCTAACTCTATCCCAAAAGAGGTCAGAAGGACCAAAGAAGGGAGCTCTTCCCCAATCAGTGATGAATGGGGACTCCATGGTAGTCCTTAGTTCTGCGGAGCATTCAGGAGAAAAGGCCTACAGATGGTGCTCATGATCTTCACGGCTTTTGGAATATATGAGGATGTCATCAATAAAGACAACAACGAACTGATCCAAATAATCCTTGAATACTCGGTTCATCATATCCATGAAAGCCGCAGGAGCATTAGTCAATCCAAAAGACATGACTAAGAATTCATAATGCCCGTACCGAGTTCTAAAGACAGTCTTCGGAATATCCTCACTTTTAACCTTCAGCTGATGATATCCAGAACGAAGATCGATTTTTGAAAAGAATTGTGCTCCTTGTAACTGGTCAAACAGGTCATCAATACGAGGTAGCGGATACCTATTCTTAATGGTGACATGGTTTAATTCCCGGTAATCGATACAAAGTCGCATACTCCCGTCTTTCTTCTTTACAAATAAAGCAGGAGCACCCCAAGGAGATGTACTAGGACGAATAAAACCGATGTCCAACAACTCTTGTAGTTGGACTTTTAACTTCTGAAGTTCAATAGGAACCATTCGATATGGGGTTTTAGAAATGGGCTTTGTACCAGGTTCAAGATCAATGAAGAATTCAACTTCACGATCTGGGGGTAGACCGGGAAGTTCTTCAGGAAATACGTCAGGAAAGTTACTAACAACAGGAATATTATTCAAATTTGACGTGTCTTTATTCAAATCCATAACATGGGCTAGGAAAGCTTGACATCCGTTTTTCAATAAACGAATGGCTTTATGACTTGATATGATAGTGATTGATTTTAATGGCTTTGTTGCTTGAATTCGAACAACAGGTTGATTAGGAATATGAAAACTAACCACCTTACGAAAATAATCAATTTTGGCATGATGAGTAGTTAACCAATCAATTCCTAAAATCACGTCAAATGCAAGTATCTTTAAAGAGATAAGGTCAACAAGTAAGGTGATGGTGCCAACTTGGATCAAACAAGATTTATAAACAGTGGATGTGATGAAAGTTTCCCCTAACGGAGTCTCCACAGATAAATCAAAGTCTAATTTCTCCGGAGTCAAGTTTAAACGTTGAGCACAAGCAGGAGAAATAAATGAATGGGTAGCACCGGTATCTAGTAAGGTATAAACTTCACATGAATTTATGATTAGCTTACCCGTGATCACCTCGTTTGGGTTCCTCGCATGTTGACCAGTCACGACAAACGCTCTTCCAGGAACCGTTGACTTTGACTTTTCTGGGACAGCCTTTTGAGTCACCGTCCCCGCTGAACTTGGTTTCGCTATCGTACAATCTCGAGCGATATGTCCTTCCTTTCCACAATTATAGCATACCTTGAACTGTTGTGGACAGTTTGGGCTGATATGTCCCTCTTTTCCACATTTATAGCATATGACTGGTGGTCGTTCTCCTCCCTTGGAACTAGTTGCTGCTGGTGCTGACGTCTTCGTATTATCATTGTTGAATCTCCTCTTTTTAAAATCTCCTCCCGACTCGCTTCTTCTATTTTCATAGCCACGATTACCACCAGAGTGGTTGCCGTTCTTGTCTGTACTTTTCTTTCTCCGCTGGTTATCATTGATCTGATGACTGTTGTCACCGATATGATCCTGGTTGTGGTCCCTCGGTTGACCGTACTCATTATCTCGCTCCAACAATTGAGCCCTGTTGACAACATCTGAATAGAGAGAAAATTTATGAGAAATGAGATATTGACGTATGCCGGGTTTCAAACCTCTCAGAAACATCCGTGTCATACGTTCCTCATTCTCCACCAAATGAGGTGCAAACCTGGACAACTCTGCAAACTTTGCCTCGTACTGGGACACCGTCATGTTATTCTGCTCCAGTCTAATAAACTCTACCTCCTTTATATGACGAATACTTTCAGGAAATTACTTGTCATTGAATAGTTTCTGAAATGTCTCCCAAGACATGCTGAGTGCGGCTGGATGGGTACGCTTCACAGATTCCCACCAGTAGTCTGTCTCGCCACGGAACATAAAGGTGGCGAATGGAACCTTCTGTTCCTCCGTGCATCCCAAGACATCAAATATCTTGGTAATTTGCTTGACCCATGTCTCCGCCTTAATCGGATCTGGCTTTCCCCAGAATTCTGGTGGTCCCAACTCTTTGAACTGCTTGGCTGTGACCAGCTGTGCGTTGCTATTGTTTCTTCCTATATTTTGAACAGGAATCTCCTTCGTCTGGTTTTGCATGAATCGCAAAAAAATTCTAAACATCTCATCGTTCATCGTCTGCTCAGTGGTGTTGTTCACAGGAGGAACATTGCCAGCCTGTTGCACGTTCTCCTTGTTGGTGAGTATAGGCATCTCCACCGTCTCATTTACTCCACTGTTAACATTCTCAGTCGACATTCTCAAATACTGCCATAAAACAAAGGTTAATTTAACAAATTAACATATCACATAATATCCCTATATTATGACCGACCAACAAATAAGCTTAGGTAGGACACACTAGCGAAGGATTTACTCGTCTCTCCCCTCCTAGTTCTATTCCCCGATCTCTGCCAGAGATCATATCCCTAAGCTCTGATACCAACTGTGACGCCCCCAAAACAGGTATACAACACCCATTCTGAGTCGTCAATAACATGGTACAGAAACAACTACAACTTTATTAATACAACATAAAAACTGTGAGTGTAAATACAAATATTGTCATCTAGACAATATCCACACTCAAATAAGTCCTCATTACAATTATTGGAACAATATTTTACAAAAAAAATGGTGAGGACTACTAAAACAACTTCCTAGAACCTTCATTCCATACCCCGACTAGTACTTGCTACATTCTCGCCTCCTGAGAAGAAAATAGAACAACAAGGAAAAGGGTGAGCTCAACTAGCCCAGTAAAGAATATTATGACTAAGATAATATACAACAAATTATCGTTAGTCTTCAACAGGGAAAAATTTAATAGAATACCATAGACAACAAGTTTTCAATCAATATTCGCAGCGGAAAATAATAATTCATAGAGAAGTTACGTAGAGAATGAAATCTACGATTATCTATGAATTTAAAAGCCCATCATCAACATTTTATCCCTGTAACATCAATCAATAAATATCTTGAATCAAATAGTCATCTTTGCACTACAGGCCAAAGATATTCATCAGAAATCATTCATCTTTGCACTACAGGCCAAAGATATTCAATTATATCATCATTTAAGACTGAGGATGATGAAAAATATTTTTAAGGAAACGAATCCAGTGAAACAAAATAATAAATATTAAGGATTCGTATTTCAGCTATTCCATGTCCAAAAATACCTCATAAATAATCATAGTGGAGTAAAATTCAAGAATGATCAAAACATGGATACAATCAAAGCTAGTATCCAGAATAGATATTTTGGACGAAAAGAAGAAAAATTCATTTTTTTGGTGAATAGTAACTCGTGAATAGTAACTCGTGAATAGTAACTCGTGAATAGTAACTCATGAATAGTAACTCATGAATAGTAACCCCGACATGAAAAGTTCTAAATTTGATAAAAATTTAGATCAATACTTCGGCATAATGATATTGAAGAAAATAATATCATTTAAGAAGAAATAACATCCCTTACCTCGAAAAGACGGTACTTCTGACTGGAATACTAGATATAGTGCTAAAGGAAACTTGCACCGTATAGCAACACTCAAAGTATCAAATACTCAAAAGAATACGCTCGATATAGAGAGAGAAATAGAGAGAAACTTGTGTTTCTGGTGTGATTTTCAATTCTAACCTAAGCACCCTATTTATAGGAAAATGCTTAGAACACCAAAGCAGAAAATTGAATATAATAATAATATATTTATCAAATTTTCCTTAGCCCACCTCTAGACATCTGATCTCAGCCCATTTATATCACATGTTAGCCCACTTAAATGCCAAAAAACGTTTTTCTTCAAAATAATAATTAAAACTTTCAAAAATCAATTATTTCGGAACTTCAGAACTTCAATAATTCATAATAAATAGCCCTTTTATCAAAAAATTCAAATCTCGCTTGTTTTTATAGGAAATTTAATTCTCTACAACTTTACAGAAGAAAGTTTTTCCAAATTCCAAACAGAAATTGACCGAAATCCACGAACGGGCGATTTTACAGTCAATAATAATTTTTCGGTCAAGAATTGTGTCCACCAACACACAAAACATGTGTTAATCATTTAATGCCACAAAAATACTCTTCCTCCTCATATACTCATATATCCCACATTCATTGTAAAAATATCACCGTCAATATATTATTAAAATAATATATTTAAATGAATTATTTTATCAGAAAAAGATAAAATATTAATTTTCAACAATTGTCACATTAAAAATTTTCCCCATCTATATCCACATAAAATCAATATTTTTCTCATCATATAAATCAATAATTAATTATACACAAATAATATTACAGAATCACAGTACTGGCAACCAGGCCGTTCCCAGGAAAGAGGGGGCTTTCTAATAAGGATTTCTCCTTACTGGCGCGCAATTAGATGACCAAACCTCTCCTTAGACAGAACTTTCTAGACATTACCAATAATGTTATCTAATAATATTATTCAGATAATATGAATTATTGCTCCGATAATGAAAAATACTGCGTAGTGACAATTATTGAAACAACAGTAATATAAAATATCAACGCAACAATTATTGAATCAATAAAATACAATATTGAACAGTAATTACTGTAACAATTATTGAGTAGTGCCTTCTTACGTAAGAATCAATAATTGGTGCAATACTGTGTGCTACGCGTATTACCGTGTTTTAACCACCGGGTATTCCAACAGTATTAACGGTAACAACTACGCCGTTATTTATAAACAACTTATTTTTGTCGTTTTCTTCATCCAATCGCTTTCTGTTATGGGGCCCACACAAGGCTGCGCCGTCGTACGAATATTCCCCGACAACAAGAATATTCCACGACCAAACAAATATTCCCCGACAACAATGAAATTTTATAACCACTTGCTTATTTAAAATATTTGCGCATTTTACCCATAACTAACCACATTAATCAAATCAACCCTTACTATTTCAGAATAATAAATAGAGGAAATTAAATTTCATTTATTAATAATTTGGGGTCTTACAACCTCCCCTCCTTATGAAATTTCGTCCTCGAAATTGACATACGTACCTGGTGTTTTGAAAAGATGAGGATACCTCGCTTTCATTTCCGTTTCCAACTCCCAGGTCATTTCCTCAATAGCATGGTTTCTCCACAAAACTTTAACTTGTGGTATGACCTTCGTGCGTAGGACATGCTCCTTCTTATCCATGATCTTGACAGGTACCTCCTCGTACGTTAAGTCTTCGGCTATCTCGTCCGGTTCTAACTCAATAACATGGTTCGGGTCTTTCACATATTTACGAAGAACAAATATATGAAAAACATTATGAACACGAGACATACTTGGAGGTAACACAAGTCTATAGGCCACATTTCCTACTCGGTCAAGAATCTGAAATGGACCAATAAATCGTGAATTGAGCTTTCCTCTCTTCCCAAATCTTGTAACTCCTTTCCATGGAGCTACACGTAATAATACATGATCCCCAATGTTAAATTCTACGTCCTTTCGATGAAGATCCACATAACTCTTTTGTCGATCCTGTGCCGTTTGTATACGTTGTCGAATCGTTTGGATCTTCTCTGTAGTCATTCGTACCAACTCTGGTCCCAACAACGTTGCTTCTCCCACCTCATCCCAACATACTGGAGAGCGACACTTTCGTCCATACAATGCTTCAAAGGGAGCCACACCTATACTTGCCTGATAACTGTTGTTGTAGGAGAATTCCACCAATGGTAGGTACTTATCCCAACTTCCTTTGAAATCTAGGACACAAAGTCTTAATAGATCTTCAAGAGTTTGAATAGTCCTCTCTGATTGCCCGTCCGTTTGAGGATGGTATGCCGAACTGAACCGTAAATCCATACCCATAGCTTTTTGCAAGCTAACCCAAAATCTTGAAGTGAATCTTGGGTCACGATCCGAAACTATGGATACTGGCATGCCATGCAACCTTACAATCTCATTCACGTACATATTAGCAAGACATTCAAGGGAATAAGTCTCCCGTATCAGCAAGAAATGAGCAGACTTGGTTAATCTATCAACTATAACCCAAATAGCATTTATGCCTTGAGAAACCGTGGGAAGACCCGTAACAAAATCCATGGTAATGTGTTCCCACTTCCATTTCGGAATCTCAAGTGGTTGCAATGGACCCTTTGGTACTTGATGCTCCGCCTTTACACGTTGACAAGTTAAACACCTCGAGATAAACTTTACAATCTCTCTCTTCATATTGTTCCACCAAAATGTATGTCGAAAATCACGATACATTTTAGTACTTCCAGGATGGATTGCAAATGGTGTATTGTGTGCCTCCATCATGATCTTGTACTTTAAATCAGAATCGTTAGGAACACAAAGTCTGGAGTGGACTCGAAGTATTCCTTCTTCATCGATTCTTGCTTCTGGAATAGCACCTTCTTGCACTTTATTCTTCATCCGCATCAGCTCCGGGTCTGTAGCTTGAGAAACTTTAACTTTATCGATTAAAGTTGGTTCTACATGTATACTTGACATCATCGCACTCGTTCCTGCATATGATCTTCTACTCAACGCGTCAGCTACCACGTTTGCTTTTCCAGGATGGTATTGAATAGTGTGGTCGTAATCTTTTAACAGCTCGAGCCAACGTCGTTGCCGCATGTTGAGTTCTTTTTGAGTGAAGAAATATTTGAGGCTTTTATGGTCTGAATATATCTCCACTTTCTCCCCATATAGATAGTGCCTCCAGATCTTTAGTGCGAAAACGACTGCTGCCAACTCTAGATCATGAGTAGGATAATTCCTCTCATATTCTTTAAGTTATCGCGAGGCATAGGCTATGACTTTCCCACGTTGCATGAGAACACATCCTAACCCTTTGCCTGAAGCATCGCTGTAGATAACAAATCCATCCGAACCAGATGGTATTGTCAGAATAGGTGCCGAAATGAGTCTCCTCTTAAGCTCTTGGAAACTCTTCTCGCATTCTTCACTCCATATGAATTTGATATCCTTCCGAGTCAGCTGAGTTAACGGGGTAGCGATTCGAGAAAACCCTTCTACGAATCTCCGATAATAACCAGCTAAGCCCAAAAAACTACGTACATCGGTCACCGTCTTCGGTTGCTCCCAGCTTTGTATTGCTTCAATCTTCGCCGGGTCCACAGATACTCCATGTTTCGACACCACGTGCCCTAGGAATGCTACTTCCTCAAGCCAGAACTCGCATTTTTTCAACTTAGCATATAACTTGTTTTCACGCAGCCTTTGGAGTACCAGCTTCAAATGGTGCTCATGATCTTCACGGCTTTTGGAATATATGAGGATGTCATCAATAAAGACAACAACGAACTGATCCAAATAATCCTTGAATACTCGGTTCATCATATCCATGAAAGCCGCAGGAGCATTAGTCAATCCAAAAGACATGACTAAGAATTCATAATGCCCGTACCGAGTTCTAAAGGCAGTCTTCGGAATATCCTCAGTTTTAACCTTCAGCTGATGATATCCAGAACGAAGATCGATTTTTGAAAAGAATTGTGCTCCTTGTAACTGGTCAAACAGGTCATCAATACGAGGTAGCGGATACCTATTCTTGATGGTGACATGGTTTAATTCCCGGTAATCGATACAAAGTCGCATACTACCGTCTTTCTTCTTTACAAATAAAACAGGAGCACCCCAAGGAGATGTACTAGGACGAATAAAACCGATGTCCAACAACTCTTGTAGTTGGACTTTTAACTCCTGAAGTTCAATAGGAGCCATTCGATATGGGGTTTTAGAAATGGGCTTTGTACCAGGTTCAAGATCAATGAAGAATTCAACTTCATGTTCTGGGGGTAGACCGGGAAGTTCTTCAGGAAATACGTCAGGAAAGTTACTAACAACAGGAATATTATTCAAATTTGACGTGTCTTTATTCAAATCCATAACATGGGCTAGGAAAGCTTGACATCCATTTTTCAATAAACGAATGGCTTTATGACTTGATATGATAGTGATTGATTTTAATGGCTTTGTTGCTTGAATTCGAACAACAGGTTGATTAGGAATATGAAAACTAACCACCTTACGAAAACAATCAATTTTGGCATGATGAGTAGTTAACCAATCAATTCCTAAAATCACGTCAAATGCAAGTATCTTTAAAGAGATAAGGTCAACAGGTAAGGTGATGGTGCCAACTTGGATCAAACAAGATTTATAAATAGTGGATGTGATGAAAGTTTCCCCTAACGGAGTCTTCACAGATAAATCAAAGTCTAATTTCTCCGGAGTCAAGTTTAAACGTTGAGCACAAGCAGGAGAAATAAATGAATGGGTAGCACCGGTATCTAGTAAGGTATAAACTTCACATGAATTTATGATTAGCTTACCCGTGATCACCTCGTTTGGGTTCTTCGCATGTTGACCAGTCACGACAAACGCTCTTCCAGGAACCGTTGACTTTGACTTTTCTGGGGCAGCCTTTTGAGTCACCGTCCCCGCTGAACTTGGTTTCGCTATCGTACAATCTCGAGCGATATGTCCTTCCTTTCCACAATTATAGCATACCTTGAACTGTTGTGGACAGTTTGGGCTGATATGTCCCTCTTTTCCACATTTATAGCATATGACTGGTGGTCGTTCTCCTCCCTTGGAACTAGTTGCTGCTGGTGCTGACGTCTTCGTATTATCATTGTTGAATCTCCTCTTTTTAAAATCTCCTCCCGACTCGCTTCTTCTATTTTCATAGCCACGATTACCACCAGAGTGGTTGCCGTTCTTGTCTGTACTTTTCTTTCTCCGCTGGTTATCATTGATCTGATGACTGTTGTCACCGATATGATCCTGGTTGTGGTCCCTCGGTTGACCGTACTCATTATCTCGCTCCAACAATTGAGCCCTGTTGACAACATCTGAATAGAGAGAAAATTTATGAGAAATGAGATATTGACGTATGCCGGGTTTCAAACCTCTCAGAAACATCCGTGTCATACGTTCCTCATTCTCCACCAAATGAGGTGCAAACCTGGACAACTCTGCAAACTTTGCCTCGTACTGGGACACCGTCATGTTATTCTGCTCCAGTCTAATAAACTCTACCTCCTTCATATGACGAATACTTTCAGGAAATTACTTGTCATTGAATAGTTTCTGAAATGTCTCCCAAGACATGCTGAGTGCGGCTGGATGGGTACGCTTCACAGATTCCCACCAGTAGTCTGTCTCGCCACGGAACATAAAGGTGGCGAATGGAACCTTCTGTTCCTCCGTGCATCCCAAGACATCAAATATCTTGGTAATTTGCTTGACCCATGTCTCCGCCTTAATCGGATCTGGCTTTCCCCAGAATTCTGGTGGTCCCAACTCTTTGAACTGCTTGGCTGTGACCAGCTGTGCGTTGCTATTGTTTCTTCCTATATTTTGAACAGGAATCTCCTTCGTCTGGTTTTGCATGAATCGCAAAAAAATTCTAAACATCTCATCGTTCATCGTCTGCTCAGTGGTGTTGTTCACAGGAGGAACATTGCCAGCCTGTTGCACGTTCTCCTTGTTGGTGAGTATAGGCATCTCCACCGTCTCATTTACTCCACTGTTAACATTCTCAGTCGACATTCTCAAATACTGCCATAAAACAAAGGTTAATTTAACAAATTAACATATCACATAATATCCCTATATTATGACCGACCAACAAATAAGCTTAGGTAGGACACACTAGCGAAGGATTTACTCGTCTCTCCCCTCCTAGTTCTATTCCCCGATCTCTGCCAGAGATCATATCCCTAAGCTCTGATACCAACTGTGACGCCCCCAAAACAGGTATACAACACCCATTCTGAGTCGTCAATAACATGGTACAGAAACAACTACAACTTTATTAATACAACATAAAAACTGTGAGTGTAAATACAAATATTGTCATCTAGACAATATCCACACTCAAATAAGTCCTCATTACAATTATTGGAACAATATTTTACAAAAAAAATGGTGAGGACTACTAAAACAACTTCCTAGAACCTTCATTCCATACCCCGACTAGTACTTGCTACATTCTCGCCTCCTGAGAAGAAAATAGAACAACAAGGAAAAGGGTGAGCTCAACTAGCCCAGTAAAGAATATTATGACTAAGATAATATACAACAAATTATCGTTAGTCTTCAACAGGGAAAAATTTAATAGAATACCATAGACAACAAGTTTTCAATCAATATTCGCAGCGGAAAATAATAATTCATAGAGAAGTTACGTAGAGAATGAAATCTACAATTATCTATGAATTTAAAAGCCCATCATCAACATTTTATCCCTGTAACATCAATCAATAAATATCTTGAATCAAATAGTCATCTTTGCACTACAGGCCAAAGATATTCATCAGAAATCATTCATCTTTGCACTACAGGCCAAAGATATTCAATTATATCATCATTTAAGACTGAGGATGATGAAAAATATTTTTAAGGAAACGAATCCAGTGAAACAAAATAATAAATATTAAGGATTCGTATTTCAGCTATTCCATGTCCAAAAATACCTCATAAATAATCATAGTGGAGTAAAATTCAAGAATGATCAAAACATGGATACAATCAAAGCTAGTATCCAGAATAGATATTTTGGACGAAAAGAAGAAAAATTCATTTTTTTGGTGAATAGTAACTCGTGAATAGTAACTCGTGAATAGTAACTCATGAATAGTAACTCGTGAATAGTAACTCATGAATAGTAACCCCGACATGAAAAGTTCCAAATTTAATAAAAATTTAGATCAATAATTCGGCATAATGATATTGAAGAAAATAATATCATTTAAGAAGAAATAACATCCCTTACCTCGAAAAGACGGTACTTCTGACTGGAATACTAGATATAGTGCTAAAGAAAACTTGCACCGTATAGCAACACTCAAAGTATCAAATACTCAAAAGAATACGCTCGATATAGAGAGAGAAATAGAGAGAAACTTGTGTTTCTGGTGTGATTTTCAATTCTAACCTAAGCACCCTATTTATAGGAAAATGCTTAGAACACCAAAGTAGAAAATTGAATATAATAATAATATATTTATCAAATTTTTCTTAGCCCACCTCTAGACATCTGATCTCAGCCCATTTATATCACATGTTAGCCCACTTAAATGGCAAAAAACGTTTTTCTTCAAAATAATAATTAAAACTTCCAAAAATCAATTATTTCGGAACTTCAGAACTTCAATAATTCATAATAAATAGCCCTTTTATCAAAAAATTCAAATCTCGCTTATTTTTATAGGAAATTTAATTCTCTACAACTTTACAGAAGAAAGTTTTTCCAAATTCCAAACAGAAATTGACCGAAATCCACGAACGGGCGATTTTACAGTCAATAATAATTTTTCGGTCAAGAATTGTTTCCACCAACACACAAAACATGTGTTAATCATTTAATGCCACAAAAATACTCTTCCTCCTCATATACTCATATATCCCACATTCATTGTAAAAATATCACCGTCAATATATTATTAAAATAATATATTTAAATGAATTATTTTATCAGAAAAAGATAAAATATTAATTTTCAACAATTGTCACATTAAAAATTTTCTCCATCTATATCCACATAAAATCAATATTTTCCTCATCATATAAATCAATAATTAATTATACACAAATAATATTACAGAATCACAGTACTGGCAACCAGGCCGTTCCCAGGAAAGAGGGGGCTTTCCAATAAGGATTTCTCTTTACTGGCGCGCAATTAGATGACCAAACCTCTCCTTAGATAGAACTTTCTAGACATTGCCAATAATGTTATCTAATAATATTATTCAGATAATATGAATTATTGCTCCGATAATGAAAAATACTGCGTAGTGACAATTATTGAAACAACAGTAATATAAAATATCAACGCAGCAATTATTGAATCAATAAAATACAATATTGAACAGTAATTACTGTAACAATTATTGAGTAGTGCCTTCTTACGTAAGAATCAATAATTGGTGCAATACCGTGTGCTACGCGTATTACCGTGTTTTAACCACCGGGTATTCCAACAGTATTAACGGTAACAACTACGCCGTTATTTATAAACAACTTATTTTTGTCGTTTTCTTCATCCAATCGCTTTCTGTTATGGGGCCCACACAAGGCTGCGCCGTCGTACGAATATTCCCCGACAACAAGAATATTCCACGACCAAACAAATATTCCCCGACAACAATGAAATTTTATAACCACTTGCTTATTTAAAATATTTGCGCATTTTACCCATAACTAACCACATTAATCAAATCAACCCTTACTATTTCAGAATAATAAATAGAGGAAATTAAATTTCATTTATTAATAATTTGGGGTCTTACAATATTCGATTGGTCGGGGAATATTCGTTTTAACAGGGAATATTCGTACAATGGCACAATCATTGGTGGACCCCACAACAGAATTATTGTCGGATTGAGAAAACGACAAAAATATTTTATTAAAAATAACGGCGGAAGTTTTACCATTGATACTGTTGAATTACTCAGTAGTAAAAGTACAGTAATACGTATGGTTGCATAGTAGCACACGATATTGATTATAAATACTTATGTGAGAAGTCACTCAGTTTGATTCAATTATTGTCAGTTAATAATATGAATTATTTAGCGATAATGACGTTTTGTTTTGTTCGTATTATTAACGTAATAAAACAGAAACATCTTTTTATATAAAACAGAATACTTTATTAAAGTTATTCTATAAATAGAATATATTATATTTTATTTAAAAGATTTTTCTTTAAATATGGACCGTCAGATTAAAGTAATCAATCTGGACCGTTCATGGATTAGTTACTATGCATTCCATTTTTTTATAAATAGCAGCTCATTCCTTCATTATTTCTTACGAATTCACTAAACTCTAGAGAGAGAAACAATAGAGAGAGAGAAGAAAAGTATTCTGCTACTTAACTACTTCCTTATTTCAGCTCTTCTTTAAAACGGTAAGGGGTGTTATTCTTTCTTATTCATGAAGAGAACTGTTGTTATTTTATTTTTTATTATTCTGTTGGAATAACCTGTATACGCTGTTTACCCTATACTTGGTGACACTCTTCTGTTATTCTGTTGGAACATCCTGTCTGTGTGTTTTACACCGGACCTGGTTCTGTTTTTATTATTATTCTGTTGGAACATCCTGTCTGTGTGTTTTACACCGGACCTGGTTCCATCTTATTATTATTCTATTGGAACATCCTGTCTGTGTGTTTTACACCGGACCTGGTTCCGTCTTTATTATTATTCTGTTGGAATATCCTGTCTGTGCGTTTTACGCCGGACCTGATTCCATTATTTATTATTCTGTTGGAATAACCTGTCTGTGCGGTCTATCGCATGCATGGTGATTTCTTTTGTTATTCCATTCTTTATTATACTCAGTTGGTTAAGTTTTAACTTCTACACTCCATGAAATTAGTGGAATATCCTTGATAATTGCGGTTCATCCAGTATCTTTTCATTAAAATATTCTTCTAAGCATTCTTGAATTTTACTCCACAAAGCAGTATCATGTTGACAATTTGGACGTTGTTAATTCTTGGATAAATTAATTCTTGAACTTGTTTTATTGAATTCTTATATCATTGTCATCATCCTCATGTTTATAAAATATTGAAAGTCATCTGTGGCCTGTAGTGCATAGATGGACTTGGTATGATTATGACCAGGGATTATTCGGTATAATCATGACCGTAATGTTACAAATGATGTGGTAAAAGTTCTCATTGGCCCGTAGTGCATTGATGGACAGTTGTTGGCATGATCATGACCATTAATGAATACACGAATATCCTTGGCCGTAGTGTAGGGGTGATTCGATATTGTGGATTATTTTATTAAGCTGAGTCTCAGCGATAACAGTGTTGAAAAACCTTTTAAATCATAGAAGATAGTAGATTTTATTTTCTACTTGACTCTTTTAATGGATTGCTTGTTCCGCTGCAGTTAAACTTGATGTTCGTTATATTTTATCAGTTTAACACTGTTGAAGGCTAATGATAATTTATTCTACATTATCATAGTCATAATATTTCTTACTGGGCTAGTTGAGCTCACCCTTTCTTTCACTGTTCTCTTCAGGACATGAGAATATAGCTGGGACGAGTCGGGGAACGGAGTGATGGACCAGATGATAGTATTAGTAGTCCTCACTATTCTATGTAATAGTGTGATAATAATTGTAATGAGGACTCCTTTTGAGTATGGATACTCTCTAGAAGATAATATTTGTATTCAAACTCACAGTTTATATTTTGTTGTATTGTGCACGACAGTTGTATTAGTAAGTTGTATTTGAATTCTGTACCATGTATCTGACGACTCAAGATGGGTGATGTATACCTATTTTTGGGGGCGTCACATATAGGGTTCGACTCCTATAGGGTTCGGCCACCACCTAGGGGGCTGTCTCCTTCAAATAAAATAAAAAATAAAATAAAATTCTAAGGTTCGGCCACCACCTAGGGGTTTGTTCCCACGCATACCTTTGAGGTCCTGTTGCTCGCTTAATCCACTATTTGGGGCAAATGCTTCTTCACCGTTAAAATTATAGCCTTTTTTCTGAGGAATTCCGAGGGGAAAGGCTAAGATATAGTGACGGGGCTCGAAAAAAATTGAAGAAAGTCTACATTTCCCTGGAAAAAAAAAATTTACAGAGGAAATAATTATGAGAAATTGGCTAACGAAGACTCCAATAAAGGTTGCACCCCTAATGGTTTACAATTACCTGGTGTTGGATACTGCAAAGATGTCCTTGATGGTAAGACTTGCTAATATGGCTGCAATGGTGAGGAACACACGTGTGTTCGTTGGCTCCTAGCGATTATGAGACAATTCTAAGAAATATGCATGCAAGTAGCACCTACTCAATCAGAAAGCATGCGACAATGGATTACGAATATGGACTTATTAGTTCTCCAAAATAAAGATAAGAAAAGAAGTTTATTTTTTCTTAGAAAATAATAAAATTTAAGTTGATTTTATTCCCAATAAAGGGTAGTTTTCGAAAATAGCTTTATATATATATATATATATATATATATATATATATATATATATATATATATATATATATCAAAATAAAGAAAGATTGGATTTTGTTTCCAAAATAAAGAGAGATTGGATTTTTGTTTCTTTCCAAAATAAAGAGAGATTGGATTTTTGGTTCCAAAATAGAGAAATATTTGATTGTATTTTCAAAATAAAAAAATATTTGATTTTATTTACAAAATAAAATTAAGATTTGATCTTACTTCCAAAATAAAATTATGACTCGATTTTATTATGATTTTATTTGGTTTTGTGACAACCCCAAAATAGGTCCATTCCACCCAACCCATTCTGAGTCGTCAAATACATGGTACAGAAAATAACTACAACTTTATTACAACAATTGTCGTGCAAAATACAACAACAGATATGCCGTGAGTTTGGAAACAAATATATACCAAATGTGATATTGGACACCATCATGTGTCAGCACCTCACAAAGGTACCTTACATAAAGGTACAGTCAAAAACTGTTTTAGAAATTAGAATCTTTGGGAAGTACTCAAGAAAACCTTCGTACATGGGAGGCCATGCGTCTAGGTTATGATAGATATCATATGGCCACAGAATTATTCTTGGTTGACCCAATAGACCCCAAAGAAAAACGAGAAGATTACTATCATATTCTTCCCAATGGTGAGTCTTCTCTTGACTTATCATTATCTCCACTGTCTCTAATTGAGAATTATACTTCAAACAAACACCAAGATTATATAGGTAGTGCCCATAGATATACTCAGCAAGTGGATGAGCACATCCCTGTCTTATGATGACACGAGGTTGTATGTCGTTAGACATCTTGTATGATAGTGGCAAACCACCCTTCCAACGTTGGGTTCGCCTCACCCTATTTTCTTCACCAAATATAACTACTAAATGATGACCACCGTTCTATTCCCTTGTTACCCCCGCTCGACCCAGCTACACTCTTATTACCTGAAAGGAATTGTGAAGCAAATGGGTGAGCACAACTAGCTCAGTAAAGAATATCATGACTAAAGATAATTCAATTATCAATAGCCTTCATCAACAATAAATCAGAGATTTAGAACATATGGTAAATGATAAAAATTTCAACCATAGTTGCAGCGGAACGAGCAATCCATTAGAAGAGTCAAATAGACTATAAAGTCTATTATCTTCTCCATGTTAAAAATCCACCAACAATGTTTTATCCCTGTAACATCAATCAACAATTCTGGTCCACAATCATATGAATAACTCATAATCATAACTGTAGTTCTAAATTCCTCTTCTCATCCAGGACGATGATAATTTTCATCACCTATCTTTACCTGAAACATCAAAGATCATGGTTACACCAAATCACATTTCCTGTTCATAATCATACTAATAACTTCATCTTTGCACTACGTCCAAAGATATTCATTTGTATCACCAGTTGGTCATGTTTATCTCAACATCTGCTCATCTTTGCACTACTGGCCAAAGATATTCAACAACATGTCATCTTTGCACTACGGGCCAAAGATATTCATCAACAATTCATCTTTGCACTACAGGCCAAAGATATTCATCAATATTTCATCTTTGCACTACAGGCCAAAGATATTAATATCTCAAAAAATATATAATCATTTCAGAATTTATATAAACAATAATTATAACCGTGTTGATCAATTCACCTTTGCACTTAAGCTAAAGATATTCACTTATAAATTCAATGGTCATGATCATACCAGTCACAATTCAACTTTGCACTACAGGCCAAAGAGAACCCTAGTCATGATCATACCAATAATCTACCCATCTTTACACTCTAGAGAAAGAGAATTTCAACATCAGGGTTATAAAAATGTTATATATGATAATAAAATCAATATAATCAATACATAGTTTTAATCTCAAGAGTAATATTCATAACTCAACTATAATTTGGTTAGAAAAAGAAACCAATTTTTATCGTGAATAGTAACTCGTGAATAGTAACTCATGAATAGTAACTCGTGAATAGTAACTCATAAATAGTAAACTCGACACAAAAAGGTAGAAATTCCACAATAAAATCCATACCAGTATTTCGGTATAATGATATTGAAAGAATAATATTTCTTAAGCTTATAAACAATTTATTTAAATTGTTTACACTTTACTAAATAATGCATTTAATCATTCTAAAATACCAAACTCATAAGATTTTATCACCAATAATCAAAACCCTCATCAAAAATCTGCATATACCTCATATAGGATTCTCAAGCCATAAAATCCTATTTTCCAATTTTCTTACTTCACATAACATATTTAATTCATTTACTCACAACTAGACCATTTTCATGAAAAATACCAAATCAGTTCCAAAAATATTTCTTTTCTGAGATTTAGCATAATATAGTCCCATAGTGAACATATATTTTTCTCAAAATTTTTAAAAGTCATTTACTATTTTTCATATGGCCAAAACAGCCGAATATTTAGACATTTATCAAAAATTATACTTTTGTCTAAAAATTCTGAAATTTACAGAGTATACTTCTATCATATACATGTACTCCCAATAAAAATTTCATCAATTTTGGAGTTAACCACAAGGAATTATAAGCGATTACTTTTAAAATAGTCTTTTCCCATAAAATTCATAACTCTTAATCTATACATCCAAAAATCACCATTTTTGGACACAATCAATAAAACTCATCAAAATATCATTTCAAATTTTTTCATAATTTTTGAAGATCAGAAAAATTACGAAACTGAAAATCATAACAACCCTTAAAATCCATTACTATCCCTTACTATCCCTTACCTCAAAAGAGCAGTACTTCTGACTGGATATCGGATATGATGCTGAAGGAAACTTGCACTGATGAATAGCAACTCACCAAGTATCTAAAAACTCACAAAATATGCTTCATAATATAGAGAGAGAAAGAGAGAAAGCTTATGTTTCTGGTGTGATTTTCAATTCTAACTTAGCCCTCTATTTATAGGAAAATTTTGGTAGGTTTGACCTGCAACCTGATGGCTTTACCTGCTACTATTCTCACCCACCACATTTGAAATATAATTCAGCACATTTCTTCACCAACCACAAGTGGGGCCCACCAATTCTAGAATTTTCCATCAAAATGATAAACTCTGAAAATTCAACAATTTCTGAACCAGTCATCTTGTAAAATTCATAATAAATCGTACGTTCATTTTTAACGGTTCAAAATTTATGGACATATACTAAACTTATATATGTATAACATATCCAAAAATTACCACGATCCAACGGTCGGATTAAAAATTATAACCCCCGCAAAATATCTCAAAAACCCTGATTTTTAATACCTCCATTCCAACAAAAATACGGATAAAAATCTCAACATTAACTCCTTCATTTTAACCACAAAAATATATCCCTCATTTATATCCACATAAAATAAATATTTTCTTATCATATGAATCAATAATTAATTATTCACAAATAATATTACAGAATCACATTTATGACAACCAGGCCGTTCCCAGGAAAGAGGGGGCTTTCCAATAAGGATTTCTCCTTACTGGCGCGCAATTAGATGACCAAACCTCTCCTTAGACAGAACTTTCTAGACATTGCCAATAATACTATCTAATAATACTATTCAGATAATATGAATTATTGATCTGATAATGGGAAATACTGTGCAGCAACAATTATTGAACAACAATAATATAAAATTTCAACGCAACAATTATTGAATCAATAAAATAAAATATTGAACAGTAGTTACTGTAACAATTATTGAGTAGTGCCTTCTTACGTAAGAATCAATAATTTCAAAAATACTATGCAATACCGTGTGCTACTGTGCAATAACGCGTATTACTGTATTTTAACCACCGGGTATTCCAACAGTGTTAACGGTAATAACTACGCCGTTATTTGTAAAACTCAAATTTGTCGTTTTCTTCACCCGACAGTTATTCTGTTATGGGGCCCACAAATGGCTGCGCCGTCGTACGAATATTCCCCGACAGAAAGAATATTCCACGACCAAACGAATATTCCCCGACAACAATGATTATTTTATAACCACTTGCTTATTTTGAAAAAAAATCATATTTCACTCATAACTTTAAATTTTTATCAATTTAACCATTTACTGAATAGTAATTATAAGAAAAATTGAATACTTTTATTTCATAAAATTCGGGGTCTTACAATCTCCCCTCCTTATGAAATTTCGTCCCCGAAATTTACGTACCTGGTATTTCGAAGAGTTGAGAATACCTTGCTTCTATTTCAGATTCTATCTCTCAGATCATCATGATTTCTCCATTGCTCATCTCCCATGATAACTTCATTTGGGTTCCTCATTTGTTGGGAAGTCATGACAACTGCCATCCCTCGAACTACTCGGCTTTGACTTGTCTGGAGTAGCATTTGGCGTCATCATTACCGTTGGAATATACCTTTCTATAGGACATATTCCTCCCTCAACTGCCTCTTCGTACTCCTCATTCATGATCTGAATCATCAATCTTTGATCCATATCGGATTCAGGTTGACCGCTATGTACAGGGTAATTCAAAACTCGATGTTGGGTTCTCCCAATTGCTTTCCAAAAATTGAAATTCATATCATCTATTTTAGCCTTCTTAGATCGAACATCTCTTTCCACAATATCCACGTGTCGTGCGGCTTTTGCCCATGCATCACTTATTCTCACTCGTTCAGTTTTTTCTTCTCTCAGCTCAGATTCTATTTTTATCATCTTATACTCTGCCAAAGAATGCTTCTGTTCAAGCATCACATATCGGGTAACACAAGCTTGAATTGTTGCATCCTTTTGTTCCACGACCGCCTGTCGTTCTTCTGCCTGCTCCTCTAACTCATGAATACGATTTTGAAATTCCACATTTTGATCATATAATACCTCTAATAAACTCTCCTCTGGTACTTCTTCTTCCTCTTCTTCCTCAGTCTCAGCTGTTACCTCTGCGACTATCTCGGGTGTAACTATCAATTCTTCACTCACCACATGGATATCTCTAATTCCTTCTTCGTCTGACATCACATTATCACGGTTAGTGATTAGAGGTATTCCCACAGTCTCATTCACTCCATTATTAGCATTCTCAGCTGCCATTCTCAAATACTGCCATAAAATAAGGGTTAATTAAACAAATTAACATATCACATAATATCCCAATATTATGACTGACCAACAAATAAGCTTAGGTAGGACACACTAGCGAAGAATTTACTCATCTCTCCCCTCCTAGTTGTATTCCCCGATCTCCGCCAGAGATCATATCCCTAAGCTCTGATACCACCTGTGACAACCCCAAAATAGGTCCATTCCACCCAACCCATTCTGAGTCGTCAAATACATGGTACAGAAAATAACTACAACTTTATTACAACAATTGTCGTGCAAAATACAACAACAGATATGCCGTGAGTTTGGAAACAAATATATACCAAATGTGATATTGGACACCATCATGTGTCAGCACCTCACAAAGGTACCTTACATAAAGGTACAGTCAAAAACTGTTTTAGAAATTAGAATCTTTGGGAAGTACTCAAGAAAACCTTCGTACATGGGAGGCCATGCGTCTAAGTTATGATAGATATCATATGGCCACAGAATTATTCTTGGTTGACCCAATAGACCCCAAAGAAAAACGAGAAGATTACTATCATATTCTTCCCAATGGTGAGTCTTCTCTTGACTTATCATTATCTCCACTGTCTCTAATTGAGAATTATACTTCAAACAAACACCAAGATTATATAGGTAGTGCCCATAGATATACTCAGCAAGTGGATGAGCACATCCCTGTCTTATGATGACACGAGGTTGTATGTCGTTAGACATCTTGTATGATAGTGGCAAACCACCCTTCCAACGTTGGGTTCGCCTCACCCTATTTTCTTCACCAAATATAACTACTAAATGATGACCACCGTTCTATTCCCTTGTTACCCCCGCTCGACCCAGCTACACTCTTATTACCTGAAAGGAATTGTGAAGCAAATGGGTGAGCACAACTAGCTCAGTAAAGAATATCATGACTAAAGATAATTCAATTATCAATAGCCTTCATCAACAATAAATCAGAGATTTAGAACATATGGTAAATGATAAAAATTTCAACCATAGTTGCAGCGGAACGAGCAATCCATTAGAAGAGTCAAATAGACTATAAAGTCTATTATCTTCTCCATGTTAAAAATCCACCAACAATGTTTTATCCCTGTAACATCAATCAACAATTCTGGTCCACAATCATATGAATAACTCATAATCATAACTGTAGTTCTAAATTCCTCTTCTCATCCAGGACGATGATAATTTTCATCACCTATCTTTACCTGAAACATCAAAGATCATGGTTACACCAAATCACATTTCCTGTTCATAATCATACTAATAACTTCATCTTTGCACTACGTCCAAAGATATTCATTTGTATCACCAGTTGGTCATGTTTATCTCAACATCTGCTCATCTTTGCACTACTGGCCAAAGATATTCAACAACATGTCATCTTTGCACTACGGGCCAAAGATATTCATCAACAATTCATCTTTGCACTACAGGCCAAAGATATTCATCAATATTTCATCTTTGCACTACATGCCAAAGATATTAATATCTCAAAAAAATATATAATCATTTCAGAATTTATATAAACAATAATTATAACCGTGTTGATCAATTCACCTTTGCACTTAAGCTAAAGATATTCACTTATAAATTCAATGGTCATGATCATACCAGTCACAATTCAACTTTGCACTACAGGCCAAAGAGAACCCTAGTCATGATCATACCAATAATCTACCCATCTTTACATTCTAGAGAAAGAGAATTTCAACATCAGGGTTATAAAAATGTTATATATGATAATAAAATCAATATAATCAATACATAGTTTTAATCTCAAGAGTAATATTCATAACTCAACTATAATTTGGTTAGAAAAAGAAACCAATTTTTATCGTGAATAGTAACTCGTGAATAGTAACTCATGAATAGTAACTCGTGAATAGTAACTCATAAATAGTAAACTCGACACAAAAAGGTAGAAATTCCACAATAAAATCCATACCAGTATTTCGGTATAATGATATTGAAAGAATAATATTTCTTAAGCTTATAAACAATTTATTTAAATTGTTTACACTTTACTAAATAATGCATTTAATCATTCTAAAATACCAAACTCATAAGATTTTATCACCAATAATCAAAACCCTCATCAAAAATCTGCATATACCTCATATAGGATTCTCAAGCCATAAAATCCTATTTTCCAATTTTCTTACTTCACATAACATATTTAATTCATTTACTCACAACTAGACCATTTTCATGAAAAATACCAAATCAGTTCCAAAAATATTTCTTTTCTGAGATTTAGCATAATATAGTCCCATAGTGAACATATATTTTTCTCAAAATTTTTAAAAGTCATTTACTATTTTTTATATGGCCAAAACAGCCGAATATTTAGACATTTATCAAAAATTATACTTTTGTCCAAAAATTCTGAAATTTACAGAGTATACTTCTATCATATACATGTACTCCCAATAAAAATTTCATCAATTTTGGAGTTAACCACAAGGAATTATAAGCGATTACTTTTAAAATAGTCTTTTCCCATAAAATTCATAACTCTTAATCTATACATCCAAAAATCACCATTTTTGGACACAATCAATAAAACTCATCAAAATATCATTTCAAATTTTTCCATAATTTTTGAAGATCAGAAAAATTACGAAACTGAAAATCATAACAACCCTTAAAATCCATTACTATCCCTTACTATCCCTTACCTCAAAAGAGCAGTACTTCTGACTGGATATCGGATATGATGCTGAAGGAAACTTGCACTGATGAATAGCAACTCACCAAGTATCTAATAACTCACAAAATATGCTTCATAATATAGAGAGAGAAAGAGAGAAAGCTTATGTTTCTGGTGTGATTTTCAATTCTAACTTAGCCCTCTATTTATAGGAAAATTTTGGTAGGTTTGACCTGCAACCTGATGGCTTTACCTGCTACTATTCTCACCCACCACATTTGAAATATAATTCAGCACATTTTTTCACCAACCACAAGTGGGGCCCACCAATTCTAGAATTTTCTATCAAAATGATAAACTCTGAAAATTTAACAATTTCTGAACCAGTCATCTTGTAAAATTCATAATAAATCGTACGTTCATTTTTAACGGTTCAAAATTTATGGACATATACTAAACTTATATATGTATAACATATCCAAAAATTACCACGATCCAACGGTCGGATTAAAAATTATAACCCCCGCAAAATATCTCAAAAATCCTGATTTTTAATACCTCCATTCCGACAAAAATACGGATAAAAATCTCAACATTAACTCCTTCATTTTTAACCACAAAAATATATCCCTCATTTATATCCACATAAAATAAATATTTTCTTATCATATGAATCAATAATTAATTATTCACAAATAATATTACAGAATCACATTTATGACAATCAGGTCGTTCCCAAGAAAGAGGGGGCTTTCCAATAAGGATTTCTCCTTACTGGCGCGCAATTAGATGACCAAACCTCTCCTTAGACAGAACTTTCTAGACATTGCCAATAATGCTATCTAATAATACTATTCAAATAATATGAATTATTGATCTGATAATGGGAAATACTGTGCAGCAACAATTATTGAACAACAATAATACAAAATTTCAACGTAGCAATTATTGAATCAATAAAATAAAATATTGAACAGTAATTACTGTAACAATTATTGAGTAGTGCCTTCTTACGTAAGAATCAATAATTTCAAAAATACTATGCAATACCGTGTGCTACTGTGCAATAACGCGTATTACTGTATTTTAACCACCGGGTATTCCAACAGTGTTAACGGTAACAACTACGCCGTTATTTGTAAAACTCAAATTTATCGTTTTCTTCACCCGACAGTTATTTTGTTATGGAGCCCACAAATGGCTGCGCCGTCGTACGAATATTCCCCGACAGAAAGAATATTCCACGACCAAACGAATATTCCCCGACAACAATGATTATTTTATAACCACTTGCTTATTTTGAAAAAAAATCATATTTCACTCATAACTTTAAATTTTTATCAATTTAACCATTTACTGAATAGTAATTATAAGAAAAATTGAATACTTTTATTTCATAAAATTCGGGGTCTTACAGGTTTGATGGAAAAGAAAGATTTTGGGTACCCAAAATAAAGATTTCTTTTGATTTAAATGCTGTTTGATTATTTTTCTTGTTTTCAATTTCCGGGAAAAAATAAAGAAATAAATCCAAGGGTTTGGCTCCTTAGGAGTTCCCTTTACTAGGACCATGGTCTTCAAGACCCGTAAAGTGAAGTCACACAAAATCATTCAAAAGTTGGAAGTATTCTTGCACGATCGTCTATTTGGAAATGCGACTCTCGCGCAGGGGGCAAATGTGGGCCCATGTGCAAAATTAGGGTTCATATGACCTAATTAAATTAAATGCACAATTAGGGTTCCATGACCTCATTAAATGTGCAAATTAGGGTTCGCATAACCTAACGGAATGAAGATAGAAAAGTCAGAAATAAATGTGTTAGACCTGGGAGAAGCCTCCACGTGTCCCGAGGCAAAAGACTCGTGGAGGCGGCTCATTTTGAGAATTGATTGAGGGATTGGATTGGTGGCTAGAAGGACAGGGCAATATGGGCATTATTCTAATGACTAAAGGGTATTTCTGGAATTTCATTGAAAACATATGCCTAACATGTGATTACTTAATTTCTGGAAACTCTATAAATACCCCTTCCATCCTAGGAAGGGGGGGGGGGACTCTTTTGGTAGCTGAAGGCTTGAATATTCCACCTAAAAGCACTAAAAAGATTGGAACACTCTCTCAACTCGAAGAACTGAAGAAGGCTCTTGGAATTCTAATAACCCTAACACGGTTTCTGGATTCTAGGGGTTCTGCCACGCGTCGTTGGAGTAATCGCCCACCTGTCGTTCTCCCCTCTACAATCAATCAATCAATTCCGTATTCTTCGTAGATTTCTCTCCTCCTCAGCCAACACGAAACCCTAAAAAAGCAAGGCGCGATTTCCTTGCCCATATTCCCAAACTTTTGCAATCTGAGTAGGACAATATTAAATACAGTATGTGACGCCCCCAAAATTAGGTATACATCACCCATCTTGAGTCGCCAGAAACATGGTACAGAATTCAAATACAACTTAATAATACAACTATCGTGTACAATACGACAGAACATAAACTGTGAGTTTGAATATAAATATTGTCTTCTAGAGAGTATCCATACTCAAAAGGAGTCCTCATTATAATTATTATCACACTATTACATAGAATAGTGAGGACTACTAATGCTATCATCTAGGACCATCACTCTGTTCCCCGACTAGTCCCAGCTACGTTCTCATTTCCAAAAGAGAACAGTGAAAGAAAGGGTGAGCTCAACTAGCCTAGTAAGAAATATTATGACTAAGATAATGCAGAATAAATTATCATTAGTCTTCAACAATATTAAACTGATAAAATACAATAGACATCAAGTTTAACTGCAGCGGAACCAACAATCCATTAAAAGAGTCAAGTAGAGAATAAAATCTACTATCTTTTATGATTTAAAAAGTTTTTCATGACTTTTATCGCTGAGACTGAGCTAAAAAAATAATCCACATCATCGAATCACCCCTGCACTACGGCCAAGGATATTCTTTAGTATCACGACCACGAATTATCCATACACTACGGGCCAAAGATAATCTTGTTTTCATCAACGGTCTTGATTATGCCATAAAACAATTCATCTTTGCACTACGGCTAAAGAGAATCCATAGCCATAATCATACCAAAAACTGTCCATCAATGCACTACGGGCCAATGAGGACTTTTTCCACATCATTTGTAACATTACGGTCATGATTACACCGAATAATCCCTGGTCATAATCATACCAAGTCCATCTATGCACTATAGGCCACAGATGACTTTCAACATAATATAAACATGAGGATGATGACAATGATATAAGAATTCAATAAAACAAGTTCAAGAATTAATTTGTCCATGAACCAATAACGTCCAAATTGTCAACATGATACTGCTTTGTGGAGTAAAATTCAAGAATTCTTAGAAGAATATTTCCATGAAAAGATACTAGATGAAGCGCAAATATCAAAGATATTCCACTAATTTCATGGAGTATAGAAGTCAAAGTTTAACCAACTGAGTATAATAAAGAATGGAATAACAAAAGAAATCACCATGCATGCAGTACTTCGCATAGACAGGTTATTCCAACAGCATAATAATAACGGAACCAGGTCAGGTGAAATTCACACCGACAGGATGTTCCAACAGAATAATATAGACGGAACCAGGTCCGGCGTAAAACGCACAGACAGGATATTCCGACATAATAATAAATAATGGAACCAGGTCCGGCGTAAAACACACAGACAGGATATTCCGACAGAATAATAAATAATAGAACCAGGTCCGGCGTAAACGCACAGACAGGATATTCCGACAGAATAATAAAGAACAGAATAATAGAAGAATTTCACCATGTATGCGGTACTTCGGATAAACAGGTTATTCCAACAGAATAATAAAAAATGGAATAACAGAAGTTCTCTTCATGAATACAAAAGAAATAACACCCCTTACGGGTACAACAAATAATATCCCTTACCGTTTTAAAAAAGAATTGAAATAAAGAAGTAGTTAAGTAGCAGAATATTTTTCTTCTTTCTCTCTATAGTTTCTCTCTCTAGAGTTCAGTGAATTAGTAAGAAAATAATGAAGGAATGACCTTCTATTTATAAGAAAATGGAATGCATAGTAACTAATCCATGAACGATCCAGATTGATTTACTTTAATTTGACGGTCCATATTTAAAAAAAAAATTTAAATAAAATATAATATATTCTATTTATAGAATAACTTTAATAAAGTATTCTGTTTTATATAAAAAGATGTTTCTGTTTTATTACGTTAATAATACGAATAAAACAAAACTTCATTATCGTTAAATAATTCATATTATTAATTGACAATAATTGAATCAAACTGAGTAACTTCTCACATAAGCATTAATAATCAATACTGTGTGCTACTATGCAACCACACGTATTACTGTACTTTTACTACCGAGTAGTTCAACAGTATCAACGGTAAAACTTTCGCCGTTTTTTTAATAAAATATTTTTGTCGTTTTCTCAATCCGACAATAATTCCGTTGTGGGGTTCACCAATAATTGTGCCATCGTACGAATATTTCTCGACAAAAATAATATTCTCCGATCAATCGAATATAATACAACAACTTGCATACTTTGCAAAATTTATAAATACTACCCACAACTATAATATTATCTCAAATTCACACTATAATATTTAAAAAAATATTTCGAAAAAATTAAATCTTTATTCATAAAATCTGGGATTTCACAATCTCCCCTCCTTATGAAATTTTACCCTCAAAATTTTTGTACGCACCTGGTATGCCGAACAGATGAGGACACTTCGTCAGATTCTAACTCTTGAGGTATAACCTTTGAGTGTTGAATACATTCCAGGATTTTAACAGGTACATCTTCATACGTTAAATTATCCGCTATCTCGTCCGGTTCTAAATCAATAATGTAGTTCGGGTCGTCCATATATTTACGTAACATCAATACGTTAAAAAAATGTTATGAACACGCGACATACTTGGCGGTAAAACGAGTCTATAAGCCACAGTTCCTACTTGATCGAGGATTTCAAATGGGCAAATCGAGGGTTGAAATTTCCTCTCTTCATCGATTCTTGCTTCTGGAATAACGCCCTCTTGAACCTTCTTCTTAGTATTCATCAGCACTGGATTCGTAGCTTGCACGGCTTTAACTTTATCGATTAAAGTCTATTCTAATCGTATATTCGTTATCTTCACGTGGATCCCTAGAGTCTTTAACTCTATCTTCATCATTTGTAGGTTTTACGAAATGGGTCTTTGTGTTAACAACATCTCACTCGCATACGATCTTCTACTCAACATGTCAGCTACCACGTTCGCACTTCCACGATGATATTGAATGGTACGATCGTAATCTTCAACAGCTTGAGCCAACGTCTTTGGCGCATAATACGTTCGTTTTAGTTGAAAAAAAATATTTGAGGGTTTAAGAAATGAGTTTTGTACTGGGGTCAATACAAAATTCGATTTCATGCTCTGGGGTAGGCTAAAAAATCTTCAACAATACGTCAGGAAATTTATTAACAATAGAAATATCATTCAAAACTGTGACCCTCATCCAAGACTTGGATAACACGTCACATTGATACCTATCAACTTGCCATCGTCATTCACAACGTCTCCTACGGAAAGTCTGGCTTCGGTGCATTCCACATAAGGAAGTCATCAGCGAAAGGCTCGGGGCTCTTTACTTATGGCTTGATATGATAATGATTGACTTTAGTGGTTTGGTTACTTGAATTCGTATAATAGGTTGGTTAGGATTATAAAAGCTAACAACCTTACGAAAAGCATGATGAGCAGTTAATCAATCGTTTCCAAAAATCACATCAATGCAAGTATTTTCAAAGAGATAAGATCGACAGGTAACGTGAAAGTGTTAATTTGAACAAGATATATAAATAGTGGAGGCAACGAAGGTTTCTCCCAACTGAGTTTAAACAGATATATCAAAGTCTAACTTCTCTGGAGTTAAGTTCAAACATTAAACACAACTAGGTAAAATAAAAGAGTGAGTAGAACTGGTATCTAACACGGTATAGACTTCGCAAGAGTTTATGACTAACATACCAGTGATAATTTTATTCAGGTTCCTCGTCACGAAAAAAAATGCTCTCTCTTAAACTATCGCTTTGGCTTGTCTGGGACATCCTTTGGCATCACTATCCCAGCTGGACTTGACTTCATCATACGACAAAATCGAGCTAGGTGACCTTCTCTTCCGCAATTAAAACACGCTTTGGATTGCTGCGTACAGTTTGGACGGATGTGTCCCTTCTGTCCGCATTTGAAATATACGACCGGTGGTCATTCTTCTTCCTTTGAAACGGGTGCTGGTACCGACGTCTTCACGTCATTGTTGAACCTTCTCTTCTTGAAATATCCATTCTTATTATTTTGGTCATGATTACCACCGATGTGGTTACCATTTTTGGCATGTTGATTCCCTTCATGCTTATTGTCACCGCTTTGATGACTGTTATCACCAGTATTATCATTTTGTCGATTGCTCTCTTTTGGTTGCATTGACTCGTTATCGCGCTCTACTAACTGAGCCATATTTACAACATCTGAATACAAACACAGTTTATGAAAAATCAGATATTGACGTATCTCCGGCTTCAAACCTCTTAAAAATATCCGCGTCATTCTTTCTTCATTATCAACCAAGTGGGACGCAAATCGGGACAACTCGACAAACTTGGCTTCGTACTGCGACACGGTCATGTTGTTTTGCTCTAATTTGATAAATTCTACCTCCTTCATGTGACGAATACTTTCGGGAAAGTACTTGTCGTTGAACAGCTCCTGGAATTTCTCCCAAGACATCTTGAGTGCGTCAGGCTGGGTACGTTTTACAGATTTCCACAAGTGATCTGCCTCTTCACGCAACATAAAGGTGGCAAAGGGAACCTTTTGCACCTCGAAGCATCCCAAGACATCAAATATCTTGGTGATCTGCTTTAACCACGTCTCCGCCTTAAGTGGTTCTGGATTTTCCAAAAACTCCGGTGGTCCCAGCTCCTTGAATTGCTTAGCGGTGACCAACCGTGGGTTGCCATTGTTTCCTCCTGCATTATGAACAGGAGCTGCCTTCGCCTGATGTTGCATGAATTCTAAAAAGCTCTTAAACGTACCGTCGTTCGTCAATTGATCAGTGTTGTTGTTTACAGGAGGATTATCGCCATCCTGTTGCACATTGTCCTGATTATTGATCTGTGGAGACTCAACGGCCTCCTGTGCTCCATTGCTTATCTCAACATTTTCAGATGCTATTTTCAAATACTGCCACAAAATAAGGGTTAATTGACATATCACATATTATCAATATACTCTGACCGACCAATTAAATACCAAATAAATTTTGGTAGGTCATACTAGCGAAGGAATTCCCCGTCTCTCCCCTCCTAGTTCTTATCTCACATCTTAGCCAGGGATCATATCCCTAAGCTTTGATACCAACTATGACGCCCCCAAAATTAGGTATACATCACCCATCTTGAGTCGCCAGATACATGGTACAGAATTCAAATACAACTTAATAATACAACTGTCGTGTACAATACGACAGAACATAAACTGTGAGTTTGAATATAAATATTGTCTTCTAGAGAGTATCCATACTCAAAAGGAGTCCTTATTACAATTATTATCACACTATTACATAGAATAGTGAGGACTACTAATGCTATTATCTAGGACCATCACTCTGTTCCCCGACTAGTCCCAGCTACGTTCTCATTTCCTAAAGAGAACAGTGAAAGAAAGGGTGAGCTCAACTAGCCCAGTAAGAAATATTATGACTAAGATAATGCAGAATAAATTATCATTAGTCTTCAACAATGTTAAACTGATAAAATACAATAGACATCAAGTTTAACTGCAGCGGAACCAATAATCCATTAAAAGAGTTAAGAAGAGAATAAAATCTAATATCTTTTATGATTTAAAAGGTTTTTCATGACTTTTATCGCTGAGACTAAGCTAAAATAATAATCCAAATCATCGAATCACCCCTGCACTACGGCCAAGGATATTCTTTAGTATCACGACCACGAATTATCCATGCACTACGGGCTAAAGATAATCGTGTTTTCATCAACGGTCTTGATCATGCCATAAAATAATTCATCTTTGCACTACGGCTAAAGAGAATCCATAGCCATAATCATACCAAAAACTGTCCATCAATGTATTACGGGCCAATGAGGACTTTTTTCACATCATTTGTAACATTACGGTCATGATCATACTAAGTCCATATATTCACTACAGGCCACAGATGACTTTTAACATAATATAAACATGAGGATGATGACAATGATATAAGAATTCAATAAAACAAGTTCAAGAATTAATTTGTCCATGAACCAATAACGTCCAAATTGTCAACATGATACTGCTTTGTGGAGTAAAATTCAAGAATTCTTAGAAGAATATTTCCATGAAAAGATACTAGATGAAGCGCAAATATCAAAGATATTCCACTAATTTCATGGAGTATAGAAGTCAAAGTTTAACCAACTGAGTATAATAAAGAATGGAATAACAAAAGAAATCACCATGCATGCGGTACTTCGCATAGACAGATTATTCCAACAGAATAATAATAACAAAACCAGGTCAGGTGAAATTCACACCGACAGGATGTTCCAACAGAATAATAAAGACGGAACCAGGTCCGGCGTAAAACGCACAGACAGGATATTCCGACAGAATAATAAATAATGGAACCAGGTCCGACGTAAAATACACAGACAGGATATTCCGATAGAATAATAAATAATGGAACCAGGTCCGGCGTAAACGCACAGACAGGATATTCCGACAGAATAATAAAGAACAGAATAATAGAAGAATTTCACCATATATGCGGTACTTCGCATAAACAGGTTATTCCAACAGAATAATAAAAAATGGAATAACAGAAGTTCTCTTCATGAATACAAAAGAAATAACACCCCTTACGGGTACAACAAATAATATCCCTTACCGTTTTAAAAAAGAACTGAAATAAAGAAGTAGTTAAGTAGCAGAATACTTTTCTTCTTTCTCTCTATAGTTTCTCTCTCTAGAGTTCAGTGAATTCGTAAGAAAATAATGAAGGAATGACCTTCTATTTATAGAAAAATGGAATGCATAGTAACTAATCCATGAACGGTCCAGATTGATTTACTTTAATCTGACGGTCCATATTTAAAGAAAAATCTTTTAAATAAAATATAATATATTCTATATATAGAATAACTTTAATAAAGTATTCTATTTTATATAAAAAGATGTTTCTGTTTTATTACGTTAATAATACGAATAAAACAAAACTTCATTATCGTTAAATAATTCATATTATTAATTGACAATAATTGAATCAAACTGAGTGATTTCTCACATAAGTATTAATAATTAATACTGTGTGCTACTATGCAACCACACGTATTAATGTACTTTTACTACCGAGTAGTTCAACAGTATCAACGGTAAAATTTTCGCCGTTATTTTTAATAAAATATTTTTGTCGTTTTCGCAATCCGACAATAATTCTGTTGTGGGGTCCACCAATAATTGTGCCGTCGTACGAATATTCTCCGACAAAAATAATATTCCCCGACCAATCGAATATAATACAACAACTTGCATACTTTACAAAATTTATAAATACTACCCACAACTATAATATTATCTCAAATTCACACCATAATATTTAAAAAAATATTTCGAAAAAATTAAATCTTTATTCATAAAATCTGGGGTTTCACGCAGTAAAACCCTTATTTAGGAATACTCTATATAAAAATAACCTCTACAATATTATAAAAAAATTTGGTTCCAATTTGGGTCAGTTATAAATAAGAATAACCTCTAAATTATAATATGTTATATACTTTTTAAGTCTCATATTAAAAAACTATACCTCTATATAGTAATAATTTCATACACACACACACACACACACACACACACACACACACACACACACACACATATATATATATATATATATATATATATATATATATATATGAGAGAGAGAGACAATATTAATTTTAAAAGACTATATTTTTTATAAAAGACTACATTTCTTATAAAGAACTACAAAAGACTACATTTCTATAAACGACTATATTTTTCTATAAAAGACTGCATTTTTCTATAAAAGACTACATTTCCTATAAAAGACTACATTTTCCTAGTTTGAAAATCTAAATAATTTATGTTTTCTTTAACTTTGCATAAATATTTTTTGAATAATAATTATTAGGAAGTTCTTATTGATATTTTTGTTAAAGTGAATATTTTTGGATGTTCAGAAAATATTTTGTACCAATACCTCTATTTAGTAATAACCTCTTAATTAAAATACAAATAGTTTGGTCTCAAGTCTATTCTTAAATAGAGGTTTTACTGTAGTAGTGAATTCTGGTGATAATACTATATTTCATTTTTTTATCAGCAATTTTTTTTATATTAATACCCAAAAATTTACACCAAGTTCAAGAGATATGGAAAAGGCCGCATAAGTTGTTATTATGCAAATATTGCTTATTGCTTAATTTCATGTTGTCTAGACAGCATGAAAATAAAGATTTACGAAGATCTTAAACAAAACTTTGAAAATGGAAAATTAATAACTTTTCTGAGGAAAATTAAACAATTATAGTTCATGTATCTCTTACGTAAAGAGGAGGAAAAAAAAAACTAAACATAGAATGATATATATATATATATATATATATATATATATATATATATATATATATATATATATATATATATATATATAATTGAATGAGACTCATGAAAGAAAATATATTGCCATCTTACACACCACCTCTAATCGAATGAAAACCTACCCAATTCCCTTTTTTGTATTCATATTTTCTTCTGATCATAATAATATTCCTTTCACATCTAAGCTACTCAATAAACAGGACACTCTAACCTCTTGAGAGCTCTGTACATGTTGCCCTTTTTAGCTTCCATTATGCACTAGCCACTTTATAAACAGAACATCTGAACATGTAATTTTAATTAAGACCAAAATCAAAGATAATTTTTTATCATCATCTTGTTAATTTTATATATCTTGCATTGAATTTTAGTTCTCAACTTTATATGGGAAGAGTGTCTGAAATCCACCTGCCAACTGTAAAAAAGGAGGTGATAATGCTATACTTAGGAGGATATTAATCACACTTAATTGTTTTGCAGGAATATGGAAGCTTCAATCACCAACATCCAGCTAGCAATCTCTACTTATGTATCACTTATTAACCCAAATTATATCCTATTAAAAATGTAATTTATTCATATTCCAATAAATTATATTGTATTTGTACAAATTCAGATATATTCTTTGTTAAAAAATTATTAACCGACTCATTTAAAAGTTTAAGTTATTTCTTCAAGGGTATATAAATCTCCTTGTAATTCATTTCTTGTCATAGAAGGTAAATGCGTTTGTTATGAGAAAACTATTCCTTTTTAGTCCTTTAATCCTATTTTTGTTTCGTTAATTCATGACCACTATAATGGCCCATGCAATTGTGCACTATAATGGCACATGATCACCAAATCAAGTGAAGCTGGTTGCATGTATTTGATCACCTCTCTCTCTCTCTCTCTCTCTCTCTGTATAAATATGTATAGTATAATATTGGGACTCATATATATGCATTCAAGATATATCAGTATATAGCAACTCAGTTACTTAAATAATCAACCCCAATATAATATTGAAGCATGTAAGACGTACAATAAGTTACGTACCGATCATGGATCATAAATGTAACTAGTTGCTTCAGCAGTTCAGCTGCTATATATGTATGGTGCATAATATATCTATTAGTTGTACATATATCCATTTTCATCTACAGATTCTACTGCTAAATTAAAACACTTCCAAATGTTACCAAACATTCTTAACCGTATGTAAATTTACCAAAATAAAAGTTTTATTTTTATGCTATATATCACAACTTTTTTCCAAAAGGGCTCACACATAGCTAGCTTATTATTCAAGGTTCACCGGGAAAAATTGAACCATCGACCTAGTTAGCTAATGAATCAAGTTTACTAGATTAGATAGCACAAATACCATGTCATACTGGCCATAAGCCCATGTTAGAATTCGATCACTCACACGCACACGATATTAAAGAATTAGCACAGAGATTTATGTGATTCTCTAATTTAAATAGTCTACGGAAGCAGCATTCCTTTTTATTATTCATTGACTACATATGATTTTACAATAGAGAGTATATATAAATACTACTCCTTTTCCAATCCTAATTCAAATTAAAGCCAAAATACCCATAATACCCTTTTCAACTCCGCTCCGTACTTGGTTTTTTTCAAGAACTTCTCAGCTATGAGTTACAAGTCTCAACAGTCCAATTCAAAGTTCAACCTCCCAATTCACCCAAACAAATCCTTAAAAATACGAATTAAAAGATAGATCAAGCCAAATTAATTATAAGAAATGGAAAAAGAAAAAACAACCGTAAGAGTGAACCTGTGTAGCTAAGCCAATACTTAATATCTGTATAAATAGCAACAAATGAAGAAGTGTTAAATACTCCTTCCGTTCTTAAAAGATTGTCGTTTTAGAAAAAAAAATTGTTCCAAAATGTTTGTCGTTTACAACTTTCTAGGAGAATAAATTATTTACTTTCCTACTTTCCCCCTACCTCATTGTCCAGAGAAATTTTCTCCCTTGTATTAATAGTTTTCAACTTCCCATAAAGGGGTAGTGATGGAATTTCAAACAAATTTTAATTGTTAAATGGTAGTATTAAATAACTTTCTTAATCCATGTGCAAAAACATTATTCCCTCCATTCCTATATGTAGGTCGTTTTAGACTTTTTTTGTTATTCCTAATTATTTGTCGTTTGTGCTTATCTAGTAGAATTGATAACTATTTTTCTCAAATTGCCCCTTATTACTCAACCTAATTTTTTGATCCATACTTATCATTATCCTATACTACTTCTCTACTCTTAAGTCTTTTTCTCATTCTCCCAATAAAACTCTTTCAATATGAGATAATTAAAGTGAAGGGTATTATAGACAACAGATAGTATAGTTAATACTTTTCAATCATTTCCTTAATTCTTGTGCACATGTCTTAAACGACCTATATTAAAGAATGGAGGGAGTAAATGGCAATCTTTTAAGAACGAAGGGAGTAGCAATAATGTTGTGTGTGTGTGTGTGTATATATACATATATATATATATATATATATATATATATATATATATATATATATACCAGTACAACTTCTTTATGAGGCACCAAATAATGGAATTGTTGGGTCATAATACTTTTCATACTGGGCCAGGCCCAATGGGCTTGTCCTTTGGTCTATGTCACTTTGGTCATGTTGGGTCAAATGAATTGGGTCCCGCTACTTGACTACACTATTGGGCTTAGTCATTGGGTCAGCCCATTTCATAAGATGTTACTTATTCTATCTTTGACCGGTAATCATCACAAAAGGCAGCAGTTGACTGTTATGTCTGCCACCTTTCTGCATGGCATTAATGAGGATGGGACTCCGATTGCCGGCGGGAGGTAACAGTGGTAGCAGGTAGGAAAATAAGCTGTACACTTTAGGCTGAGATGACCGGGGTGGAGAGGAGGTGTCAGGAGAAAGTGGGTGGCACAGTAAACCGGGTCTGGGGAACGTATGGGGCAAGGATCACAAAAGGAAAAGAGGTAACAAAACACTACACACAACATTATCATTCCACATACACTCAGACACTAGTCATTATTTTTCCTCCATTGTTAACCTTGTGATCGCCTGTACTGACTCTCACACCGGAGCTATCCCCCGACGGTCAGGCTGTCAAGCTTTGGATGTTGACTTGTTGAACTGTGCAGGATCATAGCGTCTTACGTGATTGGGACGCGGGAGAAGATCTTGGCGTTAACATTGGCGCTAGAAAGAGGGCTGAGTTCTAGTGTCCTGAGTATTTTTTAATCACCAACCTTATTCGTTTTACGTCGGTGTTCATGGGAAAGAGTAGGACACCTACACCTGAGGGGCAGCCGATGGCTGCCAGTGAATCATTACCAAGGGTATCTGTCAAGGACCGTTTAGGACCGGCACTAAGTGTTTATGCCAGCACGGCCTCCAAACGATCATATAGAGATTCTCGTCCGAGAGCTATGAGCAAAGCCAAGCGACAGCTAATTTTTACAGCAGAGAAAGGGTCCGGTCATGGCCGGAAACGAGTAGAAGGCACCTCGCCTAGAACTCGATACCAGGACGACCAAGACGAAAAGGCTGCCCGCTTGGCTAAGATGGCAGATGAAGCTGATAGGGCCATGGAGGCGCTTGTGAAACAACGACGGGATATAGCTGAACAGATGTCTCGAATGGCCGAATTGAGGGACGAAGCTTCCAGCTATGTCCAGTCTGAAGAACGGGGGCATCGGAGCGGGAAGGAGCCTGCTCATTCTGAGCGTGAATATCAGGACTGACCTCGGGAAAGGAGAAGGTTCAGAAGCCTTACTCCTCAAAGATCAAAGAGGGCACTTCACCCTGACGATTATAAGGAGCTGGGTCGAAGCGAACGAAGAGGTCGATCCGAAGAACGTACTCCGGAGAATACTAAGGGGGCGCTCATTATTGCGCATTCCCACCGCGGCAGCCGGGTACTGAGACGAAGCAGATCTAGAGGCCGTACACCTGAAAGTCCACCGAGGGCGCTCCGCTCTGTGGACCATCATCGTCATAAAAGCCCTTCGAAAGTGGGGGGTTCTATTGTAAAGCACCGGTCCACCCAGAAGAGGGAAGGATCACCGAAAAAAGAAGCATCGTCCCAACCCGAGGGCGTGGAATATCTGGTGAAAGAGGTGAAGGAGCTTCGGAGGCAGCTTGCCGAAGTACAGAAAGTGAAAGATATTTCGGAAAAGAAGGCATCCCCTTTTTCCGCGGAGATTCTGAGAGAAAAGGCTGACCCCACCAAGAGGTTGCCTCATATTGAAAGTTATGACGGATCGGGAGATCCCTACGACCACAGTCAGGCGTTCGATCGACTGATGGATTATTTTGACTTTAGCGATGCTGCTAAGTGTCATACTTTTGTCACGACCCTCCGAAAGGATGCCAGACAGTGGATGGGGACTTTGCCTTCAGATTCGATTTCATCCTGGGCAGATATGTGCAGTCAATTCCACGCCCGCTTCGGGAGTAACAGAAGAAGAGGAAAACCAACTGGCTCATTGGCTCAGGTTCGGCAATTCTCGAATGAGTCTTTGGGCCAATATGTGAAGCGATTCCGTGAAGCAGTCAGCCAAGTGACAGAGCTGAATGATCTACAAGCCGTGGGACTGTTTCAGAACGGATTAGATTTGGTCAAATCGGAAAAATTGGTGAAGAAGTTGATGTTTCACCACCCGAAGAGTCTCGCAGAAGCCTTCGACAAAGCGGAAGGCTATATTGTGGTAGAAGAGGCCATGAATAGCCTCAAACGTCCTTCTTCAGAGCGACTTAAAGAGACAGATCGGGACAGAGCGGAGGGTGACCATAGTAGAAATGAAGGAGATAGAGGCCGTCGCGACGGCAAATCAAAGAAATACAATAATAATTGGAGGCAGGGTGGAGAACGCTCATCCGCTCCCGCTCAGAGGGTAAACAGGACGTATACGGCGCTCAACGCCGACAGGGCTGTTATCTTAGAGCAGATCAAGAATCAACCTATTTTCGAGCCACCTCGAGATAACTTTAAGCCCGGGAAAGGGAATTCTCGCAAGTATTGAGACTATCATCGAGCCTCGGGTCACGATACGAACGACTGTGCTAGCCTGAAAGATTTTATCGAGAGAAAGGTGCAGGACGGGGCGTTAGTTCATTATGTGGCTGCCCGAACAAACCAGCAGCAGAATAGAGGACCTGTTCAGGCAGCCCAACCAATTCAGCCAGTGTTCCCTGCTCTCGAACCACCCGCAAGGCAAGTAATAGATGTCATCACTGGGGGCACCTCGGGTAAGCTTGTTGGGAGGAAGCGCCGAAGCTATCTGGATTCGGTCATGTCAGTGACGGGTACCCTCCCGAAGCCCGATAGACCCTTCCCGGGTACTGTGATTTTCTTTACCGATGAGGATTACCCTTCGGAAACCATCGAACCACATGAGGGATCATTGGTCATAACAGCACAAGTGAGTTCGGTAGACATGAAGCGCATGATGATCGACAACGGGTCTTCTGTGGATATCCTATATGCTCATGCTTATCAGAGGATGCATCTTGAGGGGCAGAAGATGGAGATCGGATAGGAGACCCCTTTATACGGCTTCAGCAACAATCCGGTCAAAGTGGCTGGAACCATTGAACTGCCGGTTATCTTCGGAACGGCCCCCCAACAGGTAGAAATCATTTGCAAATTTTACGTTGTGAATGTAGATTCTGCTTATAATGCTATTTTGGGGAGACCCACTTTAATTGCTTTACAAGCTGTAACCTCTATCCCTCATTTCAAAATCAAATTTCCTACGGCTCATGGGGTTGGGGAGGTAAAAGGAGATCTGGATCTGGCCAGAAGGTGTTATAGAAATGCCGTGATCACTTCGGGAGTAGGAGTGTCGAAGCAAAAATAGACCATGGCAATAGAGATCGAACCCTTCACAGAAAACAGCTCAGAACCGTTGGTCATGCCAGCCGAAGAAACAGAAGAGATAGAGCTCGTCCCGGGAAAAGCGGACAAGACAGTGAAGATAGGTTCGGGCCTGCCGGAACCTCTCAGGAAGAACCTCATTGAACTCCTGCAGTGCTATGTTGACATCTTCGCCTGGGAGCCTCAGGATATGCCGGGAGTGAGTAGGGATATTGCTGAGCATCGGCTAGAAGTGGACCCGTCGAAGAAGCTAGTTCAGCAAAAGAGAAGGATCTTCGCGCCCGAGCGCCAGAGAATCATCGATGAAGAGATTGCTAAGCTGCTAGCTGCTGATTTCATCTTCGAGATCGACTATCCACAATGGATGGCAAACGTGGTATTGGTCCAGAAGCAGAACGGGAAATGGCGGGTCTGCATTGACTACACAGACCTGAATAAAGCTTGTCCGAAGGATTTCTATCCATTACCCCACATTGACCAGCTCATCGATGCAACTTCGGGGTATGCCTTGTTAAGCTTTATGGATGCATTCTCTGGCAATCATCAAATCTCCATGTGTGAAGAGGATATACCGAAGACGGCGTTCATTACGCATCGGTCGGTATATGCCTACAAGAAGATGACCTTCGGCCTCATCAACGCCAGGGCCACTTACCAGAGGATGATGAACTATGTCTTCAGGCGTCAATTGGGCAAGAATATGGAAGTATATGTGGATGACATGATTGTTAAGAGCATGTTGGTACATAAACACCAGGATGACCTGGAGGAATGCTTTCAGACAGTCCGCCGCCACAAATTGAGACTGAATCCTGCCAAATGCACCTTCGGATTAGGGGCTGGTAAATTTCTGGGTTACCTGGTCAGTCAGAGGGGAATTGAAGCCAATCTAGAGAAGATTAAAGCAATCCTGGACATGAAGACTCCTCAATCGTTTAAAGACGTTCAGCGTCTGACTGGAAGGATTGCAGCTTTGAGGAGGTTTATGTCCAAATCGGCAGAAAGATGTTTGCCATTTTTTGACACGTTGAAAGGGCCGAAGAATGCCAAGACGTTTCAATGGACTTCGGAATGCGAAGACGCCTTCCAGAGCATCAAGTCCTACTTATCTTCGGCGCCTTTGTTGGTGAAGCCCGCTTCTGCTGAGCCTTTATATTTGTACTTAGCAGCTAGTTCGTTGGCAGTAGGAGCAGTCTTGGTACGAGAGGTTGGGGGTAAGCAGCACCCGGTTTATTATGTAAGCCACGTCCTTCGGGATGCCGAAACAAGGTACCCAAATATTGAAAAGTTTGCTTTTGATTTAATAACTGCTAGTAGAAAACTTAGGCAGTACTTCCAGGGTAGGTTGGTAATAGTATACACAGATCAGCCTTTGAAGAAAATTATGGGCAAACTTGAGGTATCAGGGAGATTAGCTGCATGGACGATAGAGTTGTCTCAGTTCTTCGTTGAATATCATCCCCGAACTGCCATCAAGGGGCAGGCCTTGGCTGATTTTGTGGTCGACTGTTTGTTTTCCGAAGCCGATGAGGCTGTAGCAGAAGCTGGAAGATCTGACATCATAGTTGCGGCTCTTCAGCAGAAACATAGTTCGTGGACGCTGTATGCAGATGGGTCTTCTACCGCAGACGTCAGCGGAGCAGGGATTATTCTGACTAGTCCGGAGGGATTCAAGGTGCAACAGGCCATCAGATTTCAGTTTAAAGCGACGAACAATGAGGCAGAGTACGAGGCAGTGTTGGCGGGATTGCGACTAGCTAAGAATCTCGAAGTGCAAAGAACAGTTATCTTCAGCGACTCTCAGTTAGTCGTTAAACAAGTCTCCGGGGAATACGAAGCCCGAGGTCATCGAATGATCAAGTATTTGGCGGAATTGAAAGAACGGCTTCAGTATTTCAAGTTCCACGAATTCCAGGGGGTCAAACGTGATGGCAATTCCATTGCCGATGCACTCTCCAAATTAGCCACTACGGATGTTAACGTTTTTGATGGATCAGTCTACTTGGAAATTCTGCAACATCCTAGTGTTCATCATGAATCGGTAATGTGCGTTGATCGAACCAACTGTTGGTTGACCCCGTACCTGGAATATCTGGCAGATGGCGTTCTACCTTCGGATCAGATGCTGGCCAAGAAAATCAAGTACAAGAGTGCTAATTTCGTTCTGATAGATGGGGATCTGTTCCGAAGGGCCTTCTCGTCTCCACTACTAAAGTGTTTGACTCCGTCCGAAGCCGATTATGCTCTTCGGGAAGTTCACGAGGGCATCTGCGGCAACCATATGGCTACTAAGTCACTGGCATACAAAGTTCTTCGGCAGGGATACTACTGGCCAACGATCTTCAAGGAAGCAACTGAATACGTCAAGAAGTGCGAGAAGTGCCAGCTCAACAGTCTGATCCCACACCAGCCACCGGAAGAGCTATACTCGATTCTATCTCCTATACCCTTCGCTGTCTGGGGGGTTGATATACTAGGTCCGTTACCGAAAGCTAAAGGGCAGGTCAGTTTCGTCATCGTCGCTATTGATTATATGACCAAATGGGTCGAGGCGAAACCACTCCGGCTGATAACGGAACAGGAGTGTCTGAAATTTATGAAAGAATCCGTAGTGTTTCGCTTCGGGATCCCTCAAGTGGTGATATCAGACAACGGACGCCAGTTTGTGGGATCAAAATTTGAATGATTTCTGAAGGAACTGGGAGTCCAGCACAGGAAGACTTCAGTGGCTCATCCACAGTCAAATGGGCAGGTCGAGGTGACTAACAGAACACTTCTAAATGGGATCAAGCGCAGATTGGATGAAGCCAAAGGAAGATGGCCGGAGGAGCTGCTCAGCGTATTATGGGCTTATCGGACTACTCCGGGGACTACAACGGGGGATTCACCTTTCAGACTGGCCTACGGTACTGATGCCTTGGTCCCAGTTGAAATTGGATCTCTAAGTCTTCGAGTTAATCAGTTTAGAGAAATATACAACGATGAAGGGCTGAAAGCCAACCTTGATTTACTTGAAGAAGTCAGGGAAACAGCCTTGGTCAAACTTGCAGCCTATCAGCGAAGAGTGGCTAAGCATTATAACAAAGGGGTAAAGCTTCGCAGGTTCGAAGTAGGAGATTTCGTTCTCAGAGAAGCCGAAGCATCTACGCCTCAGAATGTGGGAAAACTGATGCCGAATTGGGAAGGGCCGTATGAAGTCATAGCAGTACCGAAGCCGGGGACTTATCGGTTGAGGGCTCTGGACGGATCAGAGGTCAAGAATACTTGGCATGCAGGCAGGCTTCGAAAGTATTTTCAGTAGCTACATTGCCAGTACACCGGAAGTCTGTAAATGGTTTCAAGACATCATCAATAAAAATTCCTTTCTTTTCAAGTAAATCTTGTATTCGTTGTTGTTAGTATCATCGGTGTAAGGAGGTTCGGGCGGACTCGCTGACCATTCGATGGTAGCCTCATTGGCAGGTGGTCCTTATGGCTTCGTCAGGCCCTTCGTGGTAGGCGAACGTCATCGGTGTAAGGAGGTTCGGGCGGACTCGCTGACCATTCAATGGTAGCCTCATTGGCAGGTGGTCCTTATAGCTTCGTCAGGCCCTTCGTGGTAGGCGAACGTCATCGGTGTAAGGAGGTTCGGGCGGACTCGCTGACCATTCGATGGTAGCCTCATTGGCAGGTGGTCCTTATGGCTTCGTCAGGCCCTTCGTGGTAGGCGAACGTCATCGGTGTAAGGAGGTTCGGGCGGACTCGCTGACCATTCGATGGTAGGCACATCGGTAGGTGTTCTTTAGGACCTTGTCAGGCCCTTCGGGGTAGGCAAGTGTCGTCATTCAGACTTCGTCAGGCCCCTCACGGCATCTACCTCACACTTTGGTAACGAATAAGTATCCCTTTACTTTGTTATTATTGCCTAAATTTTTCTAAGTGTTGAGTTCGGAATGCCACGTTCTTTAACTTCATCTTATCTGTTATACGACTTGCCTAGTTGTTAATTAACAGTTTAAGTTAAGTCCGCGAAAGAGCTTGCACATTCTTTTAAGATTGGATCGATATTGAAGTGTTGATAAACAGTAAATACACCGAAGTTATAAGGAATAATGTTGATATTTTATTTACATAATGCTGTTTACAAAATGATAGAAGCTTTACAAGAATCCTAACAGCTAGGGGAAAAGAGAATCATCTTCAGGGATCGGCTTCGTCTTCCGAAGAATCCAGGATGGTCAGGTCAACTTTGACAGTGACAAGTCTTGCCTTGTCTTTGCTTCGGCATTCGTCGTATCCATCCGAGAACATCTGTATGATCTCCTCGTTCAACTCGGCAGATTTTCGATATTCTTGTTGAACTTCCCTCCGAAGATCTCCGGTTAGAGGAGGACCCAAATCTCTCAGAGCCCGAAGTTCACGGAGCTCCTCTTCGAGTTTTGCCCGCTCCTTCAGATGTCTCAAATCCCTGGCTTCAAGATCATGTACTTGTACCGCCAGACTCTTATTGGTCTTCACCATCGTCTCGTTCTTCCCAACAAGGACCTCGTTTCGATGAACCAGGTCTATGTTTGTAGTAACGGTCAGCTGGTGGGTGGCCTCGGCTGTCTCCAATTTCTCCTTTAGATTATCCACATCCTTCTGGAGGCCTTCATTATTGAGGAGAGTGGCACCATGGGCCCTTCTTTCCCTTTCCAGAGCCGAAGCCAGAACGGCTTTCTCTCGCCTAGCTGCATCTTCTTCGGCTTCGGACTCTCTGTATCGGGGAAGAAATCTCCCGAAGACAGCATTTGCCTACAAACAGTTAAAGAAAGTCGGTGAATTAGTAGAAGGAACAGATAAAACAAATGGTTTCCAAATATTTCAAATTGAACAAACTAACCTTAGCCTGATAGCTCATGCCTTCTTCGATCAAATCCCTAATCGAGCTGTTTTCGAACCGATGATCGTCGGTCTCCCGAACGAAAGAGTCGAACAGCTGAAAGGGGAAGTTAGCGTTGAACTCCGGCCACACAGTGGGAGAAGATGCAGCTTCTCGTCTGAAGGCGGAGGGGGAAGATCCTGTCGGAGAAGGCATTGCTGGTTCGGGGGGCGGTGGTGGTTGATCCTCGGAAGGCTGCTTCCTTTTACGAGACAGAAGAGTGGACTCGGTCGGGTTTTCGAGCTCGTCTTCTGAAACGTGAATCTCCACAGGAATAATGACAGGAGGATCAGCTGCAGCGGGAGGAACCCGAAGCTCATCGGCGGACAGAGGAGTCACTTTGGTCTTCCTCTTTTTGATCCGAAGAGCTTGCATTCGCTCGTTAGTAGGCAGGTCAATCAAACTCGCTGCAGAAGCTGATTGAGATCCTTGGGGATTTATCCGGATTTTCCGAACAGCACTCTTCTTCTGTCGAGGTCGGCTAGGCTCCTCCACAGTTTTTGATCCGTGGAAGATTTCAGCGTCGGTGGCTTCCGAAGCCGGGTGTTCTTCCTGGGGGATGTCGGTGGGGGATGATGATGATTTACCCGAAAGGAATTTATCCAATTCCCTTCGGTCGATCGATGTTGGTTTTATCAAAGATAGTTTATGGTCATATAACCATGCTTGTTTGCTCAAGAGCCCGAAGCTCCACTCCTTCAGGGGAATCCTCTCGAGAATGCTCGCCATTTCTTTCACGCGCTCCTCTGGAATGTCCCCGAAGTCTGCAGAAATCCGCTCGGAAGTGGTCTATTCCGGGATAGACGGGATTTCAGGCCCCTTCACGAAAAACCATTCTCTGTGCCACCCCTTGTTGCTCGAAGGGGTATCCATCAAAGATCGCTTCTCGAACTTGGCGTTGGGCTTGGGGGACTGTTTGCTCAGCACCTTGAAGCCCCGTTCCTGAGATTTCCCGGCCGAGAAGAGAATGAAGAAGGAATCGACTGTTGGGGGTATCCCCAGCTCATAACAGAATGCTATGAAAGCCAAGATGTGGATGTACGAATTCGGGACCAGTTAGGCGAATCCCACTCCGATAAACCCCAGAAGGGTAACGAGGAAGGAGTGAAGAGGGAATCTAACTCCCTTCTCTAAGATGGTTACCGGCACGGCAGTCCACCCATCCGGTCGTTGGTACATCCGTTCGTGTGGTTCCGGAGCTCTCACCGGATGGGTGTCCGGAATTTGGTACCGACTCCGGATGGCACACAGTTCGATTTCGGTAATGATGGAGGGGATGTTGGCATGAGGATATTGTTCTTCACTCTCAAAGAACTCGGAGGGGTTGGGTAGGAGGTTTGAAGAGGTCCCGGCAGGGTTAGCCATGATTTGGGGGTTAGGGTTTGGAACTGACTCAGTAGGGTTGTGTGTAGGAGGAGTAATGGAAATCGGAACAGCAAGAATAGGGGTGGAGTTGTCAGAATCTTGAGCCGCCATTGTTACTGAGATCTTATAGGAGAGAAAGAGATCGGAGATAAGGAGAAAACACTGTATATCAAATTCAAATTAAGCTGGTAAAGTCGTCAGAATTGGGGAAAAAGGGCTTTTATAGCGGTCTTTTTAAATTTTGCACAAGAACCGAGGGCGGCGCATTAATTGGAGGTAATGATGTGGAAGAGGAAGGGGTAACGTCCGATTTTGGTTTTAGTGGGTTATCCAAGGTGGGCCGGCGCTTATTGGATCCCTTCTCCCTATGAACCCACACTATTTACAGTCTTCCATTAAACGTCCTGTTTAATAAAAGACTGGGGGGCAATGTTGGGCCATAATACTTTTCATACTGGGCCAGGCCCAATGGGCTTGTCCTTTGGTCTATGTCACTTTGGTCATGTTGGGTCAAATGAATTGGGTCCCGCTACTTGACTACACTATTGGGCTTAGTCATTGGGTCAGCCCATTTCATAAGATGTTACTTATCCTATCTTTGACCGGTAATCATCACAAAAGGCAGCAGTTGACTGTTATGTCTGCCACCTTTCTGCATGGCATTAATGAGGATGGGACTCCGATTGCCGGCGGGAGGTAACAGTGGTAGCAGGTAGAAAAATAAGCTGTACACTTTCGGCTGAGATGACCGGGGTGGAGAGGAGGTGTCAGGAGATAGTGGGTGGCACAGTAAACCGGGTCTGGGGAACGTATGGGGCAAGGATCACAAAAGGAAAATAGGTAACAAAACACTACACACAACATTATCATTCCACACACACTCAGACACTAGTCATTATTTTTCCTCCATTGTTAACCTTGTGATCGCATGTACTGACTCTCACACCGGAGCTATCCCCCGACGGTCGGGCCGTCAAGCTTTGGATGTTGACTTGTTGAACTGTGCAGGATCATAGCGTCTTACATGATTGGGACGCGGGAGAAGATGTTGGCGTTAACAGGAATCAAACTGATTGTTGCCATTGGCCATCACACATAATGCTAATAATCATATGACACATTAAGGATGATTGTAAAATTTGAAACTTCAGCTGCCGTTTTGGGCTTTAGAAAAAAATGATTGTATTTTGTTCATAAACTTTTATGAATATGCAAAAATGCAATTATTTTGGATTCTTTTATCAAGGTTATTTTCGGCCAGTCGTTTGAGGTATATAGGATCCGAATTCTCTCTATTTGAAGGTTTAAATTTAAAATTATTATATCTAAGGATTAGAAATTATTACCTTATTTAAAAGTTATTAACTTAACTCTAATCATCTCATTTAGAAGTCACTAACCTAATTCTAATCATTAATTTAATATAATACTAATATATTATTATTATTATTATTATTATTATTATTATTTTGTATTCTATTTTTTTCTTCTTCTTTTTTTTGCGAAAGTTATGTACTTATTTTGTCTAAATATTTATTGAGTGGAGCTTTGTTATTAGTATTTTATCATGTTAAGGTTATGAAGGACAAAAAACAGAAGAAGAATAAAATAGAAATTATAACATGTAATTTACTCAATTTTTTTTTACTTGACTACATGTAATCCTAACTTACACATGAGAACCTACAATTTTGAGTTAAACTACATATAAAATAATATATATTTTTGCTACGTTCATTAATTAAATGACAGGTAAAAATCAATTTTCTTTTAAGTTATTTCATACATATTAAGAGTTGTTAAAGAAATATTTTTAAAATCCATGTAATTTTTTAATAGAATAATCGAATTTTATTAAATTTTTGTAGCATAAATTTTTTTGTCCTTCATAACCTTAACATGATAAAGTGTTTATCATAAAGCTCCACTCAATAAATATTTAGACAAAATAAATACATAACTTTCGCATAAAAAAAACAGAATACAAAATAATAATAATAATAAAATAATTATTAAAAAAACTAATGAGGGACATAACAAAGTGCTAATAATAATAATAATAATATATTAGTGTTATATTAAATTAATGACTAGAGTTAGGTTAATGACTTTAAAATGAGGTAGCTTAGAGTTAAGTTAGTGACTTTTAAATGAGGTATCTACTTCTAAACCTTATATCTAATAATTTTAAGGATCGGATCAATTACATATTCTATTATATTTTTTAAAATAATTACAACAATAGTGCACTCATAAAATAGTTACACAATTAATACACTTTTCATATTTATTTACAATATTAGTGCAATTAGGATTCATTAATTTAAAAAATTAGTATGCAATTAGGATTCTTTAATTAAGGTAATTAGTACTGATTTACTTATTAAATTAAGGAATTAATAAGTAAACTCATCTTCCTCTTCATTTATCTCTCTCAGAAATACAAACTCAGTCTTCATTGTTACACAAACTCTTTCCGCTCTCTCTCATCCCTCATCTGATGTCCGCTGCCGTGACGCCGATCCTCCGGTTGGACCTTCCTTTCTGAGACGGTGGTTTAACTTTACGACAGTCTCCGACGCATTTAGCAGCGGCAAAATCAGCTTCACCTCCGACGGTGTCCGTGCAGTTGAGAAGAGAACAAATGCAGGCAACAAAAAATGTATCAAGGTCACCGGTGTCTGTTGAAGAGATTGATCATCGACACTATTATTGTCTCCTTCCGCCGCCACCTCCACCTCCTCCTCTGCAGCCTCCACCTACTCCTCTGCCGCTTCCACCTACTCCTCTGCCTCTTCTATTATTAAGGCTGAGCAAGTAACCAAATTGGAACCGAAACTGCACCAAAAACCGCACGAACCGCACCAATTAAAACCGCACCAACGGTTCCGGCGTATGTGGCGATTTTAGGTGGGTTGAATAACCAAATTTACGATTCCGATTTGGTTACTAGCCAAAACCAAACTGCATAAAATCGAAACCGCACCATGTGTGTGTATGTATGTATTATCTCTAGTAAATTCTAAAGTTACTTTTCACTTGAACACGCTCAGAGAAAACTCCAGTCTTGCATTGTCATTTTTTCACCAATTGAAAGAAGATGTTAGAGGTTATAAAGTCAAAAATTAAGCAATTGAGTTTTGAAATTTTGAATTTATTTGATGTGTTATTGGAGGGGTTTATAGTTGAGGGGCTCGAGCACTTGATGCATTGGTTAATGTCAATACTATAATTGTAATAGTCTAATAGATTATTTTTAGTCCTCCCTGTAATATATTTTATTCTATCTTCAGTATATAATTTTAATTTTTGGGGAACTAGATAAATATTCTTGCTTGTTATCGAATAGTCTCCGTTGTTTTATATAGCGCATATTTTAGTTTTAAAGCATGCTTGATATAATTCTCATTGTCGACTTTGTCACTAAGTTAATTGCTCGATGCAAGTTTTATGCTAAATTTTATTGAAGGCTTAAACTTTTTTGTTGTTTCAATTGGTTTTGGAACAGAAACCGCACCAATTAAAATCGCACCACACACTTTAAAACCGAACCGCACCAATCACAAGCAGTTTCGGGTGCGGTTTTGAATTTTTCAAACCGCACCTAAGCGGTTTCGGGTGCGGTTTGGACTTCAAACCGCACCAAACCGCACCATGCTCACCCCTATCTATTATGACCGACTCCTCCTCCGCCTCCACCACCTTCGCCTCCATTAACCGTCTCCTTAATTTTTTTTCCATAGTGCAGTTGATAGCCAAACCTTTATACCGAGGTAACATATTCAGTTTTATTAGGTTGCCAATTTATTTTGAATGTGATGCAGTTGGTAACCAAACTTTCATACCAATGTAACCTATTCAGTTTTATTAGGTTACCAATTTTATTTTGAATGTGATGCAATTGATAGTCAAACCTTCATGCAGATGGTTGCCAAACCTTCAGACAAAGGTAATCAATTCAGTTTTTATTAGGTTACAAATTTATTTTGAATGTGATGCAGTTGGTAACCAAACCTTCATACAAAGGTAATCATTTTAGGTTTTGTGGATAACAAAATCGTTAAAAAAAATTCAAAACAGTAACTCAGGTACTTCCGGAGATTTGCGGCGGAAGAGGAGGATAATGAAGGGGAAGAGAGGGCGATGTAACGGCTGTGCAACCAAGGACTTCTGGAGATTTGCGACGGAGGATGATGATGAAGGGGAAGAGAGAAGAGTCGGTGATGAAGATAATGAGCGGTGAGGGAGATGAAGATTAGGATGAAGAAGATATTTTTTTATTTTTCTCTCATTTTATTTTGAATTTAAATTTATTTTTGTTGTTAAATCCCAAATATTTAGATTTGAATTATTAATTATGACAATTATTTCTCCATGATTTTAAGTTTTCTTATTAATGTGAATTGTACTATTTTTGTAATATGGGTCCTAATTATACTCTTTTTATAATTATTTTATGTATGTACTAATAGTGTAATTACTTTCTAATTGTTATATATTTCTGTAAAGAACCCTAATTTTAAATCAGAACCTTTAAATAGAGACTCTCCGTTTCAATCATGAGAAAGGCCCAAAAAAATACTCCATACAGGGGGGGAGAAAATATAATTTGGGAAAATCAAGTAGAAGTGATACTTTATCTTTTAAGAATTAGAGATAATTTTTAATTTTTAAATTTACGAGCATATCACAGAATTTAAAATGTATTCAATTTTTATTTAATTTTAGTGTGAGTAACTATAATTATTATATACTCCTATTTATTAAAAATATGATTAATGTATAATATTTGGTACTTTTAAAACTCATAAAAAAGTCAAAATTTAACTTGGATTTTTGGGAACAAATAGGATATAGTATAATATTACCTACGATACGACCAAAGCAGAAAAGAACAGTGTCACGTGTACGGTTCTGACAATTTAACTCCCACGTGAGTTGTTTGATAAGGGGTCTCTATTTGCATGTGAGACCACTATGTGTATCGGGATTTGTGAAGATCATCAGTGGCGTCTCGTCTGCATCGTGTGAATCAGTACTCGTGTGGATGGGAGGAGAGTATTAGTATTCAGTATTCAGTATAGTACAGGGACATATATTCTGTCATAAAAATTATCAAAAATTCTTAAATTTTAGTAATATCTTTTTTTGGACATTATTCGTATTGATATTCGCAGAGTTATAGTATTTAAAGGATCCGATTAGTATGAAATTATTTTTTTAATAAATTAATTAATTAGCGAATAGAATATTGACATACATACAATCTCGTTCGCGTGTCAATATTTTATTGGTCAATTGACCAACTTACCCCAAAATAAACTTCATGCTAACCACTTTCTTATTTGAATAAAGATATTATATGCATCATTTATTTTCTTTACGAGTTCTTCTTGTGGACCAGAAAAATTATAGATGTGAAATTTAAATATACCTCTTGTTTAATTTTTTTTGTTCCATTTTCCTGTCTATTAAGATTTTTTGTTTCTTATAATCAAATAAGTACAAAAAATTAATTATCTTGTATATAAAATTCTCAAGTAATATTTAAATATATCCGAATTGAAGGAATAGGTTTTTCCTAGTTAATTAACCGAAACATTAATTATGGATCTTAATAAGCACGCATATCTCCATATATATATATATATATATATATATATATATATATATACTGTGTAAACAAACTCATAAGATATTACTCTGAATTATTTAACTCAATAATCAAAGATAGAATGCTTTATTCAAGATAGAAGACTTGCTTTAAGAATAATCAAGATATGATTTTCTGGACCGAAACATATCTATATATAATCAAGATATGTTGGAGTTCGATCATTCTCCATATATATATATATATATATATATATATATATATATATATTCATTCTTCAAAGATTAATAAGTGTATGGATGAGTCATGACTGTCGTACAAAAGGAGCTAGCCTTGTCGTAGCTTCTTTGTGGGTATCTAAAAAGCTATGATATTGAAGAATGGTTATGTGATTATGTCGAAGACTTTTTGTATAGATTCACAGGGGTTAATAAGTTTTCTTACTCTTTTAATTGGTTTATAATATATATAACTTAATTTCATATGGTATGAAAAAGTACAAAAAAGTTGTATGTTAGATTTTGCGTGGTTTCATACATTTAATAATTAAGATTTTAAACAGTATAGTTAATTTATTTATTTAATTATATATATCACGGTGTGAATTCTCCCAAAAAAAAATGTAGACACAATACAACAACACATTAATCACAGATTAAACACCATATTAAACAATTCCTTTGATGTAAATATAGTGGGTTTTGTTTACTTATAAAGCGATTCAACTGCATGTTGTGAATACCTTAACTTGTATATATATATATATATATATATATATATATATATATATATATATATATATATATATATATATAAATTATCTTTTTTTGTACAGACGACTACTTAATGAAGGAAATCTAAATTCTGATACTTAAAAGAAGCCATTGGTAAGATGGCAGTTTGTGAATTGAAAAAAATATTCAAATGTAATTGATTTTCATCTCGAATTGCTAATTCTGTCAATTATATCAAATTGAGTAATTCTGATAATGAACAAAATACATCACCCTCATATTAAGCAACATATTTCTGTCAACCAATACAAAGTGAAAAATCTGGGCTTATGTATTGTCTTGTAAAAATATCAATTATTGAATTTTATTGCAAAAATTAAGTAAAAAAGTGTACTGCAGTTTACTCTAGTTTTGAAATTTTATTTTGGTCTATTTCAATATATATATATATATATATATATATATATATATATATATATATATATATATATATATATATAATCTTAGAGGTGATCAGGTGTGACTACATTAACTAATTAAACAAGTCTGCATCTAAAATCTTTTTTGCATTATTTTTCTCAGAGCTGATTTAGATTGAGTTGATTGAAAGGATAAGAAGGACCGACATTATACAAAATATCATCATATATATTTCTAACAAACGTAGATAAGGTGGTACTTCTTCACTTATTTAGATTAAAATTAAAACTATATGTACTTTTGTCTAACTAGTCCAACTATACTATCCCCAATCAACTAATTAAAGGAAAGCGAATTGACACCCACTAGTTAGATATGAATCTGTTTCCTGCATAAATTGAAGAATCATATGAACTAAATCAGTTTCGGTTAGATAGATCTCAAGTCAACATCTTACTTACTTATGAGGCCATACAAATTACAGATATATATATATATATATATATATATATATATATATATATATAATATGATTATCCTACTGTTTTATTTCAATATTTGTGACTATCTCTCTCCCTCTCTCTCTAAGTGAGAAACGATATACGTACGTACTAGGTGGCGTACAAATAGTTACTAGAAGCCTTGTTGGATTAATAAAGTAATGAATAATTACTTTATTTTTTTATTTATATTTTTGCTAAGTACTTTATTTATTTTACTTGTAATTCTTCAACTATATGACAAAGCCACATGTCTGTAGTTCAATTTCATGATTGTTGATGATTAGAAGGGTTTAATTAGTTGATTGTTGTCGTTATTATAGTTATAGGGTTGGTTGGCCAATGAGTCTTCATTAGTTTAAAGTTTAAACAGTACTCCTAAACAGGGCGGATTCAGTCTCGAAATTCAGTGAGGTCAAATTGGAAAAAATAATCCTTAAGAATGAAATAAATCACAAAACTAAATATTTCTCAAATATTATTTACAATAACATTTATGGGTTTGGAATTGGATATTTTGGACAAAAGATTCTGATACTTGGGTTTGGGGATTAATATTTTGCGGGTGCATTTCTTGGTGAATATTAGCGGTGACAGGTTCTTCACTAGTCCCTTCGACTTGAAAATTTTCAGGAATATATTCAAATTTTGTATGTTAACTCAATTACGTATGTTCATGTCTGACAATCAATAAATATTTAAAAATTAATTCAACATCAAAACAAGATCGATATACAAAATGAATAGTCAAGAGTAATTAGCACCAATAATAAACAATCTCAATTAAACCACCAACAAGTAACATTACAAAATTTTAAGAAAGTAAAAATAGAATAGAGCACATGAAAAACTTTTATTTGATGGAGTTCTCTTCATTGTTGGGTTGCAATGTTGTTTTAAGAAGTAAAAAAACCCTAATTTTATAAAAGTATACTCTATAAATAATTACAAAAATTCTTAAATCAATTGTTAAATTTATGAAATTAAAAAACTAAAATTAAAATAACATAAACACTTGGAGTTGCTGTGTGCTATGTTGCCTTTTAGACTTTAACTTTAAGTATTCTAATAGTTTTTAAAATTAAACAAAACAATTTCATTTAACACCCCCTCAAACTTAAAGTTTCAGTGGAGTCAGGTGCCCCCACAGCCTCATACTTGGGTCCGCCCCTGTTCCCAAAATATCAGTTTGAATTTGATCTTTCAAAATCAATTTGCAACAGTTTTTAATTTAAAATTGATATAAATTCATTTAATTTTATTTGATAGCATTTTAATTGTGTATTGTAAACTATCTAAAATGTAAAATCAAATTACAAAATTTGTTATTTTCAAAACATCAATAAATTCACACGAATTTTAAGTTTAAGCATCAGTTTTTTTTTTTTTTTTGGCAATAGGCTAAATTTTAGTTTTGAAGTTCGAATCCCAAAATTATGAATACGAAGGGGTACCAAAGTACATCAATCTGAATACACTAAAAATTCTTGCAAAAACCTGAACATATCATGCAAGCGTAGTGTTTTTATTTTGGAACCATCATTTTACTTTTAGTTTGAGCACATGGTGAGCTCTTTGAGAATTAATTAGTGTGGTTCTATTATATAATAACAATTAAAAATGAAAAAAATAAATAAATAAACAAAGTGCATGCTTGAGCTCTTTATGAAAAATATTGTCAACGACTGTTTGTCGTGTAGAATCAATGCATGTGTTGAAATTGAATAAATTAATTTGCATTGTGTTTGATCCAAAAACGGTCCAATAATTTTATATTTTAGGTTTTGTTTGGTTTGGTCTGGTCGGTTCGGTTCATTCATATATACCCAATGGTTTCAGTATCATCATCATGCACTCTTAATTAATCCCGCAATAACTTATTAAGGAATATAATGAAAGAAACTGGTACTACTAAGTCCTAGGACCCCATTACGTCACCAAAAAATTGTGGTCGATCGATTTTTCAAGCTAATTCAATGGAATGTGAGATGTCAAGAGATTGCAAGATTGATTATGAAAATGAAACAACTCATTTTTATATAATGTTCCATTCATTCATTTATCAATTTCATTCTTTCAATCTAAATACATCATTAATTCGATGATATATAAGCAAGCAAAACTAACCATATAAATTTTCATAATTATTATTATGAAGGGTTTCCACATTATATCATAAAATAAGAATACAAGTAGCAATATGTTGTTTCTTAAAAGGGAGTATTCGGTGGGCACTCCGATGTACACACAACCGTTGAGCTCTCATTTTCATCCTTCTTAGCATCAAAAGAAACAAGCCAGGCCATGCATTACGACGACTTTTACAACCATAAGTTTAAGTTACCAAATGATCGATATTGCTTAACAACTTGCTCATATATATATATATATATATATATATATATATATATATATATATATATATATACACTCCATTTTTTTGTCCATTAAAGTAATTTCATTTTTATTTCCAACCATTTTGTGCGGTAATTAAATGCATAATAACATGAAGGCATACCATAAGATTGATTTTGATGAGTTTTGTGTGCAATTAATTATTTTATATATAGAGACAAAAAGGTATATATACAATCTTATATATATCATATTAGGCTCACATACAAGGACGACTATATGTTGTCATTCACGTATTTTTTTTTATTATTATTATTGTACATGAAAATGGTCTGAAATTAGTGAGTCCACAAACGGAGACAAATTGAAATTTCTCATATATATATTTGGTCATTCTTTATTAGCAAGTCTATATTAAAAAGGTGGATCGATCATGGCTATATATATATATATATATATATATATATATATATATATACCACTCATGCCTCTAAAGTCAGCAATTGATGGCTTCATATATATCTCCTTTTCCTTTGTTCATGAATTAATTAAAAGTCCGTCTTTGCGAGGAAAATGTTGAAAAACTGAGACCTTTCCGAGAAACAGTGTGGGGGTTGATTGGATCAAATTGAATAATTTAAAAGAAAATTAAAGAGTATGATCGCAGGAACAAATTCACCATATAATTTGTATATATAAATAATTCTACTAATTACCTTGATATTATACAATATATTTATTAATCTAATTAAATTCTTTTATTCACACTTAAAATATTGAGATTGCGGTGTGTTACTGTTATCTAGTATGAAAATAATTTTTTCTTTAGAAAATACTATACTACATTCATTCTATAATAATTGACTCTTTTCGTTTCAATTTATTTATTGTTTGCAACATTTAGGAGAATAAATTATTTACTCACACATATCTCTCTTAACTTTTTTCATTGTCTTAAAAAATTTTCTTCTTTGTATCAATATTTTTTAATTTTTTATAAAAAGACATTGATAAAATTTCATATAAATTTTAATTATTAAATAATATAAATAAATAATTTTTTTAATTTACGTACATTAAACTAAAAATAAGTGTTTGGAGTATCATTGTTCTAATGGATTGTAAAGTTTAGTACTACCTCCATCCCATAATAACTGTCGTTTTAAAAGGAAATTTTTTTCCTAATTTATTTGTCGTTTATAACTTTCTAGGAGAATAAATTATTTACTTTCCTATATCACCCCTACCTTCTCTCATTGTCCCAAGAAATTTTTCCCTTGTATTAATAGTTTTCAACTTCTCATAGAGGGATAGTGATGAAATTTCATATTAATTTTAATTAATAAATAATAATACTAAATGACTTTCTTAATTCATGTGAATTAAGTTAAAACGACAGTTATTATGGAACGGAAGGAGAATATAACATGCTCTATATATCTGTATTTACATGTAGGTAAAGTCAAAGGGGCTTTAATTAATTAAGCATTGAAATCAGCGTATAGTCAGTTTAAGTGTTCCCAATGAATGCAATGGTAGTTTTTTTCCGACATAAAGATGAATTGACCGGCACATCAAAATCGAACTTACCCAACCTGAAATTATTGACCCTTTCCCCATAGTCCCTTCATTGTCAAATATCCTGCTCATAGATCTCATTACTCAAATGGACGGTCCCAACATCAAACCATATCATATCATGTAAGGGGAGCACTGTTTCTATAAGTCATTTTAATATAAAAACTTTTTATAATAAAATAAAATAAATCTTATTTTTAGGTGAGACGAACACATATAAAAATATTATTTTTCTAAAATCAACCGTCATTGTTGAGTAAAGTACTTTTTTTCATTGTCACAAGTTAATATTATCAATTAGTAGTTGAAATTAATTGATTGTTATTTTTAGTAATAATGTCTATCTTTTAATCGTAAATAATTACTCAATTAAATTTATTGGGCAGTATAATTATTAAAACGCTTTATAATTTTTTTTCTATTAAAAAACTGACACTGATTATCAATTTTACTACAATGAATTTTAAAAAATAATACATAAAAGGAGAATTCTTGAACCGCAAATTAAAGCAGAATGAATTCATAAAAACAGTCGCATCTATATTTAAAGAAAATTTGGTAATATACAATAAAAGTTAAAAAGAATTACTCTTGCAGCTAGCCTTAATTATTGGTTGTTTTTGTTCGTGCTATAAATTTCATATAGCTTGAATACAAAAACCAAAAAATAAAATAAAATACAATAAAATAAAATAAAACATATTCAAACTCTGATCATTTGTGACCTTTCTTGAACAACTCTAGACGTCTTGGATTGCCGGAAGGCCTTCATCGGACTCGGGAAATGCCACCCCCGTCCCTTCGTCGACGATCTCGTTTCTCCAGCACCGGAATTCGTCGGCCCCGGAACGCTCACCGATCTCGATCGGTTCATCATCCGTGCAAAGTCATTGCTAGTTTTTGCGAATTCCTCATTTTCTTTATCTTCTTCACCTTTCTTACTCTTATTCGTCTTGAAAATCGATAAGAACGACGATTTGCTATGATTACCGGCCGTCGGTGGCTTCTTATCGGAGAATTCGACGTTGCCGGTGAATCTCGACCTCGACCGGAGGAAGGGAATCGCGAGGGATCTTGAACGAATGAACGACGGCTCGCCGTCGAGGAGGTTTGATACACGACCGACGGAGCCGACTCCGGAGGCGGAGAAGAGAGAGAAAGAAGAAGAGGAGGTGGAGGAAGAAGAGGAGGTGGCGGCGGGGCAGCAAGAGCAGGGGCGGACGTTAGCGCAGTTGGGACAGAGAGTAGCGAGGCGGTCGCGCAGGCAGGTGGGGCAAATTCCGGTGCGGCGGCGCTTGGAAGGGTGAGTTGGACATTTCCATATTTCTGTTTCGTCCATATAGAAAGCCATTATTACTCTGATCGTCTCTCTCTAAATTCTTGAAATTAAGTGAATACTTTCTTGATGGTCTTTCTTTGTTTCTCTCTCCCCTGTGTTTTATATATATATATATATGTGTGTGTGTGTGTGTGTGTGTGTGATTTTGGTACGTACGTGTGTGTAATTTGTAAATATATGTTACTCAGTATGTTGTTGCTTGCAGTTGCCCAGGTACTTAAAAGGGCTGTTGGGGTCTGCTCATTTTAACCATGATTTAGCTCTACATTTTGACTATGGTTTAAAAATATAAAAAATAGGCCTCTAAATTCATCAACGCGGGTATGTGGACCAACATACAACTCCCAAAACAAAGATTTAAAATTTATAAATCCATTAATATATACAACAAACCTAGTTACTTTCTTTCGAGTTCTCACATTTCTATATATAATCTACGTCATGTTTATAATTATATTAAAACTTTATAAATATTGATACAAAATACTTATAAAAACTAATTTACAAAATAACGTGTCTAAGTATAATTAGTAGATAATTTACTATACATGATTGAGTCCAGTAACTGTAATCAACTATAGCCATATACATTATTTTGTATTTTTTTTTGTAGTTATTCTTTAATCACAATAATATTATTGATTTTTCATATATTTTATAATATTATTTCAAGGGTGTACATGTATGTATTAAAAAAGTATAGAATTTAATGATTTTGATACACATACCACAATTTTAATTTATATTGCCGATACTAAGGTGCTGTTTGTTTACATCTCGACTCTTAGTGGACTGCCTCTTAAGGGTGGACTGTTTGATACACATACCACAATTTCAAGGGCGGACTGTTTGTTTTTTTTTTTAATTACCTCTGAATGCCTCTTAATCGGTAAGACATAAAATGAAATCTTAATAATTAAGAGGTACCTCTTAATGAAATTTTTTTGATAATTTTTTTTATATAAATATATTCAACAATATTATGCACTCATTTTTATTAAATTGAATATTTAAAATTATTAAATAAAATTTTACCCTTTAAAATGGTAAAATAGTGTCATTAAGAGACAACTTACTTTTTTGTTATCAAACAATTTTTAGATTCCGACCTCATAACCATTCAGATGATCTAATTTATTAAGACATCATAATCATTCAGATCTTAATTCACAGGTTTATCAAACACAACCAACTCTTATCTTTGCACGGGTTATAAGCTTAGTACTTCAAAATTTGAGGTTTGTTTTTAAAAAAATGTTTTTAATCAGAAATGTAGTAGTAGTTAAATAATAGATTCGATTTATATATAATAAAAATAATGACATATTCAAATCTTAATGCTACTTTACGGTCAAAAATTAGAAATATTATATCTCTAATTTTAAACCGATTAAAAGAAATAACATCTAATTTCGAAACAGATGGAGTATTATTTTATTTCATGTTTACTCTTAAAATAATAAAATGTAAACTTAATAATAAAATTGTGATAAATAAATTTCAAGATATTTTAAACTATTATGAAAAGAAATGATTGATGATGAAACTTTAATTTATCTTTTCCTGAAATAGAGAAATTATTACGTACTCTATAAAAATAAACGGAAATAATATATTTCATTATTTTTATTCTATTATAAATATTGAAATAGATTATAAATAATCCACGGTAGAGTTTATCAACCTTTGATTTAAAATATATTATCTGCACATAAATAGTTACTCATTAATTAATATATAGTCTTGTTTTGCATGATTTATGTTAAAAACTTGACATAAGCATTTTGAGTGTGGTTTATTCCGTGCACAAAAAAAACACTTGTGGTGGATGCGAGTTTCACGAACATCCAAATTTTGCAGAAAATTAAAAAAGGTGAATAATTTGTTGAATTTTGATAAAGATAGAATAATTAATTAATTAATTAATATTGGTGCAGATTATGAGGATTAATGAAATAATAATGCCCCATTTAAAGGTAAAGAGTGAAGACCATCACATCATGATCATGTAATCTATCTACCCACAAAATCCGCTCGAACACGGTTTCAATACCATTCATTTGATGTTTAAACATGGGCCATTTGATTGATTGGGACGTACACTATCTTTATATACTCCTATTATAATCTGACCACTGGATATCCTAATTAGCATTGTGTCTGCTTAATAAAGATCTTTCTTTTTTTCAAAATTAAATATACTTTTAAAACGATAAATTTTAAAAATAATTTTAACTTTTAATAGATTTTGTGACTATGGTTTTCCATATTTTTTTAATTTTAATACTTAATTTGTAAAAATATGTTTGTTTAAGATAATATTTACAACAAAGAAACTAACAACAACAAAACAGAAGTAATAGCAAGTACCAATTATATCATATCAACGAATTGACTAAAGATATTGGTATACCCAAAATATGGTGCTTTCAGCTTTGTGTATACTTTCAACTTCATTTAGCCTTTACCAAATGTGACATTGTAGAAATTAATAGAGCTCAGATTCTCCTTATATTTTTGTCACCTGGGTGGGTGGGGGTGAGAGTTCAAGGGCAACACCCTTGATTTAAATTTTATGGACAATTTAATATTTTTTGAATAAATTAAGATATCACTATATAAAAATTTCTCTATTACATACATTAAGATAAAGAAAGACCTTATAATGTGATATAAATGTTACGATGATAGTCGAGAGTGTTTAAAAAAATACATAGTTGGTATATTATCTTTTAATGTTTTATATTGACTTAAAAATATTTAAATGACTTTTATATTTTGTAATGGAAAGAATACTTTTTTCTTTATTTAAAGAGTACCATATACTTTTTTTTAATAATTTTAAGAAGCTTAAAGGATGTACATGTATGTGTAATTTTTAATATAAATCTTGGGAAAACAAAAAATTATAAAGTGTAAAATAAAAAATCTAAAATTTCGGCCCCCTAAGCCCAAGCATACCTTTGTTCCTGCCTCAATCCCCAAGATAAAATGTATTCTTAGAATCAAATTTTAATAAAATAAGTTCTCAAAAAAAAAAAAGAAGTTCACTAGCCTTTATAAATATAAATAAATAAATAAATAAACAAAAAATCACATACATTTCAACATGGACGAAGCCAGCCGGGTCAAGTGGGTCGCCACGTCTGCTAGTTCTTTTTCCGTTGTTTGATATATGTACATTTTTATTTTAAGTCTCAACTAGGTTAATAGATTATTTAATAAAAAATTAATTTTATATAGATTGTCTGTAAACTAGTAATTTCACACCATTCAATTCAGACAATTTTTAAAGATCAAGTAATTTTGATTTTTTTAACAAATTATGTAATATTATTTATCATAAAAAAATTTAATTAATTATTTTAACATAATCAAAACTCCCTCAAAATGTAAAATTTGACACGACTTTATAGGCAATTATTATAGAATTTATTCTCTATTCTATATTTCATTGGTGTTTACACACTTTATATAAATTATGATAAATATAGTATTTCTTTTTTGTGGTCAATGAATTTATGATAATAAAATTATTATATAGTGGTTAAATTTATATTTTTTTATTAAATATATAATTGTATCAAAATTCGGCCCCACTAAACCAAAATCATAGTAGATCCGTTCGTGCATTTCAGACACTAATATGAAATAGTTTTGGGTAAGTCAAAAGTTGAGCACTAGAAAATGAAAATGGCAGTCACATGTGTACTCGTAGAAGAATGTCAAAATGTCACAGCCTTTAAGAATATAAAAAGTCTGCTGTTATAAAACTTTAGCAAAGTATATATAAAGATATTCTTATAATTGCTGCATAAATTTAGAGAGAATAAGCAAAAGAAAAGAGACAGAAATTATTCAGAGAAGTTTCTTCTTCTTATTTCATTAAGTAGGATTTCCTTTTATAGGCAAAACTTAGAAGAACAGAAGGAAAGAAGGGGAGAGTCACGGGAGAAATAAGGGAAGGGGGAGATCACGGGTAGGGGAATAAAGGTTCCCTCCATAGGGAATCACATGCATGCATGATTGCATTCTAACATTTTTCTTGATTCCCTACGATATAAGATTATGTCTCATTAAAAACCTTGTTAAGAAAATCCAGTGGAAAAAATTTAACGAAGGGAAAAAGAGTACATATCTTTTACATAAATATCTTAATTGACTGCCTCGTTAAAACCTTGTCAGGAAAAACCCATTGGAATAAAAACCGTGACTAAGGAAAAAGAGTATAGTCTTCCCCTCAAAAAGAATTCATTACTTCTTGATGAAATGTTGTCATAAGTCTTTCAGTCGACACATTCCGATCTTTTTTCGAAATTTTGCAAAAGTTGCATATGGTAGCGACTTTGTGAATAAGTCGGCTAGATTATCACATGATCGAATTTGATGCACATCTATATCACCCTTCTTTTGTAACTCATGTGTGAAGATGAATTTAGGTGAAATGTGCTTTGTTTTATCTCCCTTGATGTACCCTCCTCTAAGTTGAACAATGCATGCAGCGTTATCTTCATACAGAATTGTAAGAATGTCTTTGATTGATGGTAATCCACATGACTTTTGAATATGCTGAATAATTGATCTCAACCAAACACACTCTCTACTTGCTTCATGTATAGTGAGAATCTCGGAGTGATTTGAAGATGTAGCTGTCATGATTTGCTTTGTGGATTTCCAGGATATAGTCGTGTCACAATATGTGAATACATAACCTGTTTATGATCTTCCATTGTATGGATCTGATAAATATCCTGCATCGGCATATCCAACCAATCGCGACGTTGAATCTCTTGGATAAAATAATCCAAGATCTATACTTCCACGAAGGTATCTCAAAATGTGTTTGATCTCATTTCAATGTCTCTTAGAAGGAGAAGAACTGTATATTGCTAACAAGTTGACAGCAAAAGTAATAGCAGGTCGTGTACAGTTTGCAAGATACATAAGAGCACCTATTACACTTAGGTATGGAACTTCAGGTCCAAGAACTTCTTCCCCACTTTCTAGAGGCCGAAATGGATCTTTATCAACTTCTAAAGATCGAACAACCATCGGGATAGTTAAAGGATGAGATTTATCCATATGAAAACAACTGAGAATCTTTTCAACATATGTGGATTGATGAACAAAAATTTCAGATGCTAAATGCTCCACTTGTATTCCCAAACAGAATTTTGTCTTTCCAAGATCTTTCATTTCAAATTCATCCTTTAAATAAGTAGCAGTTCTTATGAGTTCTTCAGGAGTACCTACAAGATTCAAATCATCCACATATACAGCAATGATAGAAAATTCACTTTGTGATTTCTTAATAAAAACACATGGACATACTTGATCATTTATATATCCATCAATTATTAAATAATCACTAAGTCGATTATACCACATACGACCAGACTGTTTCAACCCATACAACGAGCGTTGTAACTTGATTGAATATATGTGACGGGGCTTTTGTGATTCAGTCATTTTCAATCCTTCAGGGATTCTCATATAAATCTCACTGTTGTGACAACCCCAAAACAGGTCCATTCCATCCAACCTATTCTGAGTCGCCAAATACATGGTACAAAAAATAACTACAACTTTATTACAACAATTATCGTACAAAATACAACAACACATATGCTGTGAGTTTGGATACAAATATATACCAAATGTGACCCATGTCCCAATCGTAGACAGCACCTCACAATGATACCTTACATAAAGGTATTGTCAAAAACTTTTTTAGAAATTAGAATCTTTGGAAAGTTCTCAAGGAAACCTTCGTACATGGGAGGCCATGCTTATAAGTTATGATAGATATCATATGGCCGCAGAATTATCATTGGTTGACCCAATAGACCCCAAAGAAAAACGAGAAGATTACTATCATATTCTTCCCAATGATGAGTCTTCTCTTGACATATCATTATCTCCACTGTCTCTAATTGAGAATTATACTTCAAACCAAACACCAAGATTATATAGGTAGTGCTCGTAAATATACTCAGCATGTGGATGAGCACATCCATGTCTTATGATAACACGAGGTTGTATATCATTAGACATCTTGTATGATAATGACAAAACACCCTTCCAACGTTGGGTTCGCCTCACCCTATTTGATTCACCAAATATAACTACTAAATGATGACCATCGTTCTATTCCCTTGTTATCCCCGCTCGACCCAGCTACACTCTTACTACCTGAAAGGAATTGTGAAACAAAAGGGTGAGCACAACTAGCCCAGTAAAGAATATCATGACTAAAGATTAATAAATTATCAATAGTATTCATTAGTAATAAATCAGAGATTTAGAACATATGGTAGATGATAAAAATTTCAACCATATTTGCAGCGGAACGAGCAATCCATTAGAAGAGTCAAATAGACCATAAAGTTTATTATCTTTTCCATGTTAAAAATCTACCAACAATGTTTTATCCCTGTAACATCACTCAACAGTTCCTTTCCACAATCATATGAATAACTCATAATCATAATTGTGATTCTAAATTTTTTCTTCGCACCCAAGACGAAGAATATTTTCATCATCTGTCTTTACCTGAAACATCAAAGATCATGGTTATACCAAATCACAGTTCATGTTCATAATCATGCTTATAAATCCATCTTCGCACTACGGCCAAAGATATTCATCAACAAATCATCTTTGCACTACGGGTCAAAGATATTCAACAACAGTTCATCTTCGCACTACATGCCAAAGATATTCATCAATAATTCATCTTTGCACTACAGGCCAAAGATATTCATCAACAGTTCATCTTTGCACTACAGGCCAAAGATATTCATCAATAATTCATCTTTGCACTACAGACCAAAGATATTCATCAATAATTCATCTTTGCACTACAGGCCAAGGATATTCTTCAACAGTTCATATTTGCACTATAGGCCAAATATATTAATATCTTAAAGAAATATATAATCATTTCAGAATTATATAAACAATAATTATAACCATGTTGATCAATTCACCTTTACACTTAAGCTAAAGATATTCAGTTATAAATTTAATGGTCATGATCATACTAGTCAACAATTCAACTTTGCACTACTTGCCAAAGAGAACCCATAGTCATGATCATACAAACAATCTACCCATCTTTACACTCAAGTGAAAGAGAATTTCAACATCAGAGTTATAAAAATATTATATATGATAATAAAAATAATATGATCAACATATAGTTTTAATCGCAAGAGTAATATTCATAAATCAACTATAATTTGGTCAGAAAAAGAAACCAATGTTTCTGTGAATAGTAACTCGTGAATAGTAACTCATGAATAATATCTCGTGAATAATAACTCATGAATAGTGTGAGACCCCGAATTTTATGAAATAAAAGTATTCAATTTTTCTATTTTGGTAAATGGTTAAATTGATAAAAGGTTAAAGTTAAAGGTGATATGTGAAAATTTTTCAAAGTAGACAAGTTGTCATAAAATACTCGGTTACTATTCAATCTAGTATTGTTCACTCGAGTTTTTGGGATACTTTTTGTGTCGGAGTACTATTCATGAGTTACTATTCACGAGTTACTATTCACGAGTTACTATTCACGAATTACTATTCACGAGTTACTATTCACGGGTTACTATTCACGGAGAATATTCGATTAGTCGGAGAATATTTGTACGACGGTATAATTATTGGTGGACCCCACAATAGAATTATTGTCGGATTGAGAAAACGACAAAAATATTTTATTAAAAATAACGGCGGAAGTTTTACCGTTGATACGTGTGGTTGCATAGTAGCACATGGTATTGATTATTAATGTTTATGTGAGAAGTCACTCAGTTTGATTCAATTATTGTCAATTAATAATATGAATTATTTAGCGATAATGAAGTTTTGTTTTATTCGTATTATTAACGTAATAAAACAGAAACATCTTTTTATATAAAATAGAATACTTTATTAAAGTTGTTTGTTTTATTAGGCAATAATTAGAATATATTATATTTTATTTAAAAGATTTTGCTTTAAGTATGGACCGTTAGATTAAAATAAATCAATCTGGACCGTTCATGGATTAGTTACTATGCATTCTATTTTTCTATAAATAGAAGTTCATTCATTCATTATTTTCTTACGAATTCACTGAACTCTAGAGAGAGAAACTATAGAGAGAAAGAAGAAGAGTACTCTGCCACTTAACTACTTCTTTATTTCAGTTCTTCTTTAAAACGGTAAGGGATATTATTTGTACCTGTAAGGGGTATTATTTCTTTTGTATTCATGAAGAGAACTTCTGTTATTCCATTATTTATTATTCTGTTGGAATAACCTGTATACGCGGACTACCCTATACTTGATGAAATTCTTCTGTTATTCAATTTTTTATTATTATGTTGAAATAACCTGTCTATGCGAAGTACCGCATACATGGTGACATTCTTCTATTATTCCGTTCTTTATTATTCTGTCGGAATATCCTGTCTGTGCGTTTACGCCGGACCTAGTTCCATTATTTATTATTCTGTCGGAATATCCTGTCTGTGTGTTTTACGCCGGACCTGGTTCCATTATTTATTATTCTGTTGGAATATCCTGTCTGTGCGTTTTACGCCAGACCTGGTTCCGTTATTTATTATTCTGTTGGAATAACCTGCCTGTGCGGTCTATCGCATGCATGGTGATTTCTTTTGTTATTTCATTCTTTATTATACTCAATTGGTTAAAGTTTTGACTTCTATACTCCATGAAATTAGTGGAATATCCTTGATATTTGCGCTTCATCCAGTATCTTTTTATGGAAATATTCTTCTGAGCATTCTTGACTGTTACTTTACAAAGAAGTATCATGTTGACTATTTGGATATTATTAGTTCCTGGATAAACTAATTCTTGAACTTGTTTAATTGAATTCCTATAACATTGTCATTATCCTCATGTTTATATTCTGTTGAAAGTCATCTATGGCCTGTAGTACATAGATGGACTTGGTATGATTATGACCAGAGATTGTTCGGTATAATCATTACCGTAATTGAAAACACGATTATCTTTGGCACGTAGTGCATAGATAATTCGTGGTCGTGATACTAAAGAATATCCTTGGCCTGTAGTGCAGGGATGATTCGATGATGTGGATTAATTATTGAGCTGAGTCTCAGCAATGAAATATTAATTCATAGATGTGGTAAAAGTCATCTGTGGCTTACGTGCACAGATGGACTTGGTATGATTATGACCAGGAATTGTTCGGTATAATCATGACCGTAATTGAAAATACGATTATCTTTGGCACGTAGTGCATGGATAATTCGTGGTCGTGATACTATTAAGCTGAGTCTCAGTATTATTGATTTTACAGTTGTATAACTTTAACCTGTAGTGCAAAGATGAACTGTTGATTATTGGTTATACAGTTGGCATGTAGTGCAAAAATGAATTGTTAATAAATATCTTTGGACGTATTGCAAAGATGAATTTAATGTTTTCAACGATAAAGGTATTCAAGGTATCCTCACCTCTTCGTCATACCAGGTACGTACGTAAATTTCGAGAGCGAAATTTTATAAGGAGGGGAGATTGTGAGACCCCGAATTTTATGAAATAAAAGTATTCAATTTTTCTATTTTGGTAAATGGTTAAATTGATAAAAGGTTAAAGTTAAAGGTGATATGTGAAAATTTTTCAAAGTAGACAAGTTGTCATAAAATACCCGGTTACTATTCACTCTAGTATTGTTCACTCGAGTTTTTGGGATACTTTTTGTTCCGGAGTACTATTCATGAGTTACTATTCACGAGTTACTATTCACGAGTTACTATTCATGAGTTACTATTCACGGAGAATATTCGATTAGTCGAGAAATATTATACGACGGTACAATTATTGGTGGACCCCACAACAGAATTATTGTCGGATTGAGAAAACGATAAAAATATTTTATTAAAAATAACGGCGGAAGTTTTACCGTTGATACTGTTGAACTACTCGGTAGTAAAAGTACAGTAATACGTGTGGTTGCATAGTAGCACACGGTATTGATTATTAATGTTTATGTGAGAAGTCACTCAGTTTGATTCAATTATTGTCAATTAATAATATGAATTATTTAGCGATAATGAAGTTTTGTTTTATTCGTATTATTAACGTAATAAAACAGAAACATCTTTTTATATAAAATAGAATACTTTATTAAAGTTGTTTGTTTTATTAGGCAATAATTAGAATATATTATATTTTATTTAAAAGATTTTGCTTTAAGTATGGACCGTTAGATTAAAATAAATCAATCTGGACCGTTCATGGATTAGTTACTATGCATTCTATTTTCCTATAAATAGAAGTTCATTCATTCATTATTTTCTTACGAATTCACTGAACTCTAGAGAGAGAAACTATAGAGAGAAAGAAGAAGAGTACTATGTCACTTAACTACTTTTTTATTTCAGTTCTTCTTTAAAACGGTAAGTGTGACGCCCCCAAAATAGGTATACAACACCCATTCTGAGTCGCCAAATACATGGTACAGAAAGCAAACTATAACTTCAATAATACAAATGTCGTGCAAAATACGACAACACATACTGTGAGTTTAAATACAAATATTGTCTTCTAGACAATATCCACACTCAAATAAATCCTCATTACAATTATTCAAACACTATTTTACAGAAATAGTGAGGACTGCTAATACATCTTTCTAGAACCATTACTCCATACCCCGACTAGATCCTGCTATGTTCTCACCTCCTGAGAAGAAAAATGGAACAAAAAGGAAAAGGGTGAGCTCAACTAGCCCAGTAAAGAATATTATGACTAAGATAATATACAACAAATTATCGTTAGTCTTCAACAGGGAAAAATCTGATAAAATATAATCGACAACAAGTTTTAGATCAACAACTGCAGCGGAAACAACAAACCATTAGAAGAGTCAAGTAGAGAAAGAATTCTACTATCTTCTAAGATTTAAAAGTCCATCATCAATATTTTATCCCTGTAACATCAATTAATAATCATCTTTAACCAAATATTCATCTTTGCACTACAGGCCAAAGATATTCATTTGTATCACCTGTCAGTCATGTTCATCTCAACACCTGTTCATCTTTGCACTACAGGCCAAAGATATTCATCAAGTAATCATACATCTTTGCACTACAGGCCAAAGATATTCATCAAGTAATCATACATCTTTGCACTACAGGCCAAAGATATTCATTAATATCATCATTTAGGACTGAGGATGATGAAAAATATCTTAAAGAGAACGAATCCAATGAGATAGAAGGACAAATAGTAGGGATCCGTATAACAGTTTATCCAAGATCAATAATACTTCATAATAATCAATTGTGAAGCAGAATTCAAAAATAAAGATTAAAACATGGATACAATCAAAGATAGTAACCATAATAGACATCTTGGACAAAAAGGGAAAATTTTATTTTTCGGTGAATAGTGCCGTATTCGTGAATAGTACCGTATACGTGAATAGTGCCGTATACGTGAATAGTAACCCCCGACACAAAAAGTTCCAAATTTGATAAAAACTCATATCAATATTTCAGCATAATGATATTGAAGAAAATAATATCATTTAAGAAGAAAATAATATCCCTTACCTCAAAATATCAGTACTTCTGGTCGGAATACCGGTATAAGGCTGAAAGAAACTTGCTCTGATGAATAGAAACTCTCAAAGTATCTAAATACTCACAAAATACACTCAATAATCTAGAGAGAGAAAGAGAGAAAACTTGTTTCTGGTGTGATTTTCAATTCTAACTTAGCCCTCTATTTATAGGAAAATTTTGGTAGGTTTGACCTGCAACCTGATGGCTTTACCTGCTACTATTCCCACCTACCACATTTGAAATATAATTCAGCACATTTCTTCACCAACCACAAGTGGGGCCCACCAATTCTAGAATTTTCCACCAAAATGATAAACTCCGAAAATTCAACAATTTCTGAACCAGTCATCTTGTAAAATTCATAATAAATCATACGTTCATTTTTAACGGTTCAAAATTTGTGGACATATACTCAACTTATATATGTATAACATATCCAAAAATTACCACGATCCAACGGTCGGATTAAAAATTATAACACCCGCAATATTTCTCAAAAACCCTGATTTGATTTTTTAATACCTCCATTCCGATAAAAATACTGATAAAACACCTCAACATTAACTCCTTCATTTTTAACCACAAAAATATATCCCTCATTTATATCCACATAAAATAAATATTTCCTTATCATATGAATCAATAATTAATTATTCACAAATAATATTACAGAATCACATTTATGACAACCAGGCCGTTCCCAGGAAAGAGGGGGCTTTCCAATAAGGATTTCTCCTTACTGGCGCGCAATTAGATGACCAAACCTCTCCTTAGACAGAACTTTCTAGACATTGCCAATAATGTTATCTAATAATATTATTCAAATAATATGAATTATTGATCTGATAAATGAAAATACTGTGCAGCAACAATTATTGAAACAACAATAATATAAAATATCAACGCAGCAATTATTGAATCAATAAAATAAAATATTGAATAATAACTACTGTAACAATTATTGAGTAGTGCCTTCTTACGTAAGAATCAATAATTGGTGCAATACCGTGTGCTACTGTATTTTAACCACCGGGTATTCCAACAGTATTAACGGTAACAACTACGCCGTTATTTATAAACAACTTATACTTGTCGTTTTCTTCATCCAATCGCTTTCCGTTATGGGGCCCACACAAGGCTGCGTCGTCGTACGAATATTCCCCGACAGCAAGAATATTTCACGACCAACCGAATATTCACCGACCAAAAATAAATATTTTATAACCACTTGCTTATTTTGCAAAATTTGCACATTTCACCCATAACCAAAGTATTATATCAAATTAACCCCTTATTATTCACAATAATATTTAGAGAAAATTTGATTTTATTCATTAATAAGTTGGGGTCTTACAACCTCCCCTCCTTATGAAATTTCGTCCTCGAAATTGACGTACGTACCTGATGTTTCAAAAAGGTGAGGATATCTCGCTTTCATTTCTGATTCCAACTCCCAGGTCATTTCTTCAATAGCATGGTTTCTCCACAAAACCTTAACTTGTGGTATAACCTTCGTGCGTAGGACATGCTCTTTCCTATCCAAGATCTTAACAGGTACCTCCTCGTACGTTAAATCTTCAGCTATCTCGTCTGGTTCTAACTCAACAATGTGGTTCGGGTCTTTAACATATTTACGAAGCATAAATATTTGAAAAACATTATGAACACGAGACATGCTTGGAGGTAATGCGAGTCTATATGCCACATTTCCTATTCGCTCAAGAATTTCAAATGGACCAACAAATCTTGGATTGAGCTTTCCTCTCTTCCCAAATCTTGTAACTCCCTTCCATGGTGCAACACGTAATAATACATGATCCCCAATATTAAATTCCACGTCCTTCCGATGAAGATCCGCATAACTCTTTTGTCGATCCTGTGCCGTTTGTATACGTTGTCGAATCGTTTGGATCTTCTCTGTAGTAATGCGTACCAACTCTGGTCCCAACAATGTTGCTTCACCCACCTCGTCCCAGCATACTGGAGAACGACATTTTCTTCCATACAACGCCTCAAATGGAGCCATACCTATGCTCGCCTGATAACTGTTGTTGTAGGAGAATTCCACCAATGGTAGGTACTTATCCCAACTCCCTTTGAGATCTAAGACACAAAGTCTTAATAGATCTTCAAGAGTTTGAATAGTCCTCTCTGATTGTCCGTCCGTTTGAGGATGGTATGCTGAACTGAATCGTAAATCCGTCCCCATAGCTTTCTGCAAGCTAACCCAAAATCGTGAAGTGAATCTTGGGTCACGATCCGAAACTATGGATACTGGCATGTCATGCAATCTCACAATCTCGTTCACATACATACTAGCAAGACGTTCAAGGGAATAAGTCTCACGTATCGGTAAGAAATGAGCGGACTTGGTTAATCTATCAACAATAACCCAAATCGCATCTATACCTTGAGAAACCTTGGGAAGACCCGTAACAAAATCCATAGTAATGTGTTCCCACTTCCATTTCGGGATCTCAAGTGGTTGCAATGGACCCTTTGGCACTTGATGCTCCGCCTTTACACGTTGACAAGTTAAACACCTCGAGATAAACTCCGCGATTTCTCTTTTCATATTGCTCCACCAAAATGTATGTCGAAGATCGTGATACATTTTGGTACTCCCAGGATGGATTGCAAACGGTGTGTTGTGTGCCTCCATCATTATTCTATGCTTCAAGTCAAAATCGTTAGGAACACAAAGTCTGGAGTTGACTCGAAGTATTCCTTCTTCATCGATTCTTGCTTCTGGAATAGCACCTTCTTGCACTTTCTTCTTCATACGCATCAGCTCTATATCCGTAGCTTGAGCAGCTTTAACTTTATCGATTAAAGTCGGTTCTACTCGTATATTTGATATCATCATGTGGGTACTTGGAGCCTTCATCTCTATCTCCATCCTTTGCAAGTCATACAAAATGGGTCTTTGTGTTAACAACATTGCACTCGTACCCGCGTATAATCTTCTACTCAATGCGTCAGCTACTATGTTCGCTTTTCCAGGATGATATTGGATGGTATGATCGTAATCTTTCAACAGCTCAAGCCAACGTCGTTGCCGCATGTTGAGTTCCTTTTGGGTGAAGAAATATTTGAGGCTTTTATGATCTGTATAGATCTCCACTTTCTCCCCATACAGGTAGTGTCTCCAGATTTTCAACGCAAAAACGACTGCTGCCAACTCCAAATCATGAGTAGGATAATTCCTCTCATATTCTTTGAGTTGTCGTGAGGCATAGGCTATGACTTTCCCATGTTGCATGAGAACACATCCTAACCCTTTGCCTGAAGCATCGCTGTAGATAACAAATCCATCCGAACCAGATGGTATTGTCAGAACAGGTGCCAAAATGAGTCTCCTCTTGAGTTCTTGGAAACTCTTCTCGCATTCCTCACTCCATACGAATTTTGTATCTTTCCGAGTCAGCTGAGTTAACGGAGTAGCGATTCGAGAAAATCCTTCCACAAATCTCCGATAATAACCAGCTAAGCCTAGAAAGCTACGTACTTCGATTACCTACTTAGATTGCTCTCAACTGTGACTCATATCCCAACCTTCGATAGCACGTCACAATGACACCTATCAGTTTACTACCGCACGAATATGGCGTCCCCTACGGAGAGTCTGGATTCAGTGCATTCCATAAAGGAAGTCACCAGATAAAGGCTCGGTTATCAACTTCTATAGTTAGGTTTTTAACTCCCGAAGTTCAATAGGAGTCATTCGATATAAGATTTTAGAAATGAGTTTTGTATCGGGTTGAAGATCAATACAAAAATTCAATATCACGCTCTGGGTTAAGCCAGGAAATTCTTCAGGAAATACGTCAAAATTTTACTAACAATAGAAATATCATTCACATCTAACGTATTTTTGTTCAAGTTCATAACATAGCTAAGAAAGCTTGACATCCGTTTTTCAATAAACGAATGACTTTACGGCTTGATATGAAAGAGTTTGACTTCAATGGTTTGGTTGCTTGAATTTGAATAACAGGTTGCTTAGGAATATGAAAACTAACAACCTTACAAAAGCAATCAATTTGGCATGATGAGTAGTTAACCAATCGATTCCTAAAATCACATCAAAAGCAAGTATCTTTAAAGAGATAAGGTCAACAGGTAATGTGATGGTGCCAACTTGGATCAAACAAGATTTATAAATAGTGGATGTGATGAAAGTTTCTCCTAACGGAGTTTCCACAGATAGGTCAAAGTTTAACTTCTCCGGAATCAAGTTTAAACGTTGAGCACAAGCAGGAGAGATAAAAGAATGGGTAGAACCGGTATCTAATAAGGTATAAACTTCGCAAAAATTTATAATTAACTAACCCGTGCTAATTTCGTTCGGGTTCCTCGCATTCTGACCAGTCACGAAAAATGCTCTTCCAGGAACCGTTGACTTTGACTTATCCGGGACAACTTTTGGAGTCACCATCCCCGCTGAACTTGGTTTTACTACAGAACACTCTCGAGCTATATGACCCTCCTTTCCACAGTTATAACATACCTTGAACTGCTGTGGGCAGTTTGGACTTATATGTCCCTCCTCTCCGCATCTGTAACATCTAACTGGCGGTCGTTCTCCTCCCCTAGAATTTGTTCCTGGTGCTGGTGCTGCTATCGACGTCTTCCTGTCATCGTTAAATCTTCTCTTCTTGAAATTTTCACTTGACTCACCTCTCCTATTATCATGGCCACGGTGACCACCCGAGTGGTTACCGCTTTTGTCCGAATGCTTTCCTTCCCTCTGGTTGTCATTGCTTCGATGACTGCCGCCACCGGTATGACCCTGGTTGTGGTCCCTCGGTTGAACATACTCATTATCTCGCTCTAATAATTGAGCCCTGTTTACAACATCTGAATATAAAGAAAATTTATGAGAGATAAGATATTGTCGAATCTCGGGTTTTAGACCTCTCAGAAACATCCTTGTCATTCGTTCCTCATTTTCGACCAAATGAGATGCAAACCTGGATAACTCTGCAAACTTCGCCTCGTACTGGGACACCGTCATGTTGTTTTGTTCCAGTCTAATAAACTCAACCTCCTTCATATGACGAATACTTTCGGGAAAGTACTTGTCATTGAACAGTTTTTGAAATGTTTCCCAGGACATGTTGAGTGCGTCAGGCTGGGTACGCTTCACAGACTCCCACCAGTAGTCTGCCTCACCGCGGAACATAAATGTGGCGAATGGAACCTTCTGTTCCTCCATGCATCCCAAGACATCAAATATCTTGGTAATTTGCTTGACCCACGTTTCCGCCATGATCGGATCCGGCTTTCCCTTAAATTCTGGTGGTCCCAATTCTTTGAACTGCTTAGCTGTGACAAACCGGGCGTTGTTATCATTTCCACCCGTATTCTGCGCACGAGTCTCCCTCGTCTGATTTTGCATGAACTGCAAAAAGCTCCTAAACATTCCATCATTCATCGTTTGCTCGGTAACGTTGTTTACAGGAGGAATATTGCCTTCCTGTTGCACGTTCCCCTGGGTAGTGATCAAAGGTGTCTCCACGGTCTGATTTACTCCATTATTAACGTTCTCAGCTGCCATTCTTAAATACTGTCATAAAACAAGGGTTAATAGTCATGTCATATATTATCCCTATACTCTGACCGACCAAATAAACACCAAATAAACTTAGTCAAGTCATACTAGTGAAGGAATTCCCCGTCTCTCCCCTCCTAGTTCTTGTCTCACATCTCAGCCAGGGATCATATCCCTAAGCTCTGATACCAACTGTGACGCCCCCAAAATAGGTATACAACACCCATTCTGAGTCACCAAATACATGGTACATAAAGCAAACTATAACTTCAATAATACAAATGTCGTGCAAAATACGACAACACATACTGTGAGTTTAAATACAAATATTGTCTTCTAGACAATATCCACACTCAAATAAATCCTCATTACAATTATTCAAACACTATTTTACAGAAATAGTGAGGACTGCTAATACATCTTTCTAGAACCATTACTCCATACGCCGACTAGATCCTGCTATGTTCTCACCTCCTGAGAAGAAAAATGGAACAAAAAGGAAAAGGGTGAGCTCAACTAGCCCAGTAAAGAATATTATGACTAAGATAATATACAACAAATTATCGTTAGTCTTCAACAGGGAAAAATCTGATAAAATATAATCGACAACAAGTTTTAGATCAACAACTGCAGCGGAAACAACAAACCATTAGAAGAGTCAAGTAGAGAAAGAATTCTACTATCTTCTAAGATTTAAAAGTCCATCATCAATATTTTATCCCTGTAACATCAATTAATAATCATCTTTAACCAAATATTCATCTTTGCACTACAGGCCAAAGATATTCATTTGTATCACCTGTCAGTCATGTTCATCTCAACACCTGTTCATCTTTGCACTACAGGCCAAAGATATTCATCAAGTAATCATACATCTTTGCACTACAGGCCAAAGATATTCATTAATATCATCATTTAGGACTGAGGATGATGAAAAATATCTTAAAGAGAACGAATCCAATGAGACAGAAGGACAAATAGTAGGGATCCGTATAACAGTTTATCCAAGATCAATAATACTTCATAATAATCAATTGTGAAGCAGAATTCAAAAATAAAGATTAAAACATGGATACAATCAAAGATAGTAACCATAATAGACATCTTGGACAAAAAGGGAAAATTTTATTTTTCGGTGAATAGTGCCGTATACGTGAATAGTAACCCCCGACACAAAAAGTTCCAAATTTGATAAAAACTCATATCAATATTTCAGCATAATGATATTGAAGAAAATAATATCATTTAAGAAGAAAATAATATCCCTTACCTCAAAATATCAGTACTTCTGGTCGGAATACCGGTATAAGGCTGAAAGAAACTTGCTCTGATGAATAGAAACTCTCAAAGTATCTAAATACTCACAAAATACACTCAATAATCTAGAGAGAGAAAGAGAGAAAACTTGTTTCTGGTGTGATTTTCAATTCTAACTTAGCCCTCTATTTATAGGAAAATTTTGGTAGGTTTGACCTGCAACCTGATGGCTTTACCTGCTACTATTCCCACCTACCACATTTGAAATATAATTCAGCACATTTCTTCACCAACCACAAGTGGGGCCCACCAATTCTAGAATTTTCCACCAAAATGATAAACTCCGAAAATTCAACAATTTCTGAACCAGTCATCTTGTAAAATTCATAATAAATCATACGTTCATTTTTAACGGTTCAAAATTTGTGGACATATACTCAACTTATATATGTATAACATATCCAAAAATTACCACGATCCAACGGTCGGATTAAAAATTATAACACCCGCAATATTTCTCAAAAACCCTGATTTGATTTTTTAATACCTCCATTCCGATAAAAATACTGATAAAACACCTCAACATTAACTCCTTCATTTTTAACCACAAAAATATATCCCTCATTTATATCCACATAAAATAAATATTTCCTTATCATATGAATCAATAATTAATTATTCACAAATAATATTACAGAATCACATTTATGACAACCAGGCCGTTCCCAGGAAAGAGGGGGCTTTCCAATAAGGATTTCTCCTTACTGGCGCGCAATTAGATGACCAAACCTCTCCTTAGACAGAACTTTCTAGACATTGCCAATAATGTTATCTAATAATATTATTCAAATAATATGAATTATTGATCTGATAAATGAAAATACTGTGCAGCAACAATTATTGAAACAACAATAATATAAAATATCAACGCAGCAATTATTGAATCAATAAAATAAAATATTGAATAATAACTACTGTAACAATTATTGAGTAGTGCCTTCTTACGTAAGAATCAATAATTGGTGCAATACCGTGTGCTACTGTATTTTAACCACCGGGTATTCCAACAGTATTAACGGTAACAACTACGCCGTTATTTATAAACAACTTATACTTGTCGTTTTCTTCATCCAATTGCTTTCCGTTATGGGGCCCACACAAGGCTGCGTCGTCGTACGAATATTCCCCGACAGCAAGAATATTTCACGACCAACCGAATATTCACCGATCAAAAATAAATATTTTATAACCACTTGCTTATTTTGCAAAATTTGCACATTTCACCCATAACCAAAGTATTATATCAAATTAACCCCTTATTATTCACAATAATATTTAGAGAAAATTTGATTTTATTCATTAATAAGTTGGGGTCTTACAGTAAGGGATATTATTTGTACCTGTAAGGGGTATTATTTCTTTTGTATTCATGAAGAGAACTTCTGTTATTCCATTATTTATTATTCTGTTGGAATAACCTGTATACGCGGACTACCCTATACTTGATGAAATTCTTCTGTTATTCAATTTTTTATTATTATGTTGAAATAACCTGTCTATGTGAAGTACCGCATACATGGTGACATTCTTCTATTATTCCGTTCTTTATTATTCTGTCGGAATATCCTGTCTGTGCGTTTACGCCGGACCTTGGTCCATTATTTATTATTATGTCGGAATATCCTGTCTGTGTATTTTACGCCGGACCTGGTTCCATTATTTATTATTCTGTTGGAATATCCTGTCTGTGCGTTTTACGCCAGACCTGGTTCCGTTATTTATTATTCTATTGGAATAACCTGCCTGTGCGGTCTATCGCATGCATGGTGATTTCTTTTGTTATTTCATTCTTTATTATACTCAATTGGTTAAAGTTTTGACTTCTATACTCCATGAAATTAGTGGAATATCCTTGATATTTGCGCTTCATCCAGTATCTTTTTATGGAAATATTCTTCTGAGCATTCTTGACTGTTACTTTACAAAGAAGTATCATGTTGACAATTTGGATATTATTAGTTCCTGGATAAACTAATTCTTGAACTTGTTTAATTGAATTCCTATAACATTGTCATCATCCTCATGTTTATTTTATGTCGAAAGTCATCTTTAGCTTACGTGCACAGATGGACTTAGTATGATTATGACCAGGGATCATTCGGTATAATCATGAACTGTGATGTTATAAGTGGTGTGGTAAAAGTCCTCAGTGGCTTGTAATGCATTGATAGACAGTTTTTGGTATGATTATGACCAGGGATTTTTTGGTATAGCCATGACCATTGATGATTTAATGAATATCCTTGGCCCGTAATACAAGGATGATTAGAAGATGTGGTTTATTTATTAAGCTGAGTCTCAGTGATAAATGTGAGACCCCAGATTTTATGAATAAATATTTAATTTTCTCGAAATATTTTTTTTAATATTATGGTGTGGATTTGAGATAATGTTATAGTTGTGGGTAATATTTATAAATTTTACAAAGTATGCAAGTTGTCATATTATATTCGATTGGTCAGGGAATATTCTTTGTGTCGGGGAATATTCGTACGATGACACAATCATTAGTGGACCTCACAACGGAATTATTGTCGGATTGAGAAAAACGACAAAAATATTTTTATGAAAATAACGGCGAAAGTTTTACCGTTAATACTGTTGAACTACTTGGTAGTAAAAGTACAGTAATTCGCGTGGTTGCATAGTAGCACACGGTATTGATTATTGATGCTTATGTGAGAAGTTACTCAATTTTGCTTATTTTATAGACTCCCATTTACCTATTTTTCAAAATAATCGGTAGAATTTATTTAAAGGTGGGGCCCACATGTGGGGGCCATATGTGGGGCCCATATGTGTTGAAAAACTGATTTTAGAAATGGGGGTGGGAGAGAGTTACGTATGGGGAAGGAGTTTATATATATAAGATTGTGATGTGTGTGTATATATATAATATTATATTTGTTAGTGGAGAGTGGTGGGAGAAAAGGAAGAGTGAAAGTGATGTATGTGAGTGGAAAATGGTGGAAAAGTGGTAGTGTGATAGTGATGTGTAAGAGTGTAGTGAATTTGATTATTGGTGGGTGGGGGATTGATGTTGGTTATGGGGGAGAAAAATTAAGTGGTGTATATATAATATTGATTTATATAATATGAAAACATGTGTTTATATATATGTATTATATTTTAATTTTTGTTGTGATTTTATTGGTTAGATGATTGACTTAATTGTTAGTTGATTGAAAAATAATTTTGTAAAATTATTTCATCCATGAATAGTGCCTTTCTATTCTCCTATAAATAGAAGCTCATTCCTTCATTATTTCTTACAAATTCACTGAAACTCTAAAGAGAGAAATTATAGAGAAACTATAGAAAAGTATTCTGCTACTTCCCTACTCTTATATCCAGTTTCTTTTACGGTAAGGGGTGTTATTCTTTCTTATTCATGAAGAGAACTGTTGTTATTTCATTTCTTATTATTCTGTTGGAATAACCTGTATACGCGGTCTACCCTATACTTGGTGACATTCTTCTATTATTCTGTTGGAACATCCTGTCTGTGTGTTTTACACCGGACCTGGTTCCGTTTTTATTATTATTCTGTGGGAACATCCTGTCTGTGTGTTTTACACCGGACCTGGTTCCGTCTTGTTATTATTCTGTTGGAACATCCTGTCTGTGTGTTTTACACCGGACCTGGTTCCGTCTTTATTATTATTCTGTCGGAATATCCTGTCTGTGCGGTTACGCCGGACCTGGTTCCATTATTTATTATTCTGTCGGAATATCCTGTCTGTGCATTTACGCCGGACCTGGTTCCATTATTTATTATTCTGTTGGAATAACCTGTCTGTGCGGTCTATCGCATGCTTGGTGATTTCTGTTGTTATTCCATTCCTTATTATTCTCAGTTGGTTAAAACTTTGACTTCTATACTCCATGATATTAGTGGAATATCTTTGATATTTGCGCTTCATCTAGTATCTTTACATGGAAATATTCTTCTAAGAATTCTTGAATTTTACGCCACAAAGCAGTATCATATTGACAATTTGGACGTTGTTAATTCTTAGATAAATTAATTCTTGAACTTGTTTTATTGAATTCTTATATCATTGTCATCATCCTCATGTTTATATTATGTTGAAAGTCATCTGTGGCCTGTAGTGCATAGATGGACTTGGTATGATTATGACCAGGGATTATTCGGTGTAATCATGACCGTAATGTTATAAATGATGTGAAAAAAAAAGGTCCTCATTGGCCCGTTGTGCATTGATGGACAGTTTTTGGTATGATTATGGCTATGGATTCTCTTTGGCCGTAGTGCAGAGATGAATTGTTTTATGGCATGATCAGGACCGTTGATGAAAACATGATTATCTTTAGCCGTAGTGCATGGATAATTCATGGTCGTGATACTAAAGAATATCCTTGGCCGTAGTGCAGGGGTGATTCGATGATGTGGATTATTTATTAAGCTGAGTCCCAGCGATAAAAGTGTTGAAAAACCTTTTAAATCATAAAAGATAGTAGATTTTATTCTCTACTTGACTCTTTTAATGGATTGCTTGTTCCGCTGCAGTTAAACTTGATGTCTATTGTATTTTATCAGTATTTATCAGTTTAACATTGTTGAAGGCTAATGATAATTTATTCTGTATTATCTTAGTCATAATATTTCTTACTGGGCTAGTTGAGCTCACCCTTTCTTTCACTGTTCTCTTCAGGAAATGAGAACGTAGCTGGGGCAAGTCGGGGAACGGAGTGATGGTCCGAATGATAGTATTAGTTAGTAGTCCTCACTATTCTATGTAATAGTGTGTTAATAAATGTAATGAGGACTCCTTTTGAGTATGAATACTCTCTAGAAAATAATATTTGTATTCAAACTCACAGTTTATGTTTTGTCGTTTTGTACACGACAGTTGTATTAGTAAGTTGTATTTGGATTTATGTACCATGTAAGTGGCGACCCAAGATGGGTGACGTATACCTAATTTTGGGGGCGTCACAGTTGGTATCAGAGCTTAGGGATATGATCCCTGGCTAGGATGTGAGAATAGAACTAGGAGGGGAGAGACAGAGAATTCCTTCGCTAGTATGACCTACCTAAGTTTATTTTGTATTTAATTGGTCGGTCAGAATATAGGGATAATATGTTACATGTCAATTAACCTTTGTTTTGTGACAGTGATTGGGAATGGCAGTTGAAAATGTTTACAATGGAGTGAATGAGACCGTGGAGACACCTATAATCACCAACCAGGTTAATGTGATTAGAGATATCTATGTGGTGATTGAGGAATTAAAAGTTGCACTCAAGCTAGTCGCAAAGGTAGCAACTGAGAGTGAGGAAGAAGAGGAACCTGAGGTTAATTTATTAGAAGAACTTATTGATCAAAATGTAGAATTACAAAATCGTATTCATGAGTTAGAAGAGCAGGCTGAAGAACAACAGGCGGTCGTAGAACAAAGGAATGCAACAATTCAAAATTGTATTAACCGATGTGCGATGGTTGAACAGAAGCACTCTTTGGCAGAGTATATGATATTAAAGCTAGAATCTGAGAATTCAAATGTCAAGGAGCAGCTGAAAGAAGAAATAACTGAACGAGTGAGAATGAAAGATGCATGGGTAAAAGCCGCACGACGCGTTGATATTGTGGAAAGAGAAGTCCGATCCAAGAAAGCTAAAATAGATGATATGTAATTTTTTTCAACAACAATTGGGAAAATCCAGCATCGAGTTTTGAATTACCCTAACGAGGAATCAAATGAAGTTATCACGGGTTAGTTAATTATAAATTCTTGTGAAGTCTATACCTTATTAGATACCGGTTCTACCCATTCATTTATCTCTCTTGCTTGCGCTCAACGTTTAAATTTGACTTCGAAGAAATTAGACTTTGACTTATTGGTTGAAACTTCGATAGTAGAAACCTTCGTTACATCCACTATTTATAAATCTTGTTCAAATCAACACTTTCACGTTACCTGTCGATCGTATCTCTTTGAAAATACTTGCCTTTGATGTGATTTTAGGAACGATTGGTTAACTACTCATCATTCTTTTCGTAAGGTGGTTAACTTTCATATTCCTAACCACCCTGTTATGCGGATTCAAAGTAACCAAACCACTAAAGTCAATCATTGTCATATCAAGTCATAAATAAAGAGCCCGATCCTTTAGTTGTTGACTTTCTTGTGAGGAATGCACCGAAGCTAGACTTTCGGTAAGGGACGTTGTGAATAACGGTGATAAGTTAATAGATATCAATGTGACGTGTTATCCAAGTCTTGGACGAGAGTCACAGTTTTGAATGATATTTCTATTGTTAATAAATTTCTTGACGTATTCTTGAAGACTTCTTAGCTTACCCCTAGAACGTGAAATCGAATTTTGTATTGACCCCAGTACAAAACCCATTTCTTAAACCCTCAAATATTTATTCAACTAAAGCGAACGTAACATGCGCCAAAGACGTTGGCTCGAGCTGTTAAAGATTATGATCATACCATACCATCGTGGAAAAGCGAACGTGGTAGCTGATGCGTTGAGTAGAAGATCGTATGCGGTTACAAGTGCGAATAAACTAACCCACGTGAAGATAACGAATATATGATTAGAATCGATTTTAATCGATAAAGTTAAAGCCGCTCAAGCTACATACTCAGAGCTGATAAATGTGAAGAAGAAGGTTCAAGAGGGCGTTATTCTAAAAGCAAGAATCGACGAAGAGAGGAAATCTCAACTCTCGATTTAATTGGCCCATTTGAAATCCTCGATGAAGTAGGAACTGTGGCTTATAAACTCGTTTTACCGCCAAGTATGTTGCGTGTTCAGAACGTTTTTTTTTACGTAAAAATGTGGACGACCCGAACCATATTATTAATTTAGAACCGGACGAGATAACAGAAGATTTAACGTATGAGGAGATACGTGTTAACATCTTGGATAAGAAGGATCATATTCAACGCTCAAAGGTTATACCTGAAGAGTTCGAAGTCAAGGTATCCTCACCTGTTCGGCATACCAGGCACGCACGTAAATTTCGAGGGCGAAATTCCATAAGGAGGGGAGATTGTGAGACCCCAGATTTTATGAATAAATATTTAATTTTCTCGAAATATTTTTTTTAATATTATGGTGTGGATTTGAGATAATGTTATAGTTGTGGGTAATATTTATAAATTTTGCAAAGTATGCAAGTTGTCATATTATATTCGATTGGTCAGGGAATATTCTTTGTGTCGGGGAATATTCGTACGATGACACAATCATTAGTGGACCCCACAACGGAATTATTGTCGGATTGAGAAAAACGACAAAAATATTTTTATGAAAATAACGGCGAAAGTTTTACCGTTAATACTGTTGAACTACTTGGTAGTAAAAGTACAGTAATACGCGTGGTTGCATAGTAGCACACGGTATTGATTATTGATGCTTATGTGAGAAGTTACTCAATTTTGCTTATTTTATAGACTCCCATTTACCTATTTTTCAAAATAATCGGTAGAATTTATTTAAAGGTGGGGCCCACATGTGGGGGCCATATGTGGGGCCCATATGTGTTGAAAAACTGATTTTAGAAATGGGGGTGGGAGAGAGTTACGTATGGGGAAGGAGTTTATATATATAAGATTGTGATGTGTGTGTATATATATAATATTATATTTGTTAGTGGAGAGTGGTGGGAGAAAAGGAAGAGTGAAAGTGATGTATGTGAGTGGAAAATGGTGGAAAAGTGGTAGTGTGATAGTGATGTGTAAGAGTGTAGTGAATTTGATTATTGGTGGGTGGGGGATTGATGTTGGTTATGGGGGAGAAAAATTAAGTGGTGTATATATAATATTGATTTATATAATATGAAAACATGTGTTTATATATATGTATTATATTTTAATTTTTGTTGTGATTTTATTGGTTAGATGATTGACTTAATTGTTAGTTGATTGAAAAATAATTTTGTAAAATTATTTCATCCATGAATAGTGCCTTTCTATTCTCCTATAAATAGAAGCTCATTCCTTCATTATTTCTTACAAATTCACTGAAACTCTAAAGAGAGAAATTATAGAGAAACTATAGAAAAGTATTCTGCTACTTCCCTACTCTTATATCCAGTTTCTTTTACGGTAAGGGGTGTTATTCTTTCTTATTCATGAAGAGAACTGTTGTTATTTCATTTCTTATTATTCTGTTGGAATAACCTGTATACGCGGTCTACCCTATACTTGGTGACATTCTTCTATTATTCTGTTGGAACATCCTGTCTGTGTGTTTTACACCGGACCTGGTTCCGTTTTTATTATTATTCTGTGGGAACATCCTGTCTGTGTGTTTTACACCGGACCTGGTTCCGTCTTGTTATTATTCTGTTGGAACATCCTGTCTGTGTGTTTTACACCGGACCTGGTTCCGTCTTTATTATTATTCTGTCGGAATATCCTGTCTGTGCGGTTACGCCGGACCTGGTTCCATTATTTATTATTCTGTCGGAATATCCTGTCTGTGCATTTACGCCGGACCTGGTTCCATTATTTATTATTCTGTTGGAATAACCTGTCTGTGCGGTCTATCGCATGCTTGGTGATTTCTGTTGTTATTCCATTCCTTATTATTCTCAGTTGGTTAAAACTTTGACTTCTATACTCCATGATATTAGTGGAATATCTTTGATATTTGCGCTTCATCTAGTATCTTTACATGGAAATATTCTTCTAAGAATTCTTGAATTTTACGCCACAAAGCAGTATCATATTGACAATTTGGACGTTGTTAATTCTTAGATAAATTAATTCTTGAACTTGTTTTATTGAATTCTTATATCATTGTCATCATCCTCATGTTTATATTATGTTGAAAGTCATCTGTGGCCTGTAGTGCATAGATGGACTTGGTATGATTATGACCAGGGATTATTCGGTGTAATCATGACCGTAATGTTATAAATGATGTGAAAAAAAAGGTCCTCATTGGCCCGTTGTGCATTGATGGACAGTTTTTGGTATGATTATGGCTATGGATTCTCTTTGGCCGTAGTGCAGAGATGAATTGTTTTATGGCATGATCAGGACCGTTGATGAAAACATGATTATCTTTAGCCGTAGTGCATGGATAATTCATGGTCGTGATACTAAAGAATATCCTTGGCCGTAGTGCAGGGGTGATTCGATGATGTGGATTATTTATTAAGCTGAGTCCCAGCGATAAAAGTGTTGAAAAACCTTTTAAATCATAAAAGATAGTAGATTTTATTCTCTACTTGACTCTTTTAATGGATTGCTTGTTCCGCTGCAGTTAAACTTGATGTCTATTGTATTTTATCAGTATTTATCAGTTTAACATTGTTGAAGGCTAATGATAATTTATTCTGTATTATCTTAGTCATAATATTTCTTACTGGGCTAGTTGAGCTCACCCTTTCTTTCACTGTTCTCTTCAGGAAATGAGAACGTAGCTGGGGCAAGTCGGGGAACGGAGTGATGGTCCGAATGATAGTATTAGTTAGTAGTCCTCACTATTCTATGTAATAGTGTGTTAATAAATGTAATGAGGACTCCTTTTGAGTATGAATACTCTCTAGAAAATAATATTTGTATTCAAACTCACAGTTTATGTTTTGTCGTTTTGTACACGACAGTTGTATTAGTAAGTTGTATTTGGATTTATGTACCATGTAAGTGGCGACCCAAGATGGGTGACGTATACCTAATTTTGGGGGCGTCACAATAAAAGTTGATGAAAATATTTTTTAAATCATAGAAGATAGTAGGTTTTATTCTCTACTTGACTCTTCTAATGGATTGCTTATTCCGCTGCAGTTAAACTTGATATCTATTGTATTTTATCAGTTTAACATATTAAAGACTATTGATAATTTATTATTCATTATCTTAGTTATAATATTTCTTACTGGGCTAGTTGAGCTCACCCTTTCTTTCAATGTTCTCTTCAGAAAATGAGAATATAGCTGGGACGAGTCAGGGAAAAAAGTGATGGTCCAGAAGATAGCATTAGTAGTCCTCACTATTCTGTTAAATAGTGTGACAATAAATATATTGAGGACTTATTTTAAGTCTGAATACTCTTTAGTAGACAATATTTGTATTCAAACTCACAGTTTATGTTTTGTCGTATTGTACACGACAGTTGTATTTAGTAAGTTGTATTTGTATTATGTACTTTGTATCTGACGACTCAAGATGGGTGATGTATACCTATTTTGGGGGCGTCACAAATAGTAAACCCGACACAAAAAGATAGAAATTCTACAATAAAATACATACCAATATTTCGGTATAATGATATTGAAAGAATAATATTTCTTAAGCTTATAAATAATTTATTTTAATTGTTTACACTTTACTAAATAATGCATTTAATCATCCTGAAATGCCAAACTCATAAGATTTTATTACCAATAACCAAAACCCTCATCAAAAATCTGCATATACCTCATATAGGATTCTCAAGCCATAAAATTCTATTTTCCAATTTTCTTACTTCACATAACATATTTAATTCATTTACTCATAACTAGTCCATTTTCATGAAAAATACCAAATCAGTTTTAAAAATATTTTTTTCTGGGATTTAGCAGAATATAGTCCCATATTGAACATATATTTTTCTCAGAATTTTTAAAACTCATTTACTATTTTTTATATGGCCAAAACTGCCGAATATTTAGACATTTATCATAAATTATACTTTTATTCAAAAATTTTGAAATTTACATAGTATACTTCTGTTATATACATGTACTCCCAATTAAAATTTCACCAATTTTGGAGTTAACTACAAGGAGTTATAAGCGGTTACTTTTAAAATAGTATTTTCCCGTAAAATTCATAACTCTTAATCTATACATCCAAAAATTACCATTTTTGGACACAATCAATAAAACTCATCAAAATATCATTTTAAATTTTTCCAGAATTTTCTGAAGGTCAAAAGAATTACGAACTGAAAAACATAATAACCCTTAAAATCCCTTACTATCCCTTACTATCCCTTACCTCAAAAGAGCAGCACTTCTGACTGGATATCGGATATGAAGCTGAAGGAAACTTGCACTGATGAATAGCAACTCACCAAGTATCCAAATACTCATAAAATACACTCGATAATATAGAGAGAAAAAAAAAGAGAAAACTTATGAATTCTGGTGTGATTTTTAATTCTAACTTAGCCCTCTATTTATAGGAAAATGTTAGCACGCCGAAGCAGACTTAACCTGCAACCTGATGACTTTACCTGCTACTATTCTTACCCACCATATTTGAATAAAAATCTCAGCACATTTCTTCACCAACCAAGAGTGGGGCCCACCAATTCTAGAATTTTCTACCAAAATGATTAACTTCGAAAATTCAATAATTTCTTAACCAGTCATCTCGTAAAATTCATAACAAATCATACGTTCATTTTTAACGGTTCAAAATTTGTGGACATACACTCAACTTATATATGTATAACATATCCAAATATTACCACGATCCAACGGTCGGATTAAAAATTATAACCCTCGCAAAATATCTCAAAACCCCTAATTTGATTTTCAATACCTCCGTTCCGACAAAAATACAGATAAAACACCTCAACATTAACTCATTCATTTTTAACCACAAAAATATATCCCTCATTTATATCCACATAAAATAAATATTTCCTTATCATATGAATCAATAATTAATTATTCACAAATAATATTACAGAATCACATTTATGACAACCAGGCCGTTCCCAAGAAAGAGGGAGCTTTCCAATAAGAATTTTTTCTTACTGGCGCGCAATTAGGTGACCAAACCTCTCCTTAGACAGAACTTTCTAGACATTGTCAATAATGTTATCTAATAATATTATTCAAATAATATGAATTATTGATTTGATAATGGGAAATACTGTGCAGTGACAATTATTGAACAACAATAATATAAAATTTTAACGTAATAATTATTGAATCGATAAAATAAAATATTGAACAGTAATTACTGTAACAATTATTGAGTAGTGCCTTCTTACATAAGAATCAATAATTTCAAAAATACTGTGCAATACCGTGTGCTACTGTACAATAACGCGTATTACTGTATTTTAACCACCGGGTATTCCAACAGTGTTAACGGTAACAACCACGCCGTTATTTGTAAAAACTCAAATTTGTCGTTTTCTTCATCCGACAGTTATTCTGTTATGGGGCCCACAAATGGCTGCACCGTCGTATGAATATTCTCCGACAGAAAGAATATTCTACGACCAAATAAATATTCTCCGACAACAATGAGTATTTTATAACCACTTGTGTATTTTGAAAAAAAATTTCATATATCACCCTTAACTTTAACATTTATCAATTTAACCATTTACTGAATAGTAATTATACGAAAAATTGAATACTTTTATTTCATAAAATTCGGGGTCTTACAACTGTCATGTGAGTCATATAGGTATGCAGTTACAACATCCATCAGACGTGTTTCCAAACCTTCCATGGTTGCCATACCTATCAGAAAGCGAAAAGTGACTCTATCCATTATTGGGGAGTATGTATCCTGATAATCAATACCAGGTTTTTGTGAAAATCCTTGAGCTACAAGTCGGGCTTTGTATCTCACAATTTTATTTTTCTTATTTCGCTTTCGTACAAATACCCATTTGTTTCCAACCGAGATTACACCCAACGGTGTTTGGACTACTGGTCCAAATACTTCTCTTTTCAATAGAGATTGTAGCTCAGTTTGAATAGCATCTTTCTATTTTGACCAATCTTTTCTTTTCCAATATTCTTCCACGTTTTGTGGTTCAGGATCCGTGTCAGGAATCAAAGTAATATCTGATGCTATAGAGAAAGCAAATATATCGTTAATCATGACTTTGCTTCGATCCCATATTTTCTCATCATGTACATAATTTATTGAGATCTCTTGGTGTTCATCTCTTATCCCTTCACAGAGATTTTGAACCTCTTTTGGGGCTATTCCCACTCTTGGAATATGTGCTACTTCTAGAGCGGTTTGTACCTCTTCTGGGGCTATTCTCACTCTTGGAATAAGTGCTACTTCTGGAGCGGGTATTCCTTCTGGGATTCCCTTATTTGCTTTTAATTTTCGTGGTACAGTGTCTTTTGCACCAATCGGTCTTCCATGCTTCTGGCGTGGTTTAGATTCTTCTATTACCTTATTCGTCAATTCTCCCGGAATTGATTTTTCAATAAGTATTTCTATCCTTGCTGGAGTATTCACTGCATGTGTATGTGACTTTATCACTTTTCTAGCATCATTAAATGCATCTGGCATTTGATTTGTAATATTTTGTAAATGAATAATTCTTTGAACTTCAATTTCACATTGTTCTGTACGAGGATCAAGTGAATTTAAATCTGATGCATTCCATGATATTTCAGAGGATTTTTTATTTAAAACTTTCCCTCCTCCTAATGGTGGAAATACAGATTCATCAAAATGACAATCTACATAACGTGCAGTAAAAACATCTCCAGTTAAAGGTTCAAGATATCTGGTAATAGAAGGAGAATCAAAACCAACATAAATACCTATTCTTCATTGGGCTCCCATTTTAGTTCTTTGTGGAGGTGCAATTGGAACATATACCGCACTCCCAAAAACTCAAAAGTGTGATATGTTGGGTGTCTATCCAAGAACTAACTGCAGAGGAGAAAATTTATGAAGAGCCGTTGGTCTTACTAGAATGATGGCTGCAGCATGAAGAATTGCATGACCCCAAACTGAGGTAGTTAAGTTAGCCTTTAACATTAATGGTCGTGCAATTAATTGAAGTCTTTTTATTAAAGATTCAGCTAAGCCATTTTGTGTATGAATATGAGGAACATAATGCTCAATGGAGATTCCAATAGTCATACAAAAATCATTAAAAGTCATTGATAAAAATTCAGCTGCGTTATCAAGTCGAATTGACTTGATTGGATAATCCGAGAACTGAGCTCGTAACTTGATTATTTGAGAAGGCAAAATTTCGAGAAGGCAAAATTTCGAGAAGAGAGAAGACAAACATGAGACCATCTAGTTGAAGCATCTATTAAAACCATAAAATATCGAAATGGGCCAAACAATGGGTGAATAGGTCCACAAATGTCTCCTTGAATTCTCTCTAGGAATTTTGGGGCTTCGTTATAAACTTTTACTGGTGATGGTCGAACAATTAATTTTCCTCGAGAACACGCAGCACAAGGAAATTCACTACTAGGAAAAACCTTTTTATTTTCGAGAGGATGACCAGTAGAATTTTCAATAATACGACGCATCATAGAAGTATCTGGATGACCAAGTCTTTCATGCCAAAGAATAAAGGATTTGGAATCTATGATTTTTGGAATCATAACATTATGAGACTCAATTGCTCTAATTTTCATAGTATATAATCCAGAAGAAATTGAATGAAATTTTTCAAGGATATTCTTTTTTTCAGTAATAGTAAAAGTGATGAGAAGATATTCATTATCATTCTCATTGGTTGTTTCAATGTGAAAACTATTTAGTCGAATATCTTTAAAACTAAGCAAATTTCTTCTTGATTTACTAGAATATAGAGCATTTTTGATAAAAATTTGTGTCTCGTTTGGTAGCATGAAACTAGCTTTTCCAAATCCCTCGATTAAATTTGATGTGCCAGAGATAGTTCCTACATTTCTCTTTGCTTTGATTAGTTGTGAAAAATATTTCTCACTTTGAAGGATTGTATGAGTTGTTGCACTGTCTGCCAAACATATATCCTCCATATCCATTAAAGATGGTCTGACACATATAAAAATATAAATAAGAAAAGTTACACTTCAAATCTAATTTTATTCATGATAAACACATACCACATATAGAACGAAAACTAATAATATTATACATGCATGATGTTTAATTAAAATAAAAAATTAAACGATATCCCAAAAGATACTTTCAGAAGGTTCAATAATATTAACAACATTTTCCTCATTGTTGATCATTTGTGGATCATCAACAATTTTCAATTGATGATTAACAAAGTTTGTTTCTGCCTCAATTACTTTGTTCTTTTGAGGCTCCTGGAATAAATTAGCCAGATGCCTCGGCGTACGACAGGTACGCGACCAATGCCCTTTCATCCCACACCTAAAACAAACATCTGGTTTGTTCTTTATCGGTGCTGCATTTTCTTTATTTTTACCTGACCCAGACACTTGCCACTTCTGGTGGCCTGAATTGTCGCGGTTCTAGAATTTGTTGTTATGATAGCCTCGTTTATTCTTTCGTCCCCAAGGCTTCTTATTATATGATCATCTATTGTCACGTTTATTTTTCTAGAATGACGTGCTGTTAATATCTCGCAATGGGGTAGCACCCGTTGGCCGTACTTGATAATTTTTTAACAACAATTCATTATTCTTTTCTGCAACAAGGAGGATAGACAACAAGTCACTGAATTTTGTGAGCTTACTATGTCTATATTATTGTGACAGAATCATGTTGGCGGGATGAAAAGTTGAGAGCGTTTTCTCTAACATTTGGGTTTCAGAAACTGGATCTCCGCACAAAGCCAAAGTAGAGGTTATTCTATAAACATTGGAACTATATTCCGTAATTGATTTGTAATCTTGTAGCCTTAAATTAAGCCACTCAAATTTGGTATTAGGGAGAACAACCAATTTTTGGTGGTCAAATCTTTCCTTCAGTTGTGTCTATAAAGACAAAGAATCTTTGACTGTTAAATACTCAGTCTTTAATCCTTCATCAATATGGTGACGAAGAAAAATTATGGCTTTTGCATTTTGTGCCGAAGTTGCTGTATTTCCTGATTCATTTGCACTATGGTGCAATTCTGCATCAAGTGCCCAAGCCAAATAGTTGTCTCCAGAGATTTTCAAAATAGAAAAATCTATTTTTGCCAAGTTTGCCATCTATTCTGGGTTAAAACACAATTTTATTATTTATTAAAACAATAAATAATTACATGTATAAAATAGGAAAAATAAACTATACCACAACCTCAAGTGGTGATAAAATATAAATATAAATATTCTTATATTTACGTTATTAGCATATTATTTTAGTAAAAAGAATATGCAATCGTTAATGTATATATACATATATATATATATATATATATATATATATATATATATATATATATATATATATATATATACAAATCTGCAAATGGATCTTCACCCGCTATGCAGTAATCCACGTAGACAGATCATTTCCACAATTTAATAAAGAATGAATACGAAGGATCATTCACCATGCATGTGATAGACCGCACAGATAGGTTATTCCAACAGAATAATAAATAGTGGAACCAGGTCATGCGTAATACGCACAGACAGGATATTCCAACAGAATAATAAATAATAGAATAATAGAAGAGTATATGGTAGTCCGCGTATACAAGTTATTCCAACAATTTAATAAGCGGTAAAAAGGTTCCCACCAAGTCTTGTAAGATCAACAAGGATAGATGGTACCACTGTAAATAACATAATTTAAAAATGGACAATAAAACATAAATATAACTTGACAGTTAATACAATAGGCGACAAAGCCAAGCTAATTGTAAGAATAACATTATACTATTGGTGGTATAGCCAAACCGGTAGTATAATAATAAATTACAAGAATTTAAAGGCAATTATAAGAATAAAATTATATTATTGGTGGCATAGCCAAACCTGTAATATAATAATAAATTGCAAGAATTTAATTTTACCGTCTCAGTTGGTTAGAGCCTCGTGCTGATAACGTGTTACAAAACTTTAGCAAAGTATATAAAGATACTCTTATAATTGCTGCATAAATTTAGAGAGAATAAGCAAAAGAAAAGAGAGAGAAATTATTCAGAGAAGTTTCTTCTTCTTATTTCATTCAGTAGGATTTCCTTTTATAGGCAAAACTTAGAAGAACAGAAGGAAAGAAGGGGAGAGTCACGGGAGAAATAAGGGAAGGGGGAGATCACGGGTAGGGGAATAAACCCTCCATAGGGAATCACATGCATGCATGATTGCATTCTAACATCTACCACCTCCAGCTGCGTTAATATTTAATAATTGTTCATAATTAAGCTACCATACACACAACATATGTTTAGGGATGTCAGGTGGTGTTTGTTTAGAATTTAATGGAGTTGAATGATTGAATCGGTTAATTATTCAGTGCGTTTATTTTTTTAATAAAAATTGTCTGAATGACTGAATCGATCAGATTTTTAAGTTGAATGGTCAAGTATAATTTTTTTGGCTGAATGAAGTATTTTATACTCCCTCCGTCCCAGGATAAAATTCCTGGTAGACTTTTCACGCATATTAAGAAGTGGAATGAAATGACAAAATTGCTCATAATAATATGTCATTAATCTTTTCGATGTAGGTGAGTGAGTGACTTTCTAACTTTTCAATTCAAAATATTTACAGCACATAACTAATTATACTAAGGGTATAATAAGAAAATATGAGATATTTAATGCTAAGGATATAATAGAAAAAATTGTGTAAAAATTTAGTTATTAAAAGAAAGTGGACATTTAACACGGGATTAACCAAAATAGTAATAATAACTTTTATCTTGGGATGGAGGGAATATTTAATTTTTTTTGTTTTACAATATTAACTTTATATTAAGTAATATTAAATAAATTACAACAATTTTTTATTTTTTTAGAGGGGTAAAATAATAAAAATATGGTATTCAGATGTTTCAGACATGTCAATTATTAAATAATTTTTTTCTTTCAGTATTCAGAATTCTGTTTCATTCATATTACTTAAACATTTAGAACTATTTTATTCAATTTTATCAAACACCCCTAAGTCTAGCTAAGATGCTCGGTGTTCCACTCGAGATCGATTTAAAAATATATATAATTTAAAATTCAAATTTAAAATTGATCAAAATCGAATCTGATCTATACTTATTTTTCATTTAATAATAAACGAGTCGAATTCGAACATACCAGTGTTCGCTCATATTAGGGTTTAAGTATTGTACTATTTCATGAACCCTGCTCGATTGATCATACTCGAATACTAATTTGATCCATACTCAAAGCTAAATATATGATATTTGTACCAACTTTTGTAATTTATAAAGTGAAGTATATAATTGGGTAAGCTCGTACTTAAATAAATCAATGAGATGTGATTGTCAATTTGTATTATATTTGTTATAATTTCTTTACATAAATAAAAGTGAATTTTTTTTATGTATAAACATTAGTTTAGTAATGAATTTAGTATGTAGTGTTTCAGTTTTAAGTGATATACTCCATCCGTTCCTTAATATAGGTCGTTTTAAAGTTGTGCACAAGTATTAAGGAAATAATTGTATAGCATTAAATATACTATCAATTGTCTATATTGCCCTTGTATTGGAAGAAGAGAATGTTATTTATTGAACAAAAAATAGTGAGAGAACCAAAGTTATATTTATTACTTGGGGTAATATTGGAAACTAAGCAATTAATGCTTACTTGAAATTCTCAAACGACTTATATTTAGGAACAAAAGCATTTCTCTAAAGCGACTTATATTAAGGAACGGAGGGAGTAATTCGTATTTGAAACTCGTTTTGAAAGCTCGTGATTTGTAAACACGAGTCGAGTATTTACGAGTTAAGTAAGTTCGCGCAGTGTAATGATCCGAATTTAGTCTAACACAAAATTAAAAGTCTTTTATCAAATCTGAATTAAATTCGAGCTAAAAAATATTTTTGAGTGAAGCTGAATATGAACATGAGAGTATTGGGTGACACTCGTTTACACCTTACATTATGTTCATAATATGCTGCATTATTTAATCGCTAGTAATACATAAGTGTGAGTCAATGGTGAGGTCAAGAACATTATATAAGCTACATTCCTATCCTATTATATAATGTCAGCATAAACAAATTTGACCTAGTCTTCCAAAAAATATTACTCCGCCAAACTAAATAAAAAAAAATATAGTCAAAATAGTCGGATAATTTTGTAGTAGTCAAATTTCCATAGTTCGCCACGTAGATGATTTCATTAATTACTTCAACGAACAACCACAACACAACTGATATTATGTGTTTTTTATTCATTTTCTGAATCATGCTCCTTATCCAACACCAAAATATCTTTAAAGACTATGGAATTAGCAGACGTAACTAAACCCCAGACCCGACCCGACCCCAACCCCAACCTAACCTCCAAAAGTTTTTGGGTATTTGGGTTAATGACTAGATAGGCATGTTTCATTGGGGCTTGGGCTAATATTTCTGTGAATACAAATCTGCTACTAATGGATTAAGTTTGTATCAAATGGTGGAAGTTTAGGATCAAAACAAAAAGGAAATCGATTTCCATTTTCAAGCCAATGTACGGAATAAAATAATGAAAAAGAAATGGATCAATTCAATGTCCAATAAAAGTTACTCTTAAAATTGGTTATTACTACTTGCTATATACTCCTTTAGACTGATACGTCATTCTGGATTTGCTAAATTTAGCAAAGAGAATTAAGGTTAGTTAAGATATGGTCCAATATATATCTATATGGGTTAATACAACGTAGTTGTAGCATTCACTATAAGCGTCAATCAGGGAATCACAATAAAACACCTCTCTTTTTTTCTCATGCATCCCCGTACTCAAAACTTTTAGCTTGTCCAAAACTATTACTATCGGATCTCTCCCAAAAAAGTTTGTTACATCCAAATATAAAACCATTAGTACTTGCCCATCTTAAGGAGTACTATAAGGTATAGATAGACATAGTGGTGGAGGAAATAAATTAAGGGCATTAATTTGCGAGCGTGAAAATATGCATTCAATTTCAAAGACCGACATATACGTACAAGGCATGCATGATATATTAATTATTACTATTAAGAAGAAAACAAAAACAAGAGATGGAGGAATTAAGTGTAAGTGCGTAGCTAGGTCGATCACCGTACGTGAAATTGCAGTGCATAGCATTAGCATTAGCATTAGCATTAACATATATATATATATATAGATATAGATAGAGAGCTTCAGGGACATCGATCCGGCCGAGTGTTATATATGGTGACAAAGAAAGGCATTTAAGATGACAAAAAAAGGTTAGGTTAGGTTAGGTTAGGTTAGAACAACTTACTTAATTGTCCCACTCCCACTCCCACATGAATATTTATATTTATATTGAAATCTCCTGCGCGCAAATATTTATATCTATGTCCACTGGTACGTAAATTTGTCCCAAATATCAGCAGACCACTTTCTACAAGTTGCAAAACAACTTTTCAACTTGTTTTTCCTCCCCTCCCCTGCCCTGCCCTGCCCTGCCCTGCCCTGCCTAGAGTTAAAAGTAATTACATGAAATGATAAAGATGAGTAATTGCTTCAAAAGGAGTTCGATAATCATTACAATTTTATTAATTATTTGAATAATAAATAACTTTTAGTAGCAATTTAAATTTTATGTTCAACTAATTTAAAAGGGAAAATAAGGATTTCACAAATTCCTCGTTTGTTAAGAGTTTTAAAGAATGTAACTCCCACTTTTTTACTTTCTTCTAGAAACAATAAAAAGAAAATGGGAAGAAAGTGTTGATAGATTAATAAAAAAAATACCAAATTGTCATTCCAACGGTCTTAATTATCAAAGTCTAATGTTATAAGGGGTAAAATACTAATTTACCATTTTAATGTATACTTGTATATATTTCAAGACTCAAGAAAGAAAATGTCAATCATCTCTCTCTCTCCGATCGAACCCTTCTCTTTTTTCTTCTTTTTCCACCCCAAATGAACAAAACACGGTGTTAAAAGCTCTCCTTTCGGTACATCTCACAAAAATAGCAATCGGTTTTTGTTTTTTGAGACATGCATGTTAAAAATAAAAATTATTATTTCTCGTTATAAATCTTATAGCGACGGTGTACATATACAACGATATTTTTATTATAGAGATAACAAAAAATATTATGAATTTAATAATTCTCCTAATTTACTGCTGTAATTCCAAGTTAATGCGATAGAGAGGAACCATCGATGCAATTGGCAGGAAGGAAGAAGGAGTCCATTCCATTCCATATGACGCTGATAGTTGTTGACCCGGCTGTGAAAACAACTTTCCGTGAAGGCCGTGCGCAGGTCAAGCGCGTGCATGTCTGAAATTAATTAATTATAAAGCAGCCCAATAAATAAATCAATAGGTGGCCTGGTCATCACTAGTGTGTGCCGTGATTGACCGCGCCTTTCAAATCTTTCCATTGACTCCTTTGTCCAAATGCCTCCGGTCAACCTCAAACCCACTCTAGACTCTTCTCATTTCTTTATTTTTTCTTTTTTTTTGTAATTAGGAAAAAGTAAAAATGCAAATACAAATACAAATACAAAATACATAAATTCACATGAACAGTGTAGGGTGGTAGGTACATAATATATAGTTAATTTTTTACTATATCAGATTTTTTTTTAAAACCTAGTCATTCAAAATACTACTCCCTGGGTCGTATAATTCTCGACACGACGGTAACTCTTAACTTATAATTTTTATGAGATCAAGAGCTCGATTCTTAAGTGTGTGTGTGGAAATTAACAAAAACAAATAAATTAATTAATTAATTAAATTAAATTCTACTCCTTCCGTTTTAAAATTAGAGATATAATTTGACTTTTGAAATCAAACGACATATTAAACTTCAAATTGATATGAATTTATTCAATTTTAGTTGATACAAAACAATTAGTAACAAAATTTATTTCATTCTAAATTTTTATAAGTCATATTAATTTAAAGTTTAATATGTCGTCGTTTAACTTTAAAAGTCAATTTATATTTCTAATTTTGGAATGATATAAAATAATTCACTAGAATATGACAACTAAGCATTATGTTTTATGCATAGAAATAAAGAAAGGAAGGAAGACAAAAAAAAGACTTTGAATAAAAGTAGGGTTGGAGTTAGAGCTGCCCTTCGTATACAGGAGAGCAGATCCTCTGTCCCCAAATTTCCTGTCCTCCTTGTGTCCCTCCACTTAAATCTTGACACATAGTCTCTTACTAAACACTAATTAATTTTAACATTAAATAAAAAGACATGTGTCAAAATTTAAGTGGAGGGACACAAGTGGACAGAAAATTTGGGGACAGAGGATCTGCTCTCCATATATAGATAGATACATAGATAGATAAAAACAATTAGGTGTTGCAATGGGAAACAAGTTTGAAATAGAGAAACAATCAAGGTTTCCAATAATAACCCAAAATTAGTTTATCATTGTCCCAAAAAGGAAGCCTATTTTGAAAGCTTCTTTAGCTAGGATGTTATATTCTTAATTTTAGATCACACGAGTGTTGATTGCTTATCTTTAGATAAATATATATATATATATATATATATATATATATATATATAAAATATTGTTTTACTATCAGAAAATATTTATATTGTAATAAAAATTTTATCTATTTTTATTGTAAATAACTATTAATTTACAACCCATTTGGTTGTTTTTACTCTCAACAAGAATCCACATTTTTTTTATCACAATATAAGAAGGAAAATGATATTTTCACAATATTTTTTTGTTATTTTCACATGAAAAGTGTGCTATAGATGTATAACGACGGAGAAAATTATCACTATAGAATCTGTAGCGATACTTTTAATGTGAAAATATCAAAAAAAAATTTTTTTGTAGAAATATCAATTTTCCATAGGAAAGACTTTTACTATATCTCAATAAAATAATGAATAGGAGGACTCTTTAAATAATATAAGATACTCTATTCGTTTCACAAATAGTTTTTGATTTTTATTTTAAAAGACAATTCACAAGATCTTATAATTTAAAATTATTGAATGCTTAACATTTTAGAAAATTAAAATTTTAATTTACTACATCTTGAAAAAGGACTATAAATTAAACAAAGTAACTCTCTGTTTGGTAAAAAAAACCACCATAGTGACTTCAAGAAGTACAAATCCTAACATCATTTAAATTTGGTTTAAGTTTTTTAATTAGAAATATTATTTTGATAATTAAAATATTCTTTATTTATTTTGAAAGCAATAATTTACAAAATTCTTACTTGAAATTGATGTCAAAATATAATTTATATATATTGTGGAATAATAGGAGTAGTAGTATTTATTCCCCTGCCATTAATTAACTCCTATGTGTGTGTGTGACCCTTAGATGTTGTACTTACCTTGCCTCCACTCAAATTCTAAATGTCGACATTGTAATTATCGCCTCCTCAATTATTGAATTCTCTTGGCAACTCACATTTTAAACATTTATTTAATAGCACTAATATACTACTCCTTCCGTTTTTTAATATAGGTCGTTTTAAAAAAAAAAATTTATTCTTTAAGTATAAGTTTCAAGTAAGTATTAATTGTTTAGTTTTCAATATTACCCCAAGTAATAAATATAATTTTGGTTCTTTTACTATTTTTTGTCCAATAAATAACATTTTTTTTAATACAAGAGTAATATAGACAATTGATAGTATATTTAATATTTTATAATTATTTTTTTAATATTTATTTATAATTCTAAAACGACCTATATTAAAAATGGAGGGAGTATATCCCACGATGCTTTCTTTCTTTCTTTCTTTCTTACCACTTTTGGCCTGCTCATACTCCTACTCTCCTTTCGATGCCCAATTTCCCCCACGGATACAAGTAAATTCTATACTACAATCCTAGGTAACATCTTGTCCTTTCATATCAAAATATTTAAACTTCTTATCCTCTTTAAAACAAATGAAAATATTACTCAAATTTTAAACAAGGGGTAGGGCCCGATTAAGATCCTCTCCGTTATATTTATTTAATAAATTATAATTAATTTTAAATTTTTCGTTCATCTTAACACATGCTTACTAGTATATTAATCTCAAATTTATATCATACTTTAATGGCATGATAGTTGAAGTCAACATCCTGTTTGCGTTATAATTTTCTTCATCTCAATTAAAACATTAGTTGAATTTCTCTATTAATTGTCCCTTTAGTTGATCTCTAAGGACTAAGGAGGAGTCCTAGACCGAGAGCAGATTCTATGTCCCCATTTTATATATTTTTCTTGTGTCTCTCACTTAAATTTTTAATACTTGATTTCTTATTTAATTTTAGAGTTTAATTAGTGTTTTGTAAGAAGTTAGGTATCAAAAAATTAAGCGGGAGACATGTAAAACATAAGGACCGAGGATCGAGAATTTGCTCTCATATTTCTAACCTCATGCTACAATTGAGCATATTATTCTAATTAATTAATGTACGTATATAACTTGACTGTATATATAGATATAACCCTAAAAAATTACTTCTATATGACAGAGAAACAATATTAAAGCATCAAAAATCATAGTGGGAATAATGAAAAGTGAGACCACTAAATATATGAACGAATAATGTGCCACACCCAATAGAGATACGGATGGGAATTAATAACTCAATTAAACAATAATGTGCCAACTCATTATCCAATTATACCTATAAAAATATGATAATATATATATATACCCTAAATTATTAGTTAAACACTCGAATATAAGTAAATGTCTACTTTATCCTTACTAAATAAGACAAATACAAGTAAACTAGGCTTTCTTGTAATTCTGACATTTATCCTATTACGCATAATAATTTGAAGAAAAAAAAACAAGTATTACCATTTTGTAAAATAATTAAACATTGTATAATACTTATCAAAAGACAAAGACAAACTCAAACTCATAATTATTCCCTATAAAATATAAAATGCCTTCAAAGAAAATTAGACAAAAAGAAAACTAATTTTTAATTAATAATATAACAAAAATAAACTTATTATTGATAACTAGTGTAGGGTGAATAATAGTTTATTTAAAATTATTATCAAAAAATTGGATGACTTTTTTTGTTTAATTTTCGTTTAAGACATTAACATCTTATATTTTCGAAATAAATAATATGAGGTTAAGTTTGTTTTTTTCTTTTCATAAAGATTATGTATTGTTTAATCATGTATTTTACATAATGGTTGTATTTGTTTATGTTAATTTTATTTTATAGTTATTATGTGTAATAGGATAAATGACAAAATTAGAGAATTATAAATAAAAGAATTAGGGTCTTATTTATTAAAAACAAATTAAACAATCACTTACTTATAATTAAGTATATAACTAATAATTCAAGGTGAGTATTTATCACTATCCTATATTAAGATAAGTGATATTTTCATACGTAGGGTCTATTTTTTTAATCCGTACGTATGAAAATATTAAAAAGTGTTGTGTAAATATTAATTCTTATTTAAAATTGATATTTTTACAATATTTTTTTAATATTTCTACACATAAGATTCACTATTTTAATCATAATTTAATTAAAAATTGAACTGTACATGTAAAAATATTAAAAATTATTATGAATTTATCCGTTCCCTATATTAATTGAAACAAGAAAATTATGATAAGAGAAGAAGACAGTGTTATAAAGACTTGATGCATAAGAAAATGAAAATGAAAATGAAAATGAAAATAATAGGAAAGAGGGAAGTCGGTTCCTTGTTTAGGTCTGGGGTCGGAATTAGGTGCGGATGGTGTTAGACTGAGCGGATAAGAACGACCCACTCCTTCTCTTTCCTCTCAGTTTCTATAAAGCACCCTCCCCCTTCTGTCGCCGCCTCCACTTCCAAAACCCTTACTCTGTTTCTCTATCTACAGCAAAATACAAAATCTCTCCATCTCTAGAAATCTTACGGGAGTTAAAAAAGTGATAAACAGACCGCACAAATCAGTACATTCAAACTGGCGATTGATAATCAGGAAACGTCTGTCCGGGAATTCAAGCCCAAGAACAGGCGCATCATGGTAAGAATTAGAAATGACTATTTCACTAATTTTATTTTTTTTTAAAATTGCTGTTTTTAATTCTGGGGTTAGCTGTATTAATGTGTTTTTTCCCTTTTTGCTCCCTTTCTAAAGGGTGCTGGAGGCCCAGATGAGGAAGACAACAGGTGGCCGCCATGGCTGAAGCCTCTGTTGCAAGAGAGCTTCTTTGTTCAATGCAAATTGCATGCTGATTCGCACAAGAGCGAATGCAATATGTACTGTTTGGATTGCGTTAATGGACCTCTGTGCTCTGTTTGTCTTGCCTATCACAAGGACCACCGTGCAATTCAGGTTTGTTTGCTTAAAATCTTTTGATTCCTATCTTTTTTTTATCCGCTTTTAGCAACTAGGTTTTCAACCATTTTTGTCAACTTCCCTTGCCACAAATGGAATCACAAAAGCTATCCTGTTTTCATCCTCTGTTAAGAAATGTAAATTTTTGGGTCAATTTTCCAACTTAATTTCTGTCAATAGTTCTGTGATTATAAAATGCCATTGTTTTTGAGGTGGGTTTGCTCCATTTTTCATCATTTCCTTGTAACTGTGCATATATATATATTTTTCAAAGCTAGTGATAATTGATGAATTTGCTCTGTTTTTTGTTTGTATTGTTACAGATAAGGAGGTCATCATACCATGATGTGATTAGAGTTTCCGAGATTCAGAAGTATTTAGACATTACTTCAGTCCAGACATACGTTATCAACAGTGCAAAGGTTGTTTTTTTGAACGAGCGGCCACAGCCTAGGCCAGGCAAAGGTGTCACCAATACCTGCGAAGCTTGTGAAAGGAGCCTCCTTGATTCCTTCCGCTTCTGCTCACTTGGCTGCAAGGTACTTTATAGATTAATGCCCTTTCAATTTCTGTCAATAAATGCTGCTATTCAATTAGGAGGATTATGTTTTATATTTGAAAATTTCAAGAGATTAACTGGGGTATTTGGGTTTTTATTGAGAAAATAAAATGTCCTGTTTATGAATTGGTTAGGTGATTAATCTTTTGAATGCAATTGTGTACAGATTGTTGGTACAACAAATAATTTCGTGAAGAGAAAGCATTCGCCGGAGAAGCACAGGCGGATGACGGCGCCATCGTCGGATACCGAAGAATCATATTACAGCAGCTGCAGCCATGGACATGGACATGGACATGGCCGGCAGATGGGTAACTTCCAAAGCTTCAGTCCGTCAACGCCACCTCCGACTGCAGCTAATTACAGAACAGCCAAGCGAAGAAAGGGTATTCCCCACAGAGCCCCAATGAGTGGACTGGTCATAGAATACTAGGAGTAGTATTTTACCCAAAACTTCAGCTACAAATTATAATAGTCATGAAAATGCAAACCCCTTCCCCTCCTTTCTCCTTCACTCTCTCTCGTTTCCTAGAGTATTATTTATATTGTATATTACTTGGGTAGGAGTAAAAAAGAGAAAATAAAAAAAGCATATTAGTTTGAAATGTCTAATAAGTACAAGGTTACTTGAGTTTGAGCGAGTAGTTTTGTTATATTAACAACAGTATTAGTGGCGAGTAAGAATGTAAATACAGTTTTGTGGTAGGGGTTAGAAGAAAATGACAATGTACTACTCCTACTTAGAAATAAGAACGGTGATGATGTTATATTACACTATTGAATGAATGAATTATTAGAGTTATTACTACATGCAATATGGTGTGATATTTGGAATTTATATTTGTTGTTTTATTTTTTAAAAATAAATGATATATATTGTAAAATTTAAATTGATTTTTTAATTGTCAGTTTTGTAGATGTGATAATTATATTGGAGAGATATGTAATAATATGATTTTCATATTAATTTTTATTAATATCTTTATTTAACATAAATTTATCATAATAAATAATAAGATACTTTGTTTTATGTCTTATTTCATATATTGTTGCTTCATTATCATTTGCAAAGTGAACTATAAATAAAAATTTGGTGTCAAAAATATTTTGAGACAAGTGAATTAGACTCAAATTTGTATGTCTATATTGTACTAATTTCTTTCTATTTTTAGGAAGTATCGACCAGTTTTGTGAATTTATAAAGAAAACAAACAAAGAAAGTGGGCAGTTTGTGAGAGAGAGGTTAAAATGGGTGGCGCTGTCAGATGCTGTCTGTGTGCAGTTGTGGTTGGCAGGCAGAAGAAACGATTAATTCTGTATTTAATTTCTTAGAATTAATTATAAACAAACGTAAATAAAATAAAATAGGTGAGCCAGCCGCCCTCGGACGTAATGTAGTCCATGTACATCATTGATGCATGTGTTTGTGAAAAAGTGGTTATTCTGTATGGATGAGGTGGGGGCTGACATGCATAGTAATGGAAATTCCATTTAGATATATATATATATATATATATATATATATATATATATATATATATATACAAGTTGATATAGTCATTGGCTAGCTTAGCTAACATAACATAACACCGGGGTCAGATATGAAATGAAAGTTTGTTTGGTGGTAATATTACATGCATGATTATGTATACTCCCTCCGTCCTATGATAAAAATCTTTATTATTATTTTGAATAATTCGATGTTAAATATTTTTTTTTTAATAACTAAATTTTTACACATATTTTTTTATTATACTCATAGTATTAAATATCTCATATTTTTTTTATTCTAATTCTCTCTCTATATTTAATGATATTATTATAAATAATTTTTTTATTTTATTCGTCTTCTTAATATGCCTAAAAAATCTTATCCGGGGACGGAGGGAGTATAAAATAGTAGTAGTAGTGGCGAAAGGCCGCATGCAAATGAATTTGTACATTTTATTTTCTTTGTCGTCTTGTCTTATTCAAAAGAAATTAAATGAAATAAAATGATGGATTTCCCATTTCCCATCCGTCGTTTTGTACCATGCAAACACGTGAATCACACAGACAATTAAAGACTTTTCTAGGGGATCCAAAAACTTTACATCTATATAATAAATACTAAAATAACAGAAAAATACTCTCCCATCCTCCTCCCCCCCCTCCCCCTCCCCCGACAGAGAGAGAAAGAGGTTTCGTTGAGTTCGATCCTAACTAGTTAAATTTATTTTAATTTCTATGATAATAATAATTTTATAATAGAAAAATTAAATATATATATATATATAGGAAGGATCAAGAGCAGAATTCTTAAATAACAGAATATCTTAAGTAGCAGAATTTTGTCAAAACGACGCCGTTTTATAGGGACGCTGTGGCATTTTTGTAAATACGGGATGACATGATATTTATAAAAATGCCACCGCGTCCTTATAAAACGGCGTCGTTTTGACAAAATTATGTTACTTAAGACAATATATTATTTAAGAATTATGCACTTGATCATTTCTATATATATATATATATATATATATATATATATATATATATATATAGGAGTCTCTTGCTTAATTTCAAACTAAGAGTTGTATTTTTAAGAATGAAACTAGCCTAGCCTACTGCCCTAGCAACTAGGTAGATACTAGTAGTATTTTTTATACTAGTATATATCAGTCTTTCACCAGCAACTAACAGATTAAAGGAAAAACAAATTAAAGTAGTAGTCTCTACCATCCTTTGCATTGGATTGGAATGCAAAGGAAAACTTACTCCAATTCTCTACTCATTAGTAGTTTTTACCACCACTTAATAATTCTTTTGACTCAACTTTCCTATTCCTTAATTTCCATGTACACACAATCAGCCTACATTAAATCAAAATCAAATAAAAAAGGGCACCGCCACGTCACTCGTCATTCATCAAGTAACTACCGCCACGTGTCCGCCCATATTCTAGCCATTGGCTCAGATGTCTTGGATCTTCGCCTACAAAAAAATAAAATAAAATACTCCCTCATTTTTATATTATTATTAATTTTTTTAAAATTAATTTAAAACTCAAAATTAACATAAATTCTTTTAATTTTAATCAATATAATAATAAATATTATAATTTATTTAATCAATACTCTCTCCTTTCTATATTATATTAATCATGGGTTTAATCGAGCGAAATATCCTGTCGTAACGACTATTAACATCAAACTCGTAAAAATATAAATCAATCCCAACATTTGAGTTTCTTAATCTATGGTTAATTAAGTGAATAAACAATTATATACTTATATTCAATTTTATTCTTACCCTCACTTGATATTCATATTCTTGAATATCTTATCCTGTCTACATTCCTAACCTAACACTTGTTGACATATCTATAGTGTTACACAATGGTCATTCATGGAATTAATTAGGATGGACTACGCTTTCACGTTTTGTATAGAGATGATGATGTAGCCTCTTTTCGGTTAAGGATCGATAGTCTTGTAGCTTTGCATGTGTTGTAGAAATAATTTTTAAAGTATTTATATATATACGTATCAGAAATTATTTTTTGTATAACCTCTTTAATTTGAGGAGAAAACATAAAACAATTGTCTCAATTTCAAGGATTTTGTTAGTATTTTAATTTCTAATATATTCTGACTTCTCATATAAATGAAAGAATAAAATAAAGTAATTGAAAATTTTGTTAGAAAAATAATAATATATATATAGGCTTGTCTCAAGTAAGTCAAATTGTAGAAGTAAATTTGTAAAGACTAGCTAGTACTTGGTACTATGTTTTTGAAATAATTATGCTCTTTTTACGGTGTTTAGATTTGATAACACTTGTCTCTCATGATACAATGATAACGTATGCTATAGCAACACTACAAATAGCATACACAATGAATCAAAGAAAATGTTTTGAGCTTCTCTCTCAAATAAACTAAGAATAATGAATACTAGAAGGCTAGAAATGCTTGATACTATGTTGAATTGAATGAATGAAAAAGCTGACCTTTGTCATGTATTTATAGAGAGTGAACTTAATGACCTTTCAAATTTGTTATGTCCTTTTGAAAAGGTATGACATGACATCAATTGGCAAAAACGACGTAATTTTGGGTTTTCGTGGAATAGACGCATTCATTAATACCAAAAACGACGTAGTTTTGGGCCTATCAGAACGGCGCTTCCGTTCGGGCAGATAGAACTTTGCAAAACGATGAAGTATTAGTACTTCCGTTCGAATAAATTGCGTTTCCCTAAACAACAAAGTTTTGATAATAGAATTAAATAAAACAAATTTTATTTGAATAAATTTTGTGCAAAAAAATTACTACAATAACCAAGAAGAGCGGTCAGCAACGCGCATGAGTTTAAACTAAGTCTTGGCTAGGTCTTCTCACTTTTCACAAAAGTGAGGCGTCCATTGGGAACAAAATTTAAGAGCAATTTTATTATATATAAACTATTAATACTTTAGTTCTTAAACTGATGTGGGACTTAGTTAGCTTTCCACAAGTATTTATTATCATCTACAAGGGTGATATTTAAGAGTTAATTTCTCATTCATTATCCTATAGATATAAATTTGAGTTTATAAATACTTAATTTTAATCTATTCATGTAATAGAATACATTGATATGTAAATTCATTTTAAATGATTAATTAAATTCAGTTTAAAGTAGGCTAAAATTCTAACAAATATTTGGCGCAAAATGGACAGAGGAGCTAGAAATTTAAGAAGAGAGGAAATGGATTATATATATATATATATATATATATATATATATATATATATATATATCTTAATTTTGGCATATATATATAGTAGTGGTGGTGATTAGCGGGTTAAGCCAAATAAAAAGAAGAGTGTCTAAAATATATGCACACAAATGACTTCTATTGAATAAATATAATATATGGGAGTGGTAAGCATGAAATAAATTTTATGATAAATTTATTTAATGCTTAATATAATGCTGATACGCAGATAAAAAAATCGTCTTCTCACCTATATATCAACATTATATTAAACATAAAATAAATTTATTATAAAATTCGCTTCATAATATCCGAATACATCGATCTCATTTGATATCAGTTATCTATCACAGGGCTACCTGTTGCACCTGAAAATATCATTGAGGCACCCCTTTTCCTACTTTCAGACAGATCATCTCCTTTAATAGTCGGCAATTCGTGGCATGCCTAATTTTATTTTTATTGTTTCATAAGCAAAATAGGCATGCCTGCCTAATTAAACACCTGTCATTTAGGATAAGAAAATGATAGGGTTTTATTACTATATTATATTATAATAATTGGGACAAAAATGATAGGACAGGACACAGATTGATTGTCTCTCAATGCTAAATATTATTTATTCACTAAAACATTAAATCCCGTCATTTTGTAAGATGTAATGTCACATTAAAAACATACTGCTCCTGTTTAAATTAGATGACGTTTTAAAATTAAATATATTTATTAAAAAATAATATAAAATATTTTTTATATTTATAATTAATTATTTCTCTCATCACAATGAATAGAAAAGATAATGGTCAAAGATAAATACAATTAATAGGTTATTAGAACTTTAGTTTTATATGTAATAAAATAGTTCATAGAATTACATTTACTAAGCATATTAAATAAATAAGTAAATTAAGAAAAAATAGTGCAATATTGTATAGAAATTTCAAAACGATACTTATATAGAATAAAATTAAATTCCCTAAATCGTCATTTATTTAGGATAGGAGGGAGTATATAAAATGTTAGAGCCAAGAAAAAATAAATAAATATATCTTTATATATTGCAATTTGAATAAAAGGTGAAATAATAAATAAAATAATACTCGAGTTATCAGTAAATGGCAATACGGAAAGTGAGATTAATCAGTAAACCACCATCCCATGCATAATCTCACGTATTAATTAAAAAATCTCATTATTAGTAATACAAAGCAATTAATTTTGTCATAAAAAATTATTTTTATTCATTAATACTCCTCTCTCTCTCTCTCTTGATTACTTCTAATTTGTTCAATTTTCTGAACCCAACATGTAATTTTTTATTTTTTTTCTTATTTTACTCCATAATTCTCTTATTAATTCTTTTAGATATACGCAAAATATTTTATATTATATATATATATATATATATATATATATATATATATATATAACGAAAAGGAGGGAGTATTATATTGGCTTAAATATAATTTATTATCCTAAACTATATGCATATTCCACTTCGGTGATCCACTTTTTAATTTTGTCAATTACATGAGTAAACTTTTAATTTTTTTCACTTCCATTCAATTGGATCTGCCACATCAGAAATTACTGACGTGGCATGCTGACGTGGTCAATTACTACACAGGTGTAATAAAAAATATTATTAAATAATTTTTTAATATATTTTTGAGTAAATAAAGGGTAAACATGTAAATGCATAAATATTACATCTAACATTAATATCAATACCACTTAACTACTAATTTATTCAAATTGAATCATAAAATCATAAAATCAAAAATCCTTTTATTAAATCAAATTACCAAATCCAAATTTTTTTTGAAAAACCAAATTACCAAACCCAAATATTTAATTCATCACACCAAACCCAAAAATCTCATTCATCCATGAAACTCAGATCTTCTCCAAACAAAACCGAAGCTAGCTTCCACAGCTTTGTAATTCCTTCTCTCCTCCTCCATCACCATGTCCCCTCCTTCATCTTCTCTCTCCAAAATCACCACTACCATAACCAACAATTTCAACCATCACAACAGAAAACCCTCATCAATTTTGTCGTGCCTCATCAGCTCTGAATCGAAAGCCTCCGCCGTCCATTCTTCACTGACCACCGACTGAACCCACCTCGGTAAATCTTTCCGGGTGAACCTCCGCCGGACTTGAAGGTGACTTTCCGGGTCTCGACCATTTCCGGCACACAATACCCGGCGACGCGGTGGCTGGGAGAGCCTGACTCGTCGAAGAGTGAGTTTAGCCCGAAGTCGGATATGGCGGCGGCGTGGTTGTCCGGTTGAGTACTCTGTTTTTTATTGAAGTTAGGCATTTTCTGTGAGTGATGATCGATTTCTTCAGATCTGATGGTTTTAGACTTTTATTGAGTGAATAGCTTTGATCGAAGTTGGGGGAGGAGAGATTTGAATAGCTTTGATCGAAGTTGGAAGTTTGTTTGCTTGTCTGTTTGTTTGGTTTTTGAATCTGTTTGTTTGTTTGATCTATTTGTTTGTTTGAATAGGTTTTTTTGTTTGTTTGTTTGTTTATTTAGCCTTTTTATTGTTTTTAGTTGGTATTAATATTTAATATAAGGTGATTTGACAATTGTACCCCTTAATGTATAATAAAAGTTTAATCAAAAATTAAAATATTCTTTTTTTTACACATCAGTTTAACTTGACCCACCCAAACGGCCATGTCAGCAATTTCTGACGTGGCAGACCCAATTGAATGCAAGTGGAAAAAATTAATAGTTCAATAATTTAATTGACAAAAATGAAAGGTGGGTCACCAAAATGGAATATGGTCCATAGTTTAGGATAATAATTCATATTTAAGCCTATTATATTATATAGAAGATGAAATTTGATGTATCATCATCCCATTCCCATGCTGCCCTTTTCTTTCTTTTATTATGCACCCATCAATTATTTCTTACTTAGTGGGTTTGGGCCCCACCTTAATCAAGTTGCCTAAGAGCCAGCCCATGATTCATTTAGCTTACCGACTGAAGTCCAGTTTCATGCCCACACCATGCAGAATTTCGTGATTTCCTTCATGCCTATGTGGGGCCCCGGCATCTCATTGGTTAAGATTGATTCGTTAGTCTTTTTGTCAGTTCACCTATTAGGCATGACTTTAATACTATTTCCCAAAATCCTACAAAAAGAATTCTGAGCTTCATTTATTTTCTCAAAATTATACTCCATTCCATCTAAAAAAATAAAATTTATTTTAAATATTTTCATTCATAACTATTGTGATTAATTTAAAATTATACTCCCTCCGTTTTAAATTATCTGATTTTCTAGATATTCATACACATACTAATATGTATGATAAAAATACTAAAATACCCTTATGCGCTGACTTTTTTGTTTTCTGTACATGAATCATTATTGGTGGGAATATGAAAAGATGCTTAAAAAAAGGAGAGGCATGAATGAGAGTAATGACTATCATTAATTAGGGTAAAGGGTCAAACTTAGAAAACAAAGGAAAAAAATGTATTGAAATTTTGAAAAAGCAGATATTGTGGGACAAAATTTATTTGCTAAAACAGCAGATAATTTGGGACGGAGGGAATAACTATTATATTTACCATCATTTTATAAATAATGTACAATATTTATTACTATATTGATTAAAATTAAATAAATTTAAACTTACCTTTTATTATGATGCTGAAGTTCATTTACTCACCAGTCGATCAGAGTTGGTCCTGAATTTTTTAAGGGGCTGTTCAAATTTTTTTAAGTGTGTCCCTTTATACAAATTAAACAAATAAATAAACAATTTATCAACTAATAACAAAGAACAATAAAACCTGGATTTTGAGCATATTTTCTTCTACTTGAAACTTCCAATTATAAAGAACAAGAATTCCAGTCAAGTTTTTTGTTGAATCAAATAATAAATAAGAAAAAGTTAACAAAGATATGTATTACAACCTACAAAATTTATACATCTAGATTCTATATGAATTTTTTAAAAAAATTACTTTCAAAGAAAGACAATGGTCTAGTGTTATAAAGATTTCCAAAGAAAGGCATTGGTCTAGTGTTATAAAGGATAGATTTATACTCTCAAAAGATTTGGTTATTTTGAGAAGTTAAAAAATGGTAAATTTCATTGGCTATGTTTGTTTGTAAGAATTATAATCTCGTGATTATAATTATAATGTCAAGATTATTAAGTCATTTTATAATTTTGAAATTAAAAATTTTAAATCTAAATTTAAAAACAAACAAAATATTTAGAATTAATAGTTATATCTTAAATATAATCCTTGCAAACAATAGGATGTCATCATCTTCAACACTATAAATGGTAACGTATATAAATTTGGCACAAGTTATTGAGGGGACAACTGAAGTCTGAATCAATGGTCCATTGGCCATCTTCCGGGCACCAGCATTTAAGAGACGATCACATTTTTCTCTCATAAAATAACAACGTAGGGAAAATAATAGTAAAAAATAATTGAAAGAAAATAAGCACACATAACACAACATTTATATGGTTCACCTAAAATATTTGGATTAGTCCACGGTTGACCGACAATTTTACTATCTTGTAAAAATTTTCGTATAACATATAATTATAAGATACCCTCTTTATTTATATAACGAATATAATTAATCATAATTCACCTAAAAATATGAAACTACCGACCGGAAACTAATCCGGCTACCTTTTACATAAGTTTATAATCACCTTTAAATAATTAAAGTTTGGATCTCAATCTAAAAATGGACAATATTCCACTTGGGTTTTAGTGGGAGTGAGACCTACTATTATACGACCACTTAAGCTTAAAATTTGTTGATTACTCCAACAATTTTTTTGGACGATTCATCTACAAAAAGTTACTATCTCTGATTCATACTATTATTTATTGTAAAAAAATATATACACAAATAATAATTAAGAACTTAATTTTAAAAGAAAAATGATATTATTGTCTTTTATTAAAGAGAGGGAGAGGGAGAGAGAGAGAATGAAAAATAATTGTTTAATTATGGTGTGACATAATATTTTTTTACTATGTTATATGTCAGGTAATGGGATGGGATAATTTTTTTGTATTTGTATTCCAAATTCGTTGATACAATATTATCTTTTGATCCATAAGGGATATTTAATGAAATTATTTAGCATTTTCCAAAAGAAAAAAAATAATTATTTTCATTACATGACGCATCACAAAATGATGTAGCACACTTGGGATTAATTAATAAATTTGTTGAAATTTAATGTAATGTTGTAGAGTATAGTAGATGAGATATTCAGTACACATCATTGGTGGTTAGGGTACAAAGAGATGAAAAAAATTGGATGGACTTCTAATTAATAATCTTCTATCAGTTGAAAAATTCAACGATGATCTATTACAAAAATGGGCACAGATCTGTTGGGCTTGATAAAGCCCATCTTTTGTTAATTGGGTAACGATTGAGGCCCTTCTTGACTACTGGTACCAAAAAGGAAAAAGCCTCTAATAGCATAAAACAAGTTCCTAAACTTATATTATTGTGTAAAGTTTTTAAACACATAAGATATGGTAAGTTTGATGAGGGGTATAAGAATGTTGTATTCCTTGCCTTCCCTTTTATTTCAGTCGTCTCGTTTTCAACTTCCTAACATAACCATGTTAGGGAAGGGAACAAATAGCTTTGCCACTATCTAATTTATGTTCATGCTTTTTTATTTTATTTTATTAGATACGTACACTACATACACATTGTATATATTGGAAAAGTGCGGTTGTGATAATTTTATTCTTTGGATGCAAGTCTCAACTCCTTCGGACTTTCACAAACGTTTTCACGGTGAGTAATTAATATTAAGGATTTCGAGTGAAAAAAATGTGTCTAACCTTTTCATAGCATAGTAGCTGGACGTTCTTTTTATGTGAGACAGTCTTGAGATGACCTATTCCATCGGAGCAATAGCAATTGGATGTAGAATAATGCTAGAGAGAGACACAAACTATTCTATAAATATTTTACAAATCGCTGATGTGTCATACTCCACCTCAGCATATTGTGTGGGGCCGAAAACTATATTGAAATAATTTATTGGTCAATATGCTAAGGTGGAGTATACCACATCAGCAGTTTGTAAAATATTTGTAAAATAGTTTGTGTCTGTAGCACTCCTCTTGCTGTTAACTCGCTTGTCTGTGCAAAGTTGTTCAGCATAAGTTTGATTAAATGGAGCTTTCTTTAACATAAGTTTGATTTATAAAATTATAAAGAAAAGAAAGAAGAAGAATATCATTAGAAAATTATGTATATTATTATCTTCATGCTAATGCTAATGCTAATGCTAATGCTGGTTGCGCATCCATTGCAATGGTACATGCAAATTAGTAACAGTAGAAGGTAAAGTCTCAGTTATCACCTCGAGATTCTTCCTTACACCATCAAAAAGCTACGGACTTTCGGTGCCTGCCAACCTGCTCCGCAAATCACGATTACAACCTGTTTTTTCAATGCTCCAGTACTAATCAAATCCTCATGGAGCCCTGCAACAATACCTACCTTTTATATCCCAATTTCACTTTTTAACCGGAAATAGATGAAAACTGATACCCAACAAATTATATATAAAAAAAATTCACTGAATATCTAACAAAATGGATATAATAATATCTTGAAGAGATAGATTAAAAATAATATGCAAAGAGGTGACGCATGCATATATATATATATATATATATTGAATATTCGATTTTTTGTTGGATTCATTCTTTTGATGATCGTATATTATTTTAACAATCATTCATGTTCAAACCTTTTAATTCAGAGAGAATGATATCGTATACAAGACAGATTCAAGTACGTACGAGTATGAGTGAGTATCTTTTAAAACTAGCAAAATTAGATCATTCACTTATTAAGTTAAAAGTGTATTAATTAATTAGTCATTAGAAACGTAACAAAAAAATTGATGGAGACATCGAAATTGACTTTAATTTTGGCAAAGGATATATCAAGCAAACCCTAGTTACACCGACCACGTACTAGTAATTTAATTTTATGCTAGTTACCTAGCTAGCTAGCTAGCTAGCTACTACATTGTTAAGTATAACCTTGTTTGTATTTGCGGAAAAGGTCTTCAGTTTTAGCATTCCTAAAGGCACAACACCCTATCAAGTACACCTTAATCAAAACCACAAGAGTAATGAGCAATATTATGTCTGCCCTTCTCCATTCTTTCTTGAGGTTTGCTAGTAATCCAGCTTTACATGAATCGCATGCATAGCATAGTTGCGTCTGCTCATTGCTCCATTGCAGGCAATCCATATCCGCTGCATTGTTTATCGGACTAATCCAGTACGTTGGATTCACAAATGTGTACCCACATTGCGTTGGTGGCTTACAGCATCCCGACTGTTAACAAATTAATTAAAACAAGGAATAATTAAAGATGAGGAATACATCTTTAGTTCAAAAACTCTAGATTTACATCTGCATTAATTACTCTAAGAATATATAACTAAGAAGATATTAAAGGTGTGTTTGGAAAAAAATTATACAATGACGGTGCATTTTGATTAGTGAGGCAGAAGGTGACATTAACTTTGTGTTTTCAAGAAATTTTAATCGCTTCCTTTTCAGAATTAAATTAAAGATGAACAATAAAAAGAGAAAATTTGGAAAACAAATTATATATTGCACAAGTTACATTACTAATTAATATTTTTTGAACTAAAGAACATAATTAAACTTGCAAACCTTGTCACTTTTCCTGTTAAGTTAACCGTTCATACAAATTAAGTAAGGATTTTAAAAGTGCATGTACCTGCAATGGAGTAATGTGTGCATCAAAGAAGTCCTGAGCCATGCGATAACTCTGGTTCAACTCGGCACACATACTTGTAGAGCTGAGACAACTTCTTATTCTATCCCACTTATAAGAGCTTCTAACTCTACGGCGAAGAAAGCCGGAAAAGTCATCAAGGTGATATTCCGAATAAGCCCGGCTTGGTTCGCTATGGCCGGAGCCCCTAACGGTGACCATGTAGATGAAAACTACCAAACATGCAAGTAATATTATAAGTATAAGCATGGCAATAAGGTAAAATATAAGAAGTGATGGAATTCTCCAAAACCCTCCTACAAAGCCAGCAAGAGCTACTACCAAGATCAAGATTCCCAAAATAATGACTGGCCATTGTATAAATTTGACACAAGAATTATCAGGTTCAGTTGCTAGCCAAATCCCAGCTCCAATTATTGGAATTGAGAGGAGCATGGCTATGAAGTTGATGGCTCCGATTACATTATTACTTAGTGCCATTTTGAGGGAAGGAACTAGATCTGTTTGGAGTATATACGGATATATGTTATAATTTCGAGCAAGCAAAAATAAAGAGTGTAGCTAGCTAGAGAAAGGGATGATTGAGGTAGAAAAATAGATATGATGATGTTAAGAGTTTTGGTATCCAACCCATAAGGTGTTGTTCCTTACCTTGGATCTGTGAAAGCTACTAAAGCAAATAATGATGACTTTTAAAGGGGAAGTTTTGAGCTTTTGGTCCAATTTTCACATCACTTCAGTTCAACTTTTTGCAAAGGGAATAGTTTGCAAGGGAAGTCGAGAAATTAAAGGAAAAGTAGGAAAATTAGTGCTAGCACTTGTGCCCCTCATGACTTAAAAAACTACTCATAATGTTTGTATACATCTTGGGATCTATTCTTGGTAAAGACAAGAATGTTAAATTTCAGTCGAATATTAGACTACATTGATTAGATTGTACTAGGAATTTAAGAATAAAATTATATAACCTTATCAAGTACAACAACCTGTTATCACTAGTAGATTGTAAAATTTTATATTTAAGGTTAAACATAAAAGAAAAAAGAAAAATTATTTTTAATATGTATAAATAAAACACTTTTTATGATACTTAAAAAGTTATATTATAAGTATCAATAATTTGTCATGACTTAATATCTGTAGACCCAAATCGTCAAAGGGAAAGTCCGTTCTGTACTAGAATCCTTTTCATTTTAAATAAATAAATTCTCTATTTTATGGTTCAAATTTAAAATGCGTTAAAATGTGACAAATAATACGTCAGATTTTTATGCCATTGGCCAGCTGTATTTAAATTTTTCATGCGAATTTGGTGAAGTTATCATTTTAGGAAGTTGGAGAAGTTTAATATAAAATAAATTATATGTATTATAGTTTAATAATATTAAATAAAATCAAATTACAATATAATTCTGTATTATATAAATATGAGAATTGATATTTTTGTAATTAAAATTTGATATTTGAATAAATTGTTGAAATCATGTTAGAGAAATCTTATCATTTTTTGCTTTGTCAAATATATAATTTTTTTTAAATTGAGCTTTTCAACTTTTTTATAATCTGAAATTCACTTAAACTAGAACCAATTCGAATAAAAGTACAACTGGGCTAAGCAAGAATGTTGGTTGCAATGACGAAACCGCGCCCGGCCCAAATTACTTGGCTCTCGCTAGTCATAAAAAATGGATAGAAATGCATTAAATGACCACTTTGACCCCGGGATATCTTTTCTCTTTCAGTTACCTTCCTTCTTTTCTCGAGTCATCCACAGAAATGGCGACACTAGAAACAACATTCTCTTTCTCCTGCTCCTACCCTTCATCATCTATACCCCCTTTACGCCCTAAAGCTTCACCCTCCACTTGTCTCCAATTTCTCCCTTTTATCCCTAAATTCTCTCTTCTCTCCTCCTCCAACCATTCAAGAAAATTAAGGAGGTTTGAAGTGTGCACATCAGTTCAGGAGGTAGAAATAGAAGAAAAAGAAGAGGAAACCCAGCAACAAGATCAAAGGAGAAAGCTTTTTGTACTCAATTTGCCCTGGTCTTTCACTGTTGCTGATATCAAGAACATCTTTAGCGAATGTGGAGCTGTCATAGATGTCGAGGTTCTCGACCCTCTAACTCTGAACATTATCTCACATACTTAAACAAAAGAATTCAGTTATGTACTATTGGTGATTTTGATGAATATTGGTTGTTTTTTTTGGTTGAAAATTTTAGATTATCAAGCAGAAAAGTGGGAAGAGCAGAGGCTATGCATTCGTCACGATGGCTTCTGGGGAAGAGGCTCACTCCGTTGTCGAAAAATTTGACTCTCATGTGAGTTGGTTGTTCTTAAGATTACATTGACTGGGTTGATTTTTTTTATTTAGTGTATTTATGTATGTGAATTGCTGTTTTGGGTGATTCTTTTTTAGTTGCTTTTGTCATACAATTAATTTAAACAGTAAAATCCACTAAATTTATGCAGAGACAGAGTTACCTATTTCTTGTATATGAAAATCCACTGAATTTGCAGTCTTGCCTGCTATAACTAATTATAAATGGAATTACGCCCTCTGTTCCAAATTATACTGATAAGTTGCCACTATTAGTTGGTCGATGATTGTTTAAGGAGCTGAAGTATCCTAGAGGGGACTAACACACTCTAGATTATAGTCCTCCCTGCATTACCCGAGCTTCCATTTTAATGTTAGGAGCTTAGGTGGAAGGGTAATATTGTTGGAAGAAAGTAGAGGAAAATGGCAATTTTATTATAAAACAGTTCCGTGTCCTTGGTATTGCTCTATAGAAGTCCAGAAAATGAAGGCTCAAAGATATAATGTTTTTTTTTTATGTAGGCATAAGTATTTGTTGATCATGTTTACTGCATTTCCTAGTTAAGTTATATGTAAGTATTCTCTCCATCCTGTAATGAATGTAACTAATGGATTTTATTTTTTGACTGAAAATGATTGCAAACTGCAAAAGTAATTCTAAACGATTGTATTTCCCCCCAACAAATGATATTTTGTTTCCATTACTTTTATGGGCAAGATATAATCATTTTGGAAAAGAAATACATTCATTTAAAGTTAACATTGTAATCATTTTCACCCCATAAGTACAACTCAGTTGTGACATTCATTGCTGGATGGAGGTTATATAAATTTCCATTTTCTTTTGCCTATGATATGGCGACGTCTCTATTACATTCAATTTCTTCTGCGGTCCAGGAAGTGTTAGGTAGGATTATCAAGGTAGAGTTTGCAAAGAGATTCAAGAAACCTTCACCTCCTCCGCCTCCTGGCCCACCACCTGGAGAGACACGGCATAAGCTGTATGTGTCCAATCTTGCATGGAAAGTCAGATCAAATGATCTCAAAGAATTTTTTGCTGCCAACTTTAGTCCAATTTCAGCTAGGGTTGTTTTTGATACTCCTTCGGGAAGATCTTCTGGCTATGGGTTTGTCTCATTTGCTACAACGGAGGAAGCAGAGACTGCAATTTCTGATTTAAATGGGAAGGTAAGTTGATTTAGTTTTTATGTTACATTTCATTTTTGTGCTGGGTATCTTCTACTCTACTTGGCAAGGAACTGTACTTTTCAATTTTTTATGATGATTTATGTTACATTCCACTTACGTGCTTGGCAGTGCCCCTAATTCTTATTACATACATAAACTGTTGTATACTTGTAAATTACAATTTGAGCAATTGGTGTATGTTTACATTTGGGCTATATGTAAGAAACCATTAGGCAGCCTGAAGAGTCTGGACCCTGTGAACTGAGGTTGTAATGCACTGGATCCTTTGACATTATGTTCACAATGATTGTCCTCATATTCAAACGACAGTCATGCTTGTGAGCTTGTGCATTTACCACATCACCTGACAATGGGCTTCACCATTGCACCATATATAATACATATATGGTGTATATTAGTATGTATTTGTAGATATCATAATTTGTTTGCTCTATTTTGTTTCGCTACATGCAATATTTATACATGGATTCATTTCTTTCAAATTTATGTGATACTATGTCTATGTGAGGTTGATAAGGAAGAACTAATTTTTTGTTCTTTCCTTACCTTTCTAATACAGGAACTGTTGGGCAGGCCAATTAGTTTGAAATTTAGTCAAAAAAGCATTGGTGAAGCTCAAAGTAAAGAGGAAAATACTTCTGAGGAACAACTTGAAGAGTCATAGTTCAGAATAAACTATTTGGGCTTCTTGATTTGTTGTTGATGGATAAAGAGGCAATAGCAAATATCTTCACATCAATGTGCACAAGAAGTTAATGAAGAGCATTATGTTCACGACAATTTTGCATTTACTGTAAATGCACTCTTTGTGAGTACTCCAAATTAACTGTTCATGCATCTACTAACTTTTTCATCAAGTTGAATGTTATATGTTACCTGAACTGTTTACATTTGTAAAGATTATTTATTATATGTAGTACATTTTGTTGTTACTTAATATTTTTCAGCATTAGCTATTGATAGCTCGTTGATAAGGTATTTGTTTGGATGTGAATTGAATGAGGACAATTGTCATGCTCTTGTTAATTACTCATTTTGTATTTTTTGTTGCAGTCTTCACAATACAGCACCAATTAACAAAACCAGTCTATACCTTCTCAAGTTTCTGATTGAAAAAATGTTGTATTTTTTCATGCTGAATATCAGTGGTAGCATTCAATTTACACTAGAGTATCAAGAGTACAATTCAAACAGTAATTGTCTAAAGGTATTTGTTTTTAAGGATTGTATATAGTTCTGTATTGAAAGAAGGATCTGTATCCCACAAATGACAAAACTGACTGAAATGATACAATTCAGCAAAGGAAATGATGCGTGATTAGATAGGTTATTTGAATTCCCCCCCCCCCCCCCCCCCCCCCCCGGTTAGGAAATGAGTCCAAGTTGAAGTCAGTATTATGTCTTTCACTTTTAAATGTAGGTTTTTTTTTTCCTCAAGCAAAAAACTTGAGTGTAGTGTACAAGTACTTACCTAAAGGTATTTGTTTTTAAATGTAGGTTTTAAGTCTACAGATGTTGAGGATATGTTCTGGTTGGTTGATGAGGCAAAGTCTCAACCACAATGTATAACTGAAGACCTTGGCAACAACTATACATTGAATAATGTCATTCAAAAGTTCAAACTGCAAATGCTACACAATTGTCTTTATATTAATTTAATAGAGCAAATGCACTTTAATTTTTTCATTCTAGTTGCATTTGAGGGGAGTGTTAAGTATGATATACACTCTATCTAATAGATTAATAAGCTTTTATACGAGTGGTTATGTTGAGCATGACAATCTACTACTCCCTGTTGATTGCTTTCAACTTAATTAAGGAATAGTATGTTAGTATTAATTGATTATTTAAAGCTTGACCCTTTTTAAGATCAAAACCTGGCTCGCCTCTTGTAAAGCACAATATCTGTAATTATCTAGTTCTATATATACATTCTATATTTCTATCAAATATCAATATATGAATACATACATTTATTTCGTATTATTGCCGTTTTACTGTTTCAATATTTTCACTTCATTCATAGTAAATAACCTGCAAAAAATCTGTTGTTGCTATTCCGTATCAATACTGACCATAATCATTCTCGTCTTGGTAACACCTTCAACTTTAACTCTGTTCTTTTGAGTTTTTAACAGTTCAATGTGGAATATTTGGGTGTATATATATGGACTCAAACTGCTATCGTTAATACCTCAAGTAAAATGACATTTTTGATGAATCTATGGTAAACTAAGATAACCTGTTAATATATTATTGAGACAAGCCGGCCCAGGATTTGATCATTCAAAGTCTCGTTTTCTTGTCAATTATATTACACCTAGTTATGATTCCAGTTATGTGATTTATGATATGTCGCATAGCAATAATTCGTAACATTATGCTCTTCCCTTTTTGGCTTCAATATGGAATAAGTCTATTGTGACCTGCACTCCATATGCAACATCTTTGTTGTATGGTAAAAGGTTATCATAATAACTAGAGACTGTGTAATGGTGATAATGAATTTTTTTAGGAGAAAATTAGATATAACTGGAGAATTTTTTTTATTTTTTTTTAACAGTTTTAACCAACCAAGTATTATACAATGAAAAAAGACAGTCAGGAGAGGCAACTTGTTAAAATATGAGAAAAGTATATTTCAAATTTTAGACAAGTTGGTAAAGGATTGGGAGGGGAGGGGGGACTTTGTAAAGTTGGAGACCACTGACAAAGTGAAAATGAGAAAGAGGAGATAAGAAAAGATGGTGGAGAGAGACAGAGAGGCTGACTGCAATTTTTGACTCCTCGTTTACTCCTTCAAGAAAGTAATATCTTAGATTCTTCTTGATAAACAGCAAGTGGTTTAGATACTGTTTCAACATTTTTAAACTTTACACTCTATTTTCCAGTATTTGAAGACTATTAAGTCTTTCTGAAGAGGTACAAGAGTCTGCTCTAAAATCCACTAAATTATGCTTGGTCTAACTTTAGTTTAACAAGCAAATATTAGTTCTACACCTGAAAGAACATAGATTATACATGGAATATATGTTACTGCTCTTGTAATGGGCATCTACTACCCATTACTATAATCCCACTAACAGGACCACTTGGATGCTCATGAAAAGAATATCAAATGATGATTATATCATAATCTTCCTGACAGTTCTTTGCCACTTTTTGCTTATGCTTCTCCCGCGTCTTTAATTTATTTATATTTTCCATATGAAACTCTTAATCCTAGATTTAAGCTTAATTACTTTGTTACGTCGGTTTGGTTCCTAATTCCATAGCCTTTAGTTTAGGTTTATCAGCCTCAAAACTTAGTATTTTTCTTGAAGGGTAGTTTTTTAAGGTTTCAACTTTAAACAATGCCCGGATATTTCTAGAGTATAATTTTAAGTCTAATCTGCCATTCAAGTCTTTTCTTCTTTTTTTGGGTATGTTATATATGTGGATTTCATTTTCTTATATATATATATATATATATATATATATATATATATATATATATATATAAAGTAAGCCTTGTTTCATGCATATATTAACTTTACCTGCAGCTAACTTGAACAATTTTTAAAGCATTGATTACTTTGATAAATTCCCAACCAACATGACAACCTTAGTCAACAAACCATTATCTCCAAGAAAGCAATTTAGAGAAAAGAAAAAGAATAGAAAAGAAAAAAAAAAGAAAAGGAGAAAAAGGAATACCATCAAGCCACCTTGTCTTCCTGTTTTCCCTCTGCTTTCCGTCTAAGCTTCCTTTGGCATTGCCTCTGGCTCTCCCTTTACCACCCTTCTTCAACAATTATTCATCCCAAGAGCTCTCTCTCACTCTCTCTGTTTACTTGCTCGTAAAGCCTTCTCAAGCTCTGATTTGCTTTAAAACTGTGCTTATATGCTGCTAACCACTATTAGAATTATTCCCAATCTCCCTTCTCTCCAAATCAGAGGCCACCCAATCTAAAAAAGTTCTAAGGTATTTTTTTGCCGTTTTATTGATTGATTTTTTTTTGTCATATTCTTTTAATGGCAGGGTGGTGCCACAAGTATGATACCATATTCTACTGAGATTGCCTATAAGCTCATAAATTTGCAGCACAAGTTTTAATTATGTGAGATTTTTTTTTAATCTTTCTGGTAGAAAGAAGAAACTGTTCTTCATATATTATGTTAAAAAGGAAGTAAGTATGTCCTAAAGTGGTGTTTAATATTTTCCATGGGGTCTTTAGGCAACCCAAAACCTTGGGTACCGTATATGAACACCAAGGATTGCTCACAGGGTTTTTGTAGTATATACTGCCCACAATGGTGCTATGTTATTTACCCTCCTCCACCACCCTTTGAATTCTCCGACGATAGTTCAGACCCCAGCTTTTCACCTCTTGTTATAGCAGTCATCGGAATTCTGGCAAGTGCTTTCCTCCTTGTTAGTTACTATGCCATAATCTCCAAGTTCTGTGGGAACATGGATTCAGCTAGAAGAAGAGAAAATCATGACCCTAGTGTGGAATTGGAAGAAAATCAAGACCCTTTAAACCATGAGCCCTGGCATGTTGCTAATAATGGTTTAGACGAGGCCTTGATCAAATCTATTACAGTGTGCAAGTACAAGAAAGGCGAGGGCTTGATTGAAGGGGCAGATTGTTCTGTTTGTCTAAGTGAATTTCAAGAAGATGAGAACTTGAGGCTTTTACCAAAATGCAGTCATGCTTTTCATGTAAAATGCATTGATACATGGCTAAGATCCCACTCGAATTGCCCTCTTTGTCGAGCTAACATTGCTCATGTTAATGCTTTGCCGCTTCAGCTACCTCCTCCAGTGACAGAATCTCCTGCGAGCAATGAAATATTTTCTCATGGCCACAGAGAAAGTACTGATATCGACACTGATGTTGGGGAAGAAGAAATTATGCAAGGCGATAGTGTTCCAAAGACTCCGACAAGAGCTCTTAGCGATTTAGGAAATTCAGAACAGAGGGATACTATACTTGAGATTTGGGAAGTTGAATATCAACACATTAGAAGATCAGTATCTATGAGTAATTTATGCCAAAACCGGGTTTCAATAGCGGATGTTATATGCATTAATCAAGAAGAAGAGGAGTGTGAAATCCTGCAGGGCGATGTTGGATCATCAAAAATGCGGGTAGCAGAAATGAGCAAGTGTAGCCATAGGAACAGAGTCTTGCATTGTGTTGCAAGTCCTGTTGGGATGAAAAGATCATTTTCCAGCGGGAGATTCTTGTTTCCTAAACGTGGAAGAGGGCAGAATATAGTAATTCCCTTGTGATTTTTTATTTTTTCTTCTCTCTATGAAACTTGTTTCCACAAACAGAAGTGTTAAGGGGATCTTGAATCATTGGATTTTAATAATCCAAAATTTGTGAGCATGAGAGTCTGTTGTGCAAGAATGATGAGTATTTATCAGTGTTAAGAATACGTATGTATTATTATTCTCTTTTACATTTCAGTTTACCCTATTAAAGTTAAAATTGTAAATTTGTGTTTGTTTTTTTTATTGTCAATCACGTGGATAATATTTTTTAAAAAAATATATAATAAGTGAGATATTCTTATAATTCTATATATTATACACTTTACAATTGTAATTCGAAATAAAAATTTATGACAATACGTAACAAGTTTTTTTTTTTTTTTTTTATATATATAAACGATAAAAATTGATTCAACAAATGTTTCAGGTACAATATCAACATATAATTAAAATGAAGATTTACTGACACAGACTTTGTTGCACTACAATATCTGTCGTTATAGGCAAGAGGAAGAAGTTCAATCCGATGAAACAAAGCCTCTCGCTTATGGGTTGGGACTTGGGACTCTAATTAAATACGAACAGACTCAACAAAGCCTATTGCTTATCGACTATATTTATATAAGACTCAACAAACAAACAAACAAACTAAAAACAAACCAAAACGCTTACATCGCCTACTAGCAAATACCAAACAACAAGCCCAACAAACCAAAGCCCACTCAAAGAGGCCCACCAGCAAACCTCCATATCACGTGCAAATAAGGATGTAAATCGAACCAACCAAACAATTCGGAACTCAATTAGTTAATAATATGATTTAAATCTAAGCATAAAAAATAGTTCGAATAAAGATACGGGTAGAATCTGAGCAAGGTTATACTCGACTCATTTAAGATTCAAACTACTCGAATTCTCGATTATGATTTGATACATACTCTATTAGATACTCGATACATTCTCTTATAATATATACAAAGCTAAATCAAATTAGGATAATTAATTATTATTTTATTTTATTTTATTTTTTATTTTTAATTGAGATTTTATATTTGTAAAGTGTAATAGTAAATATATTTTCTCATTTTTACGTAAAATAATAAATTTAATTTATAATTATATTTATTATAAAGCTAGTCATTATGTGGGAACTCGAATTCGAGCTTGAATTCAAAGCTCATGAGTAGTTTAAATATAATTCGATCCGAGTTGAATCGAATTCGAGTAATGAATATTCGAGTCAAGTCGAATATGAGTAAAGTTTTTCAAATACAATTCAAATCTGAGTGGAATTCGAGTATGAATTTAACTTTTTGAGTCAAGTTTGAACATCTCTGCATTTGGTTCAGTTCGACTCGTTTACACCATTACGTGCAAACCTACAAAGGAAAAAATATCTAAGAAAACCTCAACATATATATATATATATATATATATATATATATATATATATATATATATACACACACACACACACACACACACGGTCTCCTTCTTCAACGAATTTTAAACAGCAAACCAAAAGTGAACCGGTTATAACGACGATTTTTTCCGTCGCTATAGAATACAAAGCCGACGACATAGCAGTTCGTTTTTGATTCGCTGGAGAAGGGGATATATATATGTATACGATTCGGATCTTAAGCTCACCTTTTATCAAACTCACCTTGCTCACCCTCCTTTAGCGACGGACGGGGCGATGATTCGGTCCGTCACTATATATAGAACCATCTCTATATGTTGTTCGTCGCTAAAAGCTAAGACGACAGTGTTATATATAGCGACGGACCAAATCGTCGGTCAGTCCGTCGCTAAAGGGGGTGAGCAAGGTGAGCTAAATAAGAGGTGAGCTTAAGATCCGGACCGTATATATAGAAGAATATATGTCAAAGAATATTTAGAGCAAATTCTAAGAATAATTAAGAGAGCGAATTCAAATTAAATTTAATGGATTATTTTTGTTTTTATTGGGGTACATAAGCCTAATGAGTCTCTTTATAATGTTGAAAGTCTTAATTTTATCTTAAATGGTGTTTTAAATAATATGCTATTATTATATGAATTGAATAAATATCTTATAATTTATTTTATCTTACAATACTATTTGATTTATTTAATATCATATAATTTGAGATACATTTTATCGAAACAAAAAAATAAAAACCCAAATATTACTACCTAAATATATACAAAAAAATAAAAACCCAAATATTACTACCTAAATATATAAATCATACATTCTTAAATAGATTATAATTTATTCACCAAGTAAGAAAGTTTTATTGTTTTAGAAAGTTAATCTTATCTCCAAGTGTGTGAAATAAACAAGCATTGACTTGTTCTATAAAAAGACGTAATAAAATCCAAACTCTATCATTTAATATAATAAGTCAAAAAGGAAAAAGGTAGTGTTGTAATTACTAATTTAGTGTCATGCACATGTATCCATGTCCGTAACATATGCAGGCAGCCACAACCACAAGTCACAATTTAAAGTGAAAGCATTTTGTCGCACACACGGAAATGCTTTTATCTTACTCTTACTTATTTACCATCCCCTTTGAGATTAATTTAACCCATCCGTTTTTTAAAAATTATCATTTAAAAAAAAATAAATTTATTTTAATTTATTTATCGTTTATAATTTTTTAAAAGAATAAATTATTTAATTTTTTATATCATCTTGTCTCAAGAAATTCTCTTCATTGTATTAATAGTTTTTAACTTACCATAAAATGACAGTAATAAAATTTCAAATAAATTTTAATAATTTTTTTAATCCATGTACAAAATTTCTTAAACGACAATCTTATAGGAACGAATGTATTATTTGTTTATTATTCTATCTGCATTAATTACAAAACAAATCTAGCTTAGCTGACTTTCCTCCTAACTAATTTGTGTAGTTTTAGAACTTGAATCACGATATTAATTTATTTTAGTTTTATTTTTATGTATATTGTATGGTCATATCATATATGTAGAGTGTATAATCATGCTTTTCATGTAAAATGTATTGATGATATTCTGTAACAAAAATAAAATAGTATACATTAATAGTTATATTATACTTATTAGATAAAAGAATCTAATATTATGTCTGAATTAAATTTGACTAAAACTACTTAATAAACACGATCACATAACTATATCCTTTAGGATTAAGTTTTCATTTTACAATTTTATAAAGCAAAAAAAGTTCTATTATAAATGTAATGCAAAATTATATCAATTTTATTGAAATTATTATATAATCTTTGCTAATTTGGTTAAGGCATGCCATAAGTTTCATATATATATATATATATATATATATATATATATATATATATATATATATATATATATACCAAGAAAATTATTTTTCAAAAACTTTCATAAATTCTACAAAATTACAAATAAATATCAATAATAATAACTAGCCCATCGATAATATATTCTATTCCAAATAGATTAAAGGAGCTATATAACTAATGATTGTTGGGGTTGTTTTTGGGTTTACCTTAAACAGGAGGTGCCACCTTGGTTAATGGCCTGATCTTCCACAAGTGCAACGGTTGACTTAAATCTCCACCTCGTCAAGATCATAAGGCACTTTCTTTGAGGATCACAGTACGTACAATTCTAGAGCAAAATATTAGTAGCAAAGCATATATCCGATATATTCTCAATATCATTCTAAGACTATAGCGGACTTCAGCTTCACCCTCTAGATTTCTTTTACTAATCTCTTTGGATTAACATCCTTACTCATAGATGAGCCCTTATGTTTTCTGTCAAGGAACATTACCCAGATTTGTCATACCTCAGGGTTTGCTCTCGCCCTGGGTTCCATCACTTATGAGGGATTGTCCCCAAAAGCATGTGTGTTTGGTTCATGCCCAACCATTCCATCATCACTTGTAGAGGATTCGCTTACAAACCCGTGTCTTGGGTTAATGCCTAGCCATTCATGAATCATTAGGGGTTTTCCCCATGAAACAATGTCTTAGGTGGTTTCCCTAGATATCACTTATGGGAGAGTGCCCTATAAGCCAGTATTTGGGAATGGAGTCCCAGCCTCACCTTAACATTCATGGGTGATCAGTCCATGAAAGCTTGGTACGTATATAGAATTATCGATACAGGTTTCCCCTTCTTTTATCTTTTAGGAAGGATAGGTTTTCAAGGGACATTGTCTCTTTCAGTAGGTTCTTAGGGTAAGGCCCAAGATATATTATAGGTTCATGTATCTTTCTCCCTGCGGAGACTTTGCATTAAGGTTCAATTAAGATACATTTCATCAATGTTGGTTTCCCTAGGATAACTTAGCCCTGTATATATAAGGTTCCTATAAGATTGGTTTCATTAAGATCAATGTCCCTAGGGCATCATCTCAACCCTGGACAGATAAGGTTTCTTTCATTAAGGGTACGTGCCAGTCCCTAGGGTTACATCTTAGCCCTGACAACTAGATTTATTATCTCAATTCTATCATTGGGAAATATCCCAATAATTATTCATTTTTTTATTGTTCTATTTTATTATTCTTATTTCTCTTAATGTCACATAGATTAATATTTCATTTAGACAGTCAAATATCCAAAGATTACCTGTCATGTAGGTAGTCTAACATTCAAAGTTTCAGTGTCATGTAGAGCGACAATTATTCAAATGTTGTTTTGCCATGTAAGCACTCAAATATTCCAAGTTTCCACTACCATATATATATATATATATATATATATATATATATATATATATATATATATATATATATACATATATACAGTTGTGTAGTACACAATCGGTTATGGTGACGATTTTTTGCATGAATTATAAATCGTCGCAATAGCTCAAAAAATCCGCCGTCATAGTCCGACTGTGTTATATATATATAGACAATCTAACATTCAATTCTTATGAGTTAATGTCACTTTTTCATTGGCTCCCGTGGGTGGCCAATTTTGGGTACCAACAATAATTAATGAAAATTTATTTTGTTTTAAGATATTTAATGTTATTATTATTACTCCCTCCGTCCCAAATTAATTGCTCAATTTTGACTTTTTAAAATCAAATTGACCATTTTTAAAACTAATCTTTTTACTATTTTTGCTAAAATATAGGTGAAGAGATTATAACCAAAAGAAAGTATATACAATTTATTACTAATCCCAATTTTTAGAATTTTAGAAATATATTTATATATGCTTAATTATTAATTCTAAAAATAGTCAATTTGATTTAAAAAAGTCAAAACTGAGCAATTAATATAGAACGGAGGGAGTATTATTTATTAATGTATATATGTTAAAATAATTTGTGCCTTACACAATAATTAAACTAGTTAATTATTATATTAGTCAAAATCAAATAATGTCTCTAGAAGCTAGCTAGGTCCTCCAAGGTCTCAATCATTTTGGTCACCACAAGAAGACATGCATAGACCACGTTAAAATATTAATAAAAATAATACTGCTATCATATAACTGTGGCTCATATAATGTTTTATATATATATATATATATATATATATATATATATATATATATATATATTAATTTTGTATGTGAGACGGGAGCCCACAATATACATATATGTGTATGTGAACATTATATGAGTCTTTTTTATTTGATAATAACATTTTTGTATTAATAATGATACACGCATGTGTATATATATATATATATATATATATATATATATATATATATATATATTTTCTTTTATTGTTGCCAGCATTCCTTTGGTTTTGTTCCTTTGTGTAGGATAAGTATATATGCATATATATTTTCTTTTATTGTTGCCAGCATTCCTTTGGTTTTGTTCCTTTGTGTAGGATAAGTATATATGCATGTATCATTCTTATATATATATATATATATATAGTTGCATCAAATCCACAAAAGCCCCCCCTTCGCTTTCCCTAGCTTCAGCAGCAGCAGTATCTTGTCTTCACAACTATCAAAACCTCTCTTTATCAGGCATTCACACGCAGTATATATAGGTAATAAACTCTTTCAAAAATTTATCAATTGAAGTAACTCGGTTGTAAAATAAAATATGAACGTCCTCCTCTCTCTCTCTCTCTCTCTCTCTCTATATATATATATATATATATATATATTTCATTCATAAACGCACGACACTTCCCTGTGGGCAGGCAGGCAGGCAGGCAGTTCATACATACATTCTGTCACAAACCCTACCCTACACTTCTCGGTCAGCTCTCTTCTCACTTCATTCTCTTAATTCCATTTTATTCTATACTCTTCCTGCTTTAAGAAAAAAGTTTCATTTATTAAAATATTAAATATTAAGTAATATGTATTTGTTCTTAATTTGTATGCCCTTAAAAAAAATAAAAAGTTATTACTTTATTCGTGTGGTATGATAATAAATTTATGACGAAAGGAAATTGTGTACGTTATTTATAGTACTAATATCGTACTGATTAGTGAATTATTTTACAAAAAAAATAAAATAAATGATGTACAAACTTCTTTTGCTTTAAATATCAACGTATGACTGTAGTAGTAGTGTAGACCACAAAGCTGATTAATTCCCTAATCAATGATCAGCTATATATTTAGCACAATTAGTGATGTGTATGAGTATTTTTATACACATGAAACCTGAGGGAAACAACCTTTGATATATATATATATATATATATATATATATATATATATATTGTTGAAAGTCATCGATCTCAATTCGATTCTATTGGAGTTGTGAGAATTGGTTTTGATATTGCACAATATGCTACTCCACATAAGACTAATAAATAGAATTGAAGTTATAGTTAAAAAATAAAAAAATATGAAAAAGTTACCCATGCATAATCACTAGCTCGATCGAGAGCTCAATCAGACTAATCACATTAAATATTACAATTACACTCCAAAATTTGTATACCACACTTTCATAGAAATGAATGTTATAGTTAGATAAATTAAAATTGAATTCTTTAACTAATTAACCCCTCTACCCTACTTAGTGGAGACGACCATGTTTGACTCTTATTCAATTCCCCCTTAATTAATTATGTAATAAATTCTTATTAGTAAAACAATTAAAACTTAATTGAATATCTATGACTAATGTAATGGTGTGCATAAAAGAAACAAAGAGAAATTAATTAACTGATCAATGCATACAAAAAAAAATTAAAGGCCACGGGGTTGCATTTTGGTGATTCCACAAGATTATCAGTACTCTATATATAGGTTATGGGCAGCAAGCTAGGCTATGCTAATTAAGGTGGTAGGTCATGATCATCAGTATAAGGTAAGGGCATAGCTTCCTCTTCAATTATTCTAAGCATGTGGTGAACGGCACCTGCTATGTCATCTGCTGAATTGAGTTGGCATCCTTCTTCCACCTGCATGCAGTAGTATAATTTTTTTTTCAATTTTTAGTATACTTTTGAATATTTTCTAAAATCACTAGAAAAGATATATATATATATATATATATATATATATATATATATATATATAGATGTAGTCCTTTTCTTTCATTTTCCCTTTAGAAACAATCTAATGAGCAATGACATATACCTAAAATGCTGTCCCATACCTCTGTACACAAACACCAACATATATATACTAGCTAGAGTTAATGTTGATCCCCCCAATGCTTTAAGTACTGACCCTAAAAAGTTACCAACTAAAACAATAGTATATATTTTCTCTAAAATTTATCTTAATATATAAAACCACCCCATAAACAGAATAGTTACTCTTTCGGACGAAAATCAATCATACGTACGAGAGGCATTGCATGTCAGGCAAACTAAGTGGTCGAAAAAGAAAATTAATTTATGCCTTTCGCAGTCCAATTAAGTTTATAATATCAACGTGAGTCTGTGACTTTTAATAATAATTGTAACAGGTTTTGATGGATATATAGGCTACCTACATTGAAACAAATAGTACAAAAATATAAGGGTAAAACAAACACAATATTATTAGCTTTAAGTGGTACTTGATTACTTAAAGGAGCTGATAATTTTAGTTCAATTTTACTATTATAGCGTAATTGACACGTTAAATAATTGTACTATGTTCATTAAAATTTGTACGTAGAACTGGAAATGGCAAAATCTACCCTGAAAATATAATTTTTTCAACTTTAGGGACTACTTCAAAACTAAAGTAAATTTCGAGGGTAAAAATTATATGCATAACTGTGTTATTTTGAATGATCTCGTGCGTAATAATTCAAATGAAAAGTACTAGTACCAATGTACCATGTATAAAGTAGATTCTTGCATTCTATAGTCCTTTTCATCCGTAAAAGTTTGCATGAATTACTGTACAACAAACAAATAGTTTTATATATACATCATCTATATATGTATAAAGGTAGCTAGACATGCATAGTATTATTACCTTTGTACTGATGGAGTAGAGAACCAATGGGTCCAAGGTGGTGACGTTGAGGTGTAGTATGGTGAGATAAAGGTTGTGAAAAGCAGCAACCAATTTAGAGAGCTGGCGTAGCCGTTTTGGTGATAAAACACGAATATTAGCATGGGTTTCAACCAAGGTGACTTCAATCTCTGCAATTCCTCCATTATTACTACACCTATAATTGTAGAACTTGTTTGGAGTACTTTGAGTAGAGCAGCTGCTCATGTAATATTGAGGTTGTGCAAAAAATTGTGCAAAAGGAGTTGCTGAGGAGCAGCCTGCACTTAATAATGTCGCCGTCTCGATTCCTTCGAATCTCCGGCCTTCTTCTTGCAATAGTTGGAACTTTTGAGCTTCAAGGGATTGTAGGATGTGCTCAAGTTCCTTCACAAAATCTATAGCACCACCAACTATTGAAGCTTGATCACCCTATAGAAACCATATAATTTTTTTGAAATTCAGGGTTAGTTAATAGTTAATACATATATCCTTATTTGCTTAATTATAGGGTTTGAGGTGGGGTTGAGTTTATGATGAACCTCTCCACACATCACACTATTTTTACTACAATAAAGTGGTAAAATTATTTTCAGCCTTGTCTAATGAAAGATTAAAAAAAACACTAGCTTGGAAAAAGCCCTAATTAATATTTTATAGGCTTGGAATTTATAGTTGGATACTCCCTCTATTTCACAAAACAGAGTCTAAGTTGGATTTTTTGAATTAAAGTTGAAAACCCTATAATTTCAATTGATGTGAGTTTTGATTTTTTTTATATTAGTTAATATATAGTAGTACTTTTTTAAATAGTTTGCTTTATTTAAGTTTATATATATGGACTATTTAAAATCAACAATTTAAATTTTAATTAATGGTTAGGGAATGACTTGATGAAAAGGTTAAATTAAAACTCGTGGAATGGAGATAATATCATTTAATTATAACATGGTTTTTATTATTTAAGGAAGACTCTTGGTTGGTTATACTAGCTATATAAAGTTATTTCAAGGCCATTAATTACTATGTCTTAACCTATATATGAAAAATTAACAAAGAGTAGTAGTAAAGTTTTTTTTTTTGAATAGTTAGGTTGTGAATAATTACTTTGGATATTAATAAACACTGATAGGCCTCAAATTTTTAACTAGATATCACTTGTAATATTCACAGTATTAATAATTTAAGGTGAACTATTGCTTGCTGTTTCAGGTAATTTCCTAGCCCTACAAGTACATCTGATAAATTGACACAGAATATACTAGTAATAAAAGAACATAATATTAATTGTAGTGAAGTTGGAGTATTAAACAGCTAATTAAGTTGCAATTTCCCATTATATAGAACACATAATAATTATCTTGACTAGTCCAAACATTTAAACCTGCTTTAATTATAAGCCGAATTTTAGTCTAATTAAGTTTCAAATTCAAGTTTAATTTTCTTGTTTAATTAATCATATAAAAATGAATACAAAGGTAAGAAAAACAAACCCTTTGAACGTAAGATTCAGGCATGAGAGACCGTAAGACAGCAAGGTGTTCATTCATCTGCTTCCGGCGATTCCGTTCCACTGTAATGTGAGTCATTCTTTGTGTCTCAGCTTCTTCCTTGTTCTTGCATACTTTTGGCCGTCTTCTCCTTTTCTTCCGCCCTTGCACCGCTAAGTTCTGCCGCCTATCCGCTGTTTCCGGCCCAACTGAGCTGCGTCGGGGAGTCACTAAAGAAGCACCATTGAGAGAATCAGCAAAATATTCATGTTTTTCCAACAGGAAATTTGTATCTGAAGAGTCATTGCAGCTATATGGAGTTGCAGAAATGGTGTCATATATGATGAAGTCCAACATTTCAGTAGAAGAAAGTGCTTCCGTGGCCATTTCTCTCTTGTTATCTTGTAATGATTTTACAGGCCAATATTATCATTTTATAGAAATACCAAAGATACTGAACTTATGGTAGAGATGGCTTCTTTTTTACTCTCACATTTTAATTTGTAGCAGAAAAAGCACAACACCTTTATTACTGTAGTCTCACGTGCACCATACAATATCCCAAATTCTAACCCTTCATTTTAACCTCACCCTCCTTTCTTTCTCTGTCACTGTTTCTTGTTTTTGTTTTCCTTCCCAGTTTTCTTAGATGCTATCAAGCACACTGCCATAGTCTGTAACCAAGAGTGGTGGGGGACCCAGATCTATATACGAATTAGCATAAAAACAACATAACAAGCTGTGCAAAAGCTACTCTTTCACGTTCAAATTTTGACTTGGAGTTTGCAAAAAGGGACTGCCTCAACTTTCACTGATGTTCTCATTTCCATTTTTATATCAATTCCCTCCCTACCTACATAATAATAATAATAATAATAGATCAATGTATACTTGTAAAAATTTAAGAAAAATGATATATATTCAAATGTTTACTTTTATTTTTTTATTGTAAGTATTGGTGATAATTGTTTTAGAGATATGTGTAATAAGTGAGGTACTCAATCAAATTCTATATATTGATATGTTTTGTAATTATAATTTAACATAAATTTATTACGATACATAACAAAGACGTGTCATCTAATGAGTAAAAAATTTTAGGTCTTCAATTCCATTATCATATATTTTCTTCACAGATCCAATGGTGAATGTTGGTGCCTGCCTCTGACACAACCAGTCACATACAATAGATCACTTCATCAGCGGTAATTTTAATCATGAAAGGAATTTAGCTAGGAAATAAACCCAGAAAATTATAAAGATTAAAATCGCTTAAAATGTAACTTCACATACATGAACAAAAGGAAAGTAAAACTACTTAGTTTCAATATTTACATGATAATCCATCCTGCCCAGTGCCCAATGATGGAAGGGACTTTGTTGTCATTTTCTTATGTAATTATTACAGATATTATAGAAAGGGCATATCATATCGTACAATTTTAGCTAAAAAAAAATATCATATATATTGTACAGTACTAGACATGTTGCCCATGATTTTTTTAGTTTTCTTTTTGGCGTTCAAGTTACCAATGATTACACAAGACAATCTCCTTGGTTCGTCAAAAAAAAATTATTATTATTATTTTTGTATATATAAACTTTTAAAGATTGATGTGTTTATAGACGGGTGAGTCCATAATTCTGGGCATGGCCAAAAATTTCCGAGAATCATATCATACCAATAAACATTACAGACCCATGCATTCGCCTAGGCCAGGGCCATATCACCTTCCGATATGGTAGGCTCTCCAAATAAACAACTGCCCAGGCATTTAGATTAATTTATCCTGCGTCCGCCATCTCGGGAATTAAAGAGACCAGCAGTAGCTTCACAAACTCAATACTACTACTACTACTACTACTACTACATTTCATATCTGAATAATTAAGGAGTGTTCAAAAAATAAAAAAGACCGCAATGACATTAATTTTTATGTAGCAGAACAGAATTTGAATCCGATAATCTGAATAAAACATCGACCCAATCACAACTTTTGACCATAAAAATAACACAGAGATAGAGAAATCGTTTTCTAGTACTACGTACTGTGCTGGATTCCTTTCCCACATTTTCAACGACACAAGGGGGTGAAAAGGTTCTTATTTATAAGACCCAACAAAAGCAATAAGATTTGTTCTATTTTGTTTTGACACATTACTTGACATATTTATTGCTTTTGACCCGTAAATGGGTTAGGGGGTTGAAGATGATGGTTTTTTGGAAATTTTATTTTTAAGATTTATTTTTTATTATTTAAATGTGACTTTTTATTGTATTAAATAAACATTAAAATTCATCATGGATACACATGGATCCGTTCATCTCACGTGTATCTGCTTATTTGTTTCCATACCATTTTCTTAGATTTCTTTTTTTTTTTAAAATGCCATGTAGGTAATAAATAAACAAACATCCATTGAATTTAACAGAATAATATGATTCTTAAAATTTAATTAGTTAATTACATATTTTTAAAATACAGTTGTGTAATATTTAAAAGTAGACAATAATACCCCACAATAGGATAACACCCCACCCCCACATAAAAGCTAGAGGGAAAGTATATAGGAAACAACGGAAGTGTTGGTTATCTGGCGATGAGGACTGATGAGAGTGGTGGTGGTTGATTGGACCACGGTCCAAACTGTCAGAGAGTCTTTGGAGGGCCAGTGAATCCATGTGACGACCTAGCTACTACATGAGTGTATATTATCCACATTCAAAATCCCAATCCATTTCTTATCTTTCGGCCCCTCAATCTGCTAATGGCTTTGTCTTCATTTTCTCTTTCGTACCGGTGGTCTCTGTATGCAACCTATTCACAAAATCTATGGACAAAATACAAGTACATGGACATGAGTTGTGCTGCACATTATTCATAGGTTATACATACATAACATGGCCATGGCCATGTGTGTATCTACATGAATCATCATGCAAATGCATTGTGCAGGTTCTAAGGGGACCATGAGTTTTATGTAATATTATTCATTTTGATAATTTGATATATTGTACGGTACCCCCAAAAAAGGAAAAAATAAACCTGAATTCGGAAAGCCTTTCAGAGGCAACTTTTTCCATTTCATTTATACAAAATTACAACTACAACCGCCGACGCGTTCGGTATAAATATTCATATCACGTGACTAACTTTGCAATTCTGTTAATAAGATGCGGCCTAACCAAATTTTCAATTCATAATTAGAATAGATCTACCTACACTACGGTCTACCAAAATTTTAACTTAACACCATAAAAATCAGCAAAATAAATAAATAGTTACTTAAAGATTATTAGCACAGGCCACAGGGACTGCGGAAACAAACAGGGTATCCATAGACAAGTTCACCAACCCTGTCATCAAATTTGCCTGCACGAGTGGTTTGAGATTTGAGATTTGAGTTAGAAAGAAAGGTGCATCTCTTTTTAACTGATTTCAAAAGGAAATATCTCACCAGAAGAAATGAAAGCTTCTTTTAGGTCCAGGTATATAATATTAATCGCTAACATCTGCGAAATAGTGGAATGCGTCCCAGGAGTTTGAATATCACAACCATTCAAGTCATAACAACATTATCTTGATTGAAAGGGAATACAAAACCAGTAAGACTTCAGAACACACCAAATCAAGAAAATAATCATTCATACACAGCCAGTTTTGGGAATGCAACAGACACCGCGCGTAAACTTAATTATCCCATTCTCCTTTATAATTGCTGATCATGACAACCCTTCTTTGGCTCATGTCAAACTGTGAGATATATGTATGCATACAGTTCTTGGATTATTCTGAAAACAATTAACTATATAAGATATAACATTGATCGTGACAATAGAAGCCAGAATTGGTTGACACACAACCCACACAAAAAAGTAAGATATAAGAATGCTGTCTAATCCACTATCCTTAAAAGTAGATAATAAATGAGAAGAACCTGTAGCTTTAACGCCAATACATTAGTAACATAAGCCAGGTTGCACTGCAAAAGTATCTTCAATTAGTTTTAGGATACATTCATAGTGGCAGATTAATTCCAATTATAATGCTACTCGTAGATATCCCACATTTATCAGAAAACCAAATATAGCAACATGTTGTACCATTCTGCAGGAACGTCTTTCAACATGCCTGTCTAGAAACAAAGTTAATAGCCAGCACAAAAAAAATAATTACGGGGGGTGGGGGAGGGGAGTCACCTTGCTGTTGAATTGAAAAAAAAACAATAAACAAGAAAAACAAAAATGTGCAGATCTCCATATAAAGTTATACCAGAACAGGAGCAAGAATCCAAAGTCTAATTCTCGACCATTTATTTGGTCCCGTTGCAGTAGAATGATTTCCGAAGAAAAGACAACTGCCCAGCTGGACATCAACAAGATACATGCCCCTGTACCCGGACCCGGAGGAAGGAAAATGAGAAACACAAAGATCAACTGCTTGATATAATTTTATTATCAAGTGCCGATTTAGCACCTATAAATCTTTGACTAACATAGTCGGACCTAATTGGCTACATACAGACCTGAATTCTTAACTATTTCCTCTGAGGTTATTCTATCAGTTTTAGGTTTTGAATCTTGAGTACAGATTGTTTTTCTAATAAACAATAATTTACTAAAGCAGAGTCAAAAATGGTGCAACCCAGAATGTAGACAACTTATGAGAAACTTTAAGTTGCCTACCAGAATCAGGAAACAGGAAATAGCATAAATGCGCACCAAAACATGCAAGTCCAGATGCCCACCCAAGTCACGTCAAAAAGTTAAACAGAAAATCCACCCCAATCAATACAAACCAGAAATGCTGGATCATCAATCCTAAATACCTGATTCACCCCATACAAACAAAAAAAGAGAGCTAAATCCTTTCTAAGTGTCGGCTGCTCCTTTTAAACAATCAATGCTAGCATAGGCACAAAGGAAAAATATTCCATTTTTTCCATTGAATATACATAGAACATATATAGGACTACTTCTGTGTTTATCTTCTAACATGTTACAATTTCCCTCCACTTTTACCCCTAACCTAAATATTTACAAATCTTCAGGAATTTGATTTGGCTTAACAGATGAAGAAAAAAGTAACAAAAGATTTTCCGGAGAGAAAATTATGAAGTGGAACAAAGATGTGCCACATTCCACAAACAACGATCCTGTATAATGATTGTGGTACACTTGACCATTACATAAACTACAGATTTATGAAAGATATCTGATCTGGCAAGCCCACAATAACCCTGAGGTGCAAATATCTCAGCTGTATTTACCAAATGGACACTATCTATCTCAAAAATAAGCACTCAATTATAACTAAAGAAGGGTACCTGTTAGTATTAATGAACCTAGAATCCCGCTAAAACTTGGGGGAATGTTAACTATTGATGTTAGGATAGATAAGGCGGCAAGTGTAAAAAAGAAGTTCCACTGCAATCCATATTCCCCCACATGAACCTACACGGAGAAAAGCAACTAGAATTAAGTATAAAAAGTAGAGCGAGAAAACAATTTAAACCATGTACCCTCAAAAGATATTGATACAGTACAATATACAATACCTTATTGTGGTGCAGTGGATACTTCAGTATACATAAGAAACATTATCCACAGAAGAAAAATTGCAAGTCTTCATTAGCCGACTTCCTACCAAAAATATATGCATCAAATAAAAGCATTGGAATGAAAATAAATTAGAATTCACAATGTAAGAAGATATTCGTGGCATGTATCAATATTGATCTTTTCTATCTTACAAGTAAGAAGTGAAATCTAGAAATATCAGTAGACAGAGAGACCTGTAAGGAATTTTTAATATAACAAAGGTCGGCACAATTGCTATTCTATTCTCACATTAATACATTATTAAACTTAAAATTACTCCCTCCGTCCACCAAAGGATGGCATAAGTACCAAAAATATTGTCTCCAAATTCCAAAGAATGGCTCAAATACATAATTTTGTATTACAAAGACATAATAACCCTCAAAGTAACAGTACTACTATATCACATCCTTGTCTAATAATGAAGTGTGCCTACTAGTTTACCGCGAAGTATAAGACCATATGTTGAGTTATGGGCTGAAGGTTCTGACTATGATTGCCATCTTTAACCATTTAATGATACTGTCATGCATATACTTCAGTGGTGTTTTTTTTAGGCTACTTCGATGTTTGCTTGATAGCTATGTGGTGAGATATTTTCTTATACCAACTGTGACGCCCCCAAAATTAGGTATACATCACCCATCTTGGGTCGTCAGATACATAGTACAGAATACAAATACAACTTACTAATACAACTGTCGTGTACAATACGACAAAACATAAACTGTGAGTTTGAATACAAATATTATCTTCTAGAGAGTATTCATACTCAAAAGGAGTCCTCATTACATTTATTAACACACTATTACATAGAATAGTGAGGACTACTAACTAATACTATCATTCGGACCATCACTCCGTTCCCCGACTTGCCCCAACTACGTTCTCATTTCCTGAAGAGAACAGTGAAAGAAAGGGTGAGCTCAACTAGCCCAGTAAAAAATATTATGACTAAGATAATGCAGAATAAATTATCATTAGCCTTCAACAGTGTTAAACTGATAAAATATAATAGACATCAAGTTTAACTGCAGCGGAACAAGCAATCCATTAAAAGAGTCAAGTAGAAAATAAACTCTACTATCTTTTATGATTTAAAAGGTTTTTCAACACTGTTATCGCTGGGACTCAGCTTAATAAAATAATTCACATCATCGAATCACCCCTGCACTACGGCCAAGGATATTCGTGTATTCATTAATGGTCATGATCATGCCAAAAACTGTCCATCAATGCACTACGGGCCAATGAGGACTTTTACCACATCATTTGTAACATTACGGTCATGATTATACCGAATAACCCCTGGTCATAATCATACCAAGTCCATCCATGCACTACAGGCCACAGATGACTTTCAACATTTTATAAACATGAGGATGATGACAATGATATAAGAATTCAATAAAACAAGTTCAAGAATTAATTTATCCAAGAATTAACAACGTTCAAATTGTCAACATGATACTGCTTTGTGGAGTAAAATTCAAGAATGCTTAGAATAATATTTTCATGAAAAGATACTGGATGAAACGCAATTATCAAGGATATTCCACTAATTTCATGGAGTATAGAAGTTAAAACTTAACCAACTGAGTATAATAAAGAATGGAATAACAAAAGAAATCACCCGGCATGCGATAGACCGCACAGACAGGTTATTCCAACAGAATAATAAATAATAGAACCAGGTCCGGCGTAAACGCACAGACAGGATATTCCGACAGAATAATAAATAATGGAACCAGGTCCGGTGTAAAACACACAGACAGGATGTTCCAACAGAATAATAATAAAAACGGAACCAGGTCCGGTGTAAAACACACAGACAGGATGTTCCAACAGAATAACAGAAGAATGTCACCAAGTATAGGGCAGACCACGTATACAGGTTATTCCAACAGAATAATAAGAAATGGAATAACAACAGTTCTCTTCATGAATAAGAAAGAATAACACCCCTTACCGTTTTAAAGAAGAGCTGAAATAAGGAAGTAGTTAAGTAGCAGAATACTCTTCTTCTCTCTCTCTATAGTTTCTCTCTCTAGAGTTCAGTGAATTCGTAAGAAATAATGAAGGAATGAACTGCTATTTATAGAAAAATAGAATGCATAGTAACTAATCCATGAACGGTCCAGATTGATTACTTTAATCTGACGGTCCATATTTAAAGAAAAATCTTTTAAATAAAATATAATATATTCTATTTATAGAATAACTTTAATAAAGTATTCTGTTTTATATAAAAAGATGTTTCTGTTTTATTACGTTAATAATACGAATAAAACAAAACTTCATTATCGCTAAATAATTCATATTATTAACTGACAATAATTGAATCAAACTGAGTGACTTCTCACATAAGCATTAATAATCAATACCGTGTGTTACTATACAACCACACGTATTACTGTACTTTTACTACCGAGTAGTTCAACAGTAACAATTGTAAAACTTCCGCCGTTATTTTTAATAAAATATTTTTGTCGTTTTCTCAATCCGACAATAATTCCGTTGTGGGGTCCACCAATGATTGTGCCGTTGTACGAATATTCCCTGTTAAAACGAATATTTTTCGACCAATCGAATATTATATAACAACTTGCGTACTTTGTAAAATTTATAAATATTACCCACAACTATAACATTATATCAAATTAACTCCATAATATTCAAAAATGATATTTATAGAAAATTCATCTTTATTTATAAAAGTTGGGATCTTACAACCTCCCCTTCTTATGAAATTTCGCCCTCGAAATTAGGGTACATACCTGGTATGTCGAAGAGGTAAGGATACATTGATTTCATTTCAGATTCTAACTCCCAAGTCATTTCCTCAACATCGTGGTTTCTCCACAAAACTTTGACTTGAGGTATAACCTTGGAGCGTAGAATATGTTCCTTCTTATCCAAGATTTGAACAAGAACTTCTTCATACGTCAAATCCTCCGCTATTTCGTCCGGTTCTAACTCAATAATGTGGTTCGGGTCTTCCACATATTTGCGTAACATGGATATGTGAAAAACGTTATGAACACGAGACATACTTGGCGGTAAAGCGAGTCTATAAGCCACAGTTCCTACTCAAACGAGGATTAAAAATAGACCGATGAATCGAGGATTGAGCTTTCCTCTCTTTCCAAATCTCGTAACTCCTTTCCATGGAGCAACACGTAAGAACACATGATCTCCTACATCAAATTTCACGTCCTTTCGATGAAGATCAGCATAACTCTTTTGTCGATCTTGTGAGGTTTTTATACGTTGTCGGATCGTTTGAATCTTTTCTGTAGTCATACGTACCAACTCCGGTCCCAACAACGTTGCTTCACCCACCTCATCCCAGCATACTGGAGAACGACATTTTCTTCCATACAATGCTTCGAATGGAGCCATGCCAATACTTGTTTGATAACTGTTGTTGTAGGAAAACTCCACCAATGGTAAGAACTTGTCCCAACTTCTCTTAAAATCAAGGACACAGAGTCTTAACAGATCTTCAAGAGTTTGAATAGTCCTCTCTGATTGTCCGTCCGTCTGAGAATGATATGCTGAACTAAATCGTAAATCCGTGCCCATAGCTTTTTGTAAACTAACCCAAAATCGTGAAGTGAATCTTGGGTCTCGATCAGAAACTATGGATACTGGCATACCATGCAGTCTTACAATCTCGTTTATGTATATACGAACAAGACGTTCAAGTGTATAAGTTTCTCGTATCGGTAAGAAATGAGCAGACTTGGTCAATCTATCAACAATGACCCAAATCGCATCAATACCTTGAGAAACCCTAGGAAGACCGGTAACGAAATCCATGGTAATGTGCTCCCACTTCCATTCAGGAATTTCAAGTGGTTGCAATGGACATTTTGGTACTTGATGCTCCGCTTTGACTCGTTGACAAGTTAGACACCTTGAGATAAACAGCGCTATCTCTCTCTTCATATTGCTCCACCAAAATGTATGACGAAGATCATGATACATTTTGGTACTTCCAGGATGGATTGCAAACGGTGTGTTGCGCGCCTCCATCATAATTTCATACTTTAAATCAGGGTTGTTAGGAACACAAAGTCTGGAGTTGACTCGAAGTATTCCTTCTTCGTCGATTCTTGCTTCCGGCATAGCACCTTCTTGCACTTTCTTCCTCATACGTATCAGCTCCAGGTCTGTAGCTTGAGCAGCTTTAACTTTATCGATTAATGTTGGTTCTACTCGTATATTCGTCATCATCACATGGGTCCCTGGAGTCTTTAACTCTATCTCCATCCTTTGCAAGTCACACAAAATGGGCTTTTGTGTTGACAATATCGCACTCATACTTGCATATGATCTTCTACTCAATGCGTCAGCTACCACGTTCGCTTTTCCAGGATGGTATTGAATGGTATGATCATAATCTTTCAACAGTTCAAGCCAACGTCGTTGTCACATGTTGAGTTCCTTTTGAGTGAAGAAATATTTGAGGCTTTTATGATCCGTAAAGATCTCCACCTTCTCCCCATACAAGTAATGCCTCCAAATTTTAAGTGTAAAGACAACAGCTGCCAACTCTAGATCATGAGTAGGATAATTCCTCTCATATTCCTTGAGTTGTCTTGATGCATAGGCTATGACTTTTTCATGTTGCATGAGAACGCATCCCAACCCTTTGCTCGAAGCATCACTGTAGATGACAAATCCCTCCGAGCCAGATGGTATTGTTAGAACAGGTGCTGAAATGAGTCTCCTCTTGAGTTCTTGAAAACTCTTCTCACATTCATTGCTCCAACCGAACTTTGTATCTTTCCGAGTCAGCTGAGTTAATGGAGTAGCGATTTGAGAAAATCCTTCCACGAATCTCCGATAATAACCAGCTAAACCAAGAAAGCTACGTACTTCGGTCACTGATTTAGGTTGCTCCCAGCTTTGAATAGCTTCAATTGTAAGACCCCAACTTTTATAAATAAAGATGAATTTTCTATAAATATCATTTTTGAATATTATGAAGTTAATTTGATATAATGTTATAGTTGTGGGTAATATTTATAAATTTTGCAAAGTAAGCAAGCTGTTATAAAATATTCGTTTGGTCGGAGAATATTCTTTTTGTCGGGGAATATTCGTACGACGGCACAATCATTGGTGGACCCCACAACGGAATTATTGTCGGATTGAGAAAACGACAAAATTATCTTTCTATAAAAATAACAGCTGAGGTATTACGTTAAAATCGTTAAAACTGTTGAACTACTTGGTAGTAAAAGTACAGTAATACGCGTGGTTGCATAGTAGCACACGGTATTGATTATTGATGCTTACGTGAGAAGTCACTCAGCTATACTCAATTATTGCTACAGTAATTGCTGCATCATATCTCTTAAATTATTGTCATAGTATCATCTGTATAATATGTTATATTATTGAGACGTTGTGGTAAGTTTGGTTATTTTATGGGGGGTCATATGTCATCATCTAAGAGTCTCTTTGTCAATAGTAATTACCGTCGTCAATAGTAATTACCTTCGTCAATAGTATTTACCTTGGTCAATAGTAATTACTTTCGTCAATAGTAGTTGTCCCTTCAATATTACCAAGAGTCATTTGACCCTTCGTTAAGACCAAGAGTCATTTGACCCTTCGTTAAGACCAAGAGCCACCCTCAGTTTTTCTATAAATAGAGGCCTAGGGCTTCATTATTTTTCACGAATTCATTCAAGCTATAGAGAGAGAAAGTATAGAGAGAATAAGAGAGAGAGAATAAAAGTATTCTGCTACATCACTTTTCCAATATCCAGTTCTTTTAAGGTAAGGGATATTATTCTTTAGTATTCAAGAAGAGAATTTCTGTTATTCCATTTCTTTATTATTCTGTTGGAATAACCTGTATATGCGGAATACCCTATACTTGGTGACATTCTTCTATTATTCTGTCTTTGTTATTCCGTTGGAACATCCTGTCTGTGCTTTACGCCGGACCTGGTTCCGTCTTTATTATTATTCTGTCGGAATATCCTGTCTGTGTGTTTTACACCGGACCTGGTTCCATTATTTATTATTCTGTCGGAATATCCTGTCTGTGTGCTTTACGCCGGACCTGGTTCCGTCTTTATTATTATTCTGTCGGAATATCCTGTCTGTGTGTTTTACACCGGACCTGGTTCCATTATTTATTATTCTGTCGGAATATCCTGTCTGTGTGTTTTACACCGGACCTGGTTCCATTATTTATTATTCTGTCGGAATATCCTGTCTGTGCGTTTACGCCGGACCTGGTTCCATTATTTATTATTCTGTTGGAATAACCTGTCTGTGCGGTCTATCGCATGCATGGTGATTTCTTTTGTTATTCCATTCTTTATTATACTCAGTTGGTTAAGTTTTGACTTCTATACTCCATGAAATTTGTGGAATATCCTTGATATTTGCGCTTCATCTAGTATCTTTTCATGAAAATATTCTCCTGATCATTCTTGAATTTTACTCCACAAAGCAGTATCATGTTGACAATTTGGACGTTGTTAATTCTTGGATAAATTAATTCTTGAACTTGTTTTATTGAATTCTTATATCATTGTCATCATCCTCATGTTTATAAAATGTTGAAAGTCATCTGTGGCCTGTAGTGCATAGATGGACTTGGTATGATTATGACCAGGGATTATTCGGTATAATCATGACCGTAATGTTACAAATGATGTGGTAAAAGTCCTCATTGGCCCGTAGTGCATTGATGGACAGTTGTTGGCATGATCATGACCATTAATGAATACACGAATATCCTTGGCCGTAGTGCAGGGGTGATTCGATGATGTGGATTATTTTATTAAGCTGAGTCTCAGCGATCACAGTGTTGAAAAACTTTTTAAATCATAAAAGATAGTAGAGTTTATTTTCTACTTGACTCTTTTAATGGATTGCTTGTTCCGCTACAGTTAAACTTGATGTCTATTATATTTTATCAGTTTAACATTGTTGAAGGCTAATGATAATTTATTCTGCATTATCTTAGTCATAATATTTCTTACTGGGCTAGTTGAGCTCACCCTTTCTTTCACTGTTCTCTTCAGGAAATGAGAACGTAGCTGGGACAAGTCGGGGTACGGAGTGATGGTCCGAATGATAGTATTAGTTAGTAGTCCTCACTATTCTATGTAATGGTGTGTTAATAAATGTAATGAGGACTCCTTTTGAGTATGAATACTCTCTAGAAGATAATATTTGTATTCAAACTCACAGTTTATGTTTTGTCGTATTGTACACGACAGATGTATTAATCAGTTGTATTTGTATTCTGTACTATGTATCTGACGACCCAAGATGGGTGATGTATACCTAATTTTGGGGGCGTCACAGTTGGTATCAGAGCTTAGGGATATGATCCCTGGCTAAGATGTGAGAATAGAACTAGGAGGGGAGAGACGGGGAATTCCTTCGCTAGTATGACATACCTAAGTTTATTTGCATGGTATTTAATTGGTCGGTCATAATATAAGGATAATATATGACATATCAATTAATTTTTATTTTGTGGCAGTATCTGAAAATGGCATCTGAGAATGTTGAGAATAGCAATGGAGCACAGACGACTGTTGATTCACCACATATCAATAATCAGGATAATGTGCATCAGGAAGGTGTCAATCCTCATGCAAACAACAACACTGACCAAATGATGAATGATCAAATGTTCAGAGGCTTTATGCAATTCATGCAACAACAGGTGAAAGCGGCTCCTGTCCACAACGTAGGTGGAAATACTGGAAACTCTCAGGCGGTCACCGCTAAACAGTTTAAGGAGCTGGGACCACCGGAGTTTAAGGGAGAACCCAAACCACTTGTAGCTGAAACATGGATAAAGCAGATCACCAAGATATTTGATGTCTTGGGTTGCTCCGAGGAGCAAAAGGTTCCCTTTGCCGCCTTTATGTTGCGAGGAGAGGCAGATTACTGGTGGGAATCGATAAAGCGTACTCAACCTGCCGCACTGAAGATGTCTTGGGAGAAGTTTCAAGATCTGTTTAACGACAAATACTTTCCCGAGAGTATTCGTCACATGAAGGAGGTGGAGTTCATCAAATTGGAGCAGAATAATATGACCGTGTCGCAGTACGAGGCAAAATTTGCGGAGTTATCCCGGTTTGCGTCCCACCTGGTGGATAATGAAGAAAGAATGACGCGGATGTTTTTAAGAGGTTTGAAGCCGGAGATACGTCAACATCTTGTTTCTCATAAACTGTGTTTGTATTCAGATGTTGTAAATAGGGCTCAGTTGGTGGAGCGCGATAACGAGACAACGCAACCAAAAGAGAGCAGCCGGCAAAATGATAATACCAGTGAGAGCAGTCATCGAAGCGGTGACAACAAGCGTGGAGGGAATCAACAGGCCAGAAATGGTAACCACTTCGGTGGTAATCAGGGCCAAAACAATAAGAATGGACATTTCAAGAAGAGGAGATTCAACAATGATGGAAAGACGTCAGCACCAGCACCTGTCGTTAAGGAAGGAGAACGACCACCTATCATATGTTTCAAATGCGGGGGGAGGGGCACATCAGTCCAAACTGCGCGATGCCGTCCAAAGCATGTTATAATTGTGGAAGAGAAGGTCATTTAGCCCGATTTTGTCGTTTACCGAAGACAAATTCAGCTAGGATGGAGGCACCAAAAGCCGTCCCAGAAAAGTCAAAACCGGTTGTGCAAGGGAGAGCGTTTGTTGTGAACTCCCAGAGAGCAAGGAACCCGAATGAGGTCATCACGGGTAAGCTTATCATAAACTCTAACGAAGTTTATACTTTATTTGATACCGGTTCAACCCATTCTTTTATTTCTCCTACTTGCGCTCATCGATTAAATTTGATTCCGGAGAAATTAGACTTTGACTTATCTGTTGAAACTCCATTGGGAGAAACCTTCATTACATCCACGGTTTATAAGTCTTGTTTGGTTCAAGTTGGTACCCACACATTACCTGTCGATCTTATTTCATTAAAAATACTTGCATTTGACGTGATTCTAGGGATTGATTGGTTAACTACTCATCATGCAAAAATTGATTGTTTTCGTAAGGTTGTTAGCTTTCATATTCCTAATCGACCTATTATGCGAATTCAAGCAACCAAACCATTAAAATCAATCGCTGTCATCTCAAGCCATAAAGCTATTCGTTTATTGAAAAACGGATGTCAAGCTTTCTTAGCTCATGTCACAGATCTAAACAAAAATACGTCAGTTTTGAATGATATTTCTATTGTTAATAAATTCCCTGACGTATTCCCTGAAGAACTTCCTGGCCTACCCCCAGAGCGTGAAATTGAATTTTGTATCGACCTTGAACCCGGTACAAAACCCATTTCCAAAGCCCCATATCGAATGGCTCCTATTGAACTTCAGGAGTTAAAGATCCAACTGCAGGAATTGTTAGACATTGGCTTTATTCGTCCTAGTACTTCTCCTTGGGGAGCTCCTGTTCTATTCGTGAAGAAGAAAGATGGGAGTATGCGACTTTGTATTGATTATCGGGAGTTGAATCATGTCACCATCAAAAATAGGTACCCATTGCCACGTATTGATGACCTGTTTGACCAGTTGCAAGGAGCACAATTCTTTTCAAAGATCGATCTTCGTTCTGGATATCATCAGCTGAAGGTTAGAACTGAGGATATTCCAAAGACGGCTTTTAGAACTCGGTACGGGCATTATGAATTCCTAGTCATGTCCTTTGGATTGACTAATGCTCCTGCTGCCTTCATGGATATGATGAACCGGGTATTCAAGGAATATTTGGATCACTTTGTGGTCGTCTTTATTGATGACATCCTTATTTATTCCAAAAGCCGTGAAGATCATGAGCAACACTTGAGGCTGGTACTCCAAAAGCTTCGTGAATACAAGCTTTATGCCAAGTTGAAGAAATGCGAGTTCTGGCTGGAAGAGGTAGCATTCCTTGGGCACGTAGTATCAAGTCGTGGAATATCGGTTGACCCGGCAAAGATTGAAGCTATTCAAAGCTGGGAGCAACCTAAATCAGTGACCGAGGTACGTAGCTTTCTTGGTTTAGCTGGTTATTATCGGAGATTCGTGGAAGGATTTTCTCGAATCGCTACTCCATTAACTCAGCTGACTCGGAAAGATACAAAGTTTGGTTGGAGCGAAGAATGTGAGCAGAGTTTTCAAGAACTCAAGAGGAGACTCATTTCAGCACCTGTTCTAACAATACCATCTGGCTCGGAGGGATTTGTCATCTACAGTGATGCTTCGAGCAAAGGGTTGGGATGTGTTCTCATGCAACATGGAAAAGTCATAGCCTATGCATCAAGACAACTCAAGGAATATGAGAGGAATTATCCTACTCATGATCTAGAGTTGGCAGCTGTTGTCTTTGCACTTAAAATTTGGAGGCATTACTTGTATGGGGAGAAGGTGGAGATCTTTACGGATCATAAAAGCCTCAAATATTTCTTCACTCAAAAGGAACTCAACATGCGACAACGACGTTGGCTTGAACTGTTGAAAGATTATGATCATACCATTCAATACCATCCTGGAAAAGCGAACGTGGTAGCTGACGCATTGAGTAGAAGATCATATGCAAGTACGAGTGCGATATTGTCAACACAAAGACCCATTTTGTGTGACTTGCAAAGGATGGAGATAGAGTTAAAGACTCCAGGGACCCATGTGATGATGGCGAATATACGAGTAGAACCGACTTTAATCGATAAAGTTAAAGCTGCTCAAGCTACAGACCTGGAGCTGATGCGTATGAAGAAGAAAGTGCAAGAAGGTGTTATGCCGGAAGCAAGAATCGATGAAGAAGGAATACTTCGAGTCAACTCCAGACTTTGTGTTCCTAACAACCCTGATTTAAAGTATGAAATCATGATGGAGGCGCACAACACACCGTTTGCAATCCATCCTGGAAGTACCAAAATGTATCATGATCTTCGTCATACATTTTGGTGGAGCAATATGAAGAGAGAGATAGCGTTGTTTATCTCAAGGTGTCTAACTTGTCAACGAGTCAAAGCGGAGCATCAAGTACCAAAAGGTCCATTGCAACCACTTGAAATTCCAGAATGGAAGTGGGAGCACATTACCATGGATTTCGTTACCGGTCTTCCTAGGGTTTCTCAAGGTATTGATGCGATTTGGGTCATTGTTGATAGATTGACCAAGTCTGCTCATTTCTTACCGATACGAGAAACTTATACACTTGAACGTCTTGCTCGTATGTACATAAACGAGATTGTAAGACTGCATGGTATGCCAGTATCCATAGTTTCTGACCGAGACCCAAGATTCACTTCACGATTTTGGGTTAGTTTACAAAAAGCTATGGGCACGGAGTTACGATTTAGTTCAGCATATCATCCTCAGACGGACGGACAATCAGAGAGGACTATTCAAACTCTTGAAGATCTATTAAGACTCTGTGTCTTTGACTTCAAAGGAAGTTGGGACAAGTTCTTACCATTGGTGGAGTTTTCCTACAACAACAGTTATCAAGCAAGTATTGGCATGGCTCCATTCGAAGCATTGTATGGAAGAAAATGTCGTTCTCCAGTATGCTGGGATGAGGTGGGCGAAGCAACGTTGTTGGGACCGGAGTTGGTACGTATGACTACAGAAAAGATTCAAACGATCCGACAACGTATAAAAACCTCACAAGATCGACAAAAGAGTTATGCTGATCTTCATCGAAAGGACGTGGAATTTGATGTAGGAGATCATGTGTTCTTACGTGTTGCTCCATGGAAAGGAGTTACGAGATTTGGAAAGAGAGGAAAGCTAAATCCTCGATTCATCGGTCCATTTTTAATCCTCGATCGAGTAGGAACTGTGGCTTATAGACTCGCTTTACCGCCAAGTATGTCTCGTGTTCATAACGTTTTCCACATATCCATGTTACGCAAATATGTGGAAGACCCGAACCACATTATTGAGTTAGAACCGGACGAAATAGCGGAGGATTTGACGTATGAAGAAGTTCCTGTTCAAATCTTGGATAAGAAGGAACATATTCTACGCTCCAAGGTTATACCTCAAGTTAAAGTTTTGTGGAGAAACCACGATGTTGAGGAAATGACTTGGGAGTTAGAATCAGAAATGAAATCAAGGTATCCTTACCTCTTCGACATACCAGGTACGTACCCTAATTTCGAGGGCGAAATTTCATAAGAAGGGGAGGTTGTAAGACCCCAACTTTTATAAATAAAGATGAATTTTCTATAAATATCATTTTTGAATATTATGGAGTTAATTTGATATAATGTTATAGTTGTGGGTAATATTTATAAATTTTGCAAAGTAAGCAAGTTGTTATAAAATATTCGTTTGGTCGGGGAATATTCTTTTTGTCGGGGAATATTCGTACGACGGCACAATCATTGGTGGACCCCACAACGGAATTATTGTCGGATTGAGAAAACGACAAAATTATCTTTCTATAAAAATAACAGCTGAGGTGTTACGTTAAAATCGTTAAAACTGTTGAACTACTCGGTAGTAAAAGTACAGTAATACGCGTGGTTGCATAGTAGCACACGGTATTGATTATTGATGCTTACGTGAGAAGTCACTCAGCTATACTCAATTATTGCTACAGTAATTGCTGCATCATATCTCTTAAATTATTGTCATAGTATCATCTGTATAATATGTTATATTATTGAGACGTTGTGGTAAGTTTGGTTATTTTATGGGGGGCCATATGTCATCATCTAAGAGTCTCTTCGTCAATAGTAATTACCGTCGTCAATAGTAATTACCGTCGTCAATAGTAATTACCTTCGTCAATAGTATTTACCTTGGTCAATAGTAATTACTTTCGTCAATAGTAGTTGTCCCTTCAATATTACCAAGAGTCATTTGACCCTTCGTTAAGACCAAGAGTCATTTGACCCTTCGTTAAGACCAAGAGCCACCCTCAGTTTTTCTATAAATAGAGGCCTAGGGCTTCATTATTTTTCACGAATTCATTCAAGCTATAGAGAGAGAAAGTATAGAGAGAATAAGAGAGAGAGAATAAAAGTATTCTGCTACATCACTTTTCCAATATCCAGTTCTTTTAAGGTAAGGGATATTATTCTTTTGTATTCAAGAAGAGAATTTCTGTTATTCCATTTCTTTATTATTCTGTTGGAATAACCTGTATATGCGGAATACCCTATACTTGGTGACATTCTTCTATTATTCTGTTTGTTATTCCGTTGGAACATCCTGTCTGTGCTTTACGCCGGACCTGGTTCCGTCTTTATTATTATTCTGTTGGAATATCCTGTCTGTGTGTTTTACACCGGACCTGGTTCCATTATTTATTATTCTGTTGGAACATCCTGTCTGTGTGTTTTACACCGGACCTGGTTCCGTTTTATTATTATTCTGTTGGAATATCCTGTCTGTGTGTTTTACACCGGACCTGGTTCTATTATTTATTATTCTGTCGGAATATCCTGTCTGTGTGTTTTACACCGGACCTGGTTCCATTATTTATTATTCTGTCGGAATATCCTGTCTGTGCGTTTACGCCGGACCTGGTTCCATTATTTATTATTCTGTTGGAATAACCTGTCTGTGCGGTCTATCGCATGCATGGTGATTTCTTTTGTTATTCCATTCTTTATTATACTCAGTTGGTTAAGTTTTGACTTCTATACTCCATGAAATTTGTGGAATATCCTTGATATTTGCGTTTCATCCAGTATCTTTTCATGAAAATATTCTTCTAAGCATTCTTGAATTTTACTCCACAAAGCAGTATCATGTTGACAATTTGGACGTTGTTAATTCTTGGATAAATTAATTCTTGAACTTGTTTTATTGAATTCTTATATCATTGTCATCATCCTCATGTTTATAAAATGTTGAAAGTCATCTGTGGCCTGTAGTGCATAGATGGACTTGGTATGATTATGACCAGGGATTATTCGGTATAATCATGACCGTAATGTTACAAATGATGTGGTAAAAGTCCTCATTGGCCCGTAGTGCATTGATGGACAGTTGTTGGCATGATCATGACCATTAATGAATACACGAATATCCTTGGCCGTAGTGCAGGGGTGATTCGATGATGTGGATTATTTTATTAAGCTGAGTCTCAGCGATCACAGTGTTGAAAAACTTTTTAAATCATAAAAGATAGTAGAGTTTATTTTCTACTTGACTCTTTTAATGGATTGCTTGTTCCGCTACAGTTAAACTTGATGTCTATTATATTTTATCAGTTTAACATTGTTGAAGGCTAATGATAATTTATTCTGCATTATCTTAGTCATAATATTTCTTACTGGGCTAGTTGAGCTCACCCTTTCTTTCACTGTTCTCTTCAGGAAATGAGAACGTAGCTGGGACAAGTCGGGGTACGGAGTGATGGTCCGAATGATAGTATTAGTTAGTAGTCCTCACTATTCTATGTAATGGTGTGTTAATAAATGTAATGAGGACTCCTTTTGAGTATGAATACTCTCTAGAAGATAATATTTGTATTCAAACTCACAGTTTATGTTTTGTCGTATTGTACACGACAGATGTATTAATCAGTTGTATTTGTATTCTGTACTATGTATCTGACGACCCAAGATGGGTGATGTATACCTAATTTTGGGGGCGTCACATCAATCTTTGCCGGGTCAACAGATATTCCATGTCTTAATACCACGTGCCCAAGGAATGCTACTTCCTCAAGCCAGAACTCGCATTTTTTTAACTTGGCATAAAGCTTGTATTCACGAAACTTTTGGAGTACCAGCCTCAAGTGTTGCTCATGATCTTCACGACTTTTGGAATAAATAAGGATGTCATCAATAAAGACGACCACAAAGTGATCCAAATATTCCTTGAATACCCGGTTCATCATATCCATGAAGGCAGCAGGAGCATTAGTCAATCCAAAGGACATGACTAGGAATTCATAATGCCCGTACCGAGTTCTGAAAGCCGTCTTTGGAATATCCTCAGTTCTAACCTTCAGCTGATGATATCCAGAACGAAGATCGATCTTTGAAAAGAATTGTGCTCCTTGCAACTAGTCAAACAGGTCATCAATACGTGGTAATGGGTACCTATTTTTGATGGTGACATGATTCAACTCCCGATAATCAATACAAAGTCGCATACTTCCATCTTTCTTCTTCACGAATAGCACAGGAGCACCCCAAGGAGAAGTACTAGGACGAATAAAGCCAATGTCTAACAATTCCTGCAGTTGGATCTTTAACTCCTGAAGTTCAATAGGAGCCATTCGATATGGGGCTTTGGAAATGGGTTTTGTACCGGGTTCAAGGTCGATACAAAATTCAATTTCACGCTCTGGGGGTAGGCCAGGAAGTTCTTCAGGGAATACGTCAGGGAATTTATTAACAATAGAAATATCATTCAAAACTGACGTATTTTTGTTTAGATCCGTGACATGTGCTAAGAAAGCTTGACATCCGTTTTTCAATAAACGAATAGCTTTATGGCTTGAGATGAAAGCGATTAATTTTAATGGTTTGATTGCTTGAATTCGTATAATAGGTCGATTAGGAATATGAAAGCTAACAACCTTACGAAAACAATCAATTTTTGCATGATGAGTAGTTAACCAATCAATCCCTAGAATCACGTCAAATGCAAGTATTTTTAATGAAATAAGATCGACAGGTAATGTGTGGGTACCAACTTGAACCAAACAAGACTTATAAACCGTGGATGTAATGAAGGTTTCTCACAATGAAGTTTCAACAGATAAGTCAAAGTCTAATTTCTCCGGAATTAAATTTAATCGAAGAGCGCAAGTAGGAGAAATAAAAGAATGGGTAGAACCGGTATCAAATAAAGTATAGACTTCGTTAGAGTTTATGATAAGCTTACCCGTGATGACCTCATTCGGGATCCTTGCTTTCTGGGAGATTACAACAAACGCTCTCCCTTGCACTACCGGTTTTGACTTTTCTGGGACGGCCTTTGGTATCTCTATCTTGGCTGAACTTATTTTTGGTAAACGATAAAATCGAGCTAAATGACCTTCTCTTCCACAATTATAACATGCTTTAGACGGCATCGCGCAGTTTGGACTGATGTGCCCCTCCCCTCCGCATTTGAAACATATGATAGGTGGTCGTTCTCCTTCCTTAACAACGGGTTCTAGTGCTGACGTTTTTCCATCATTGTTGAATCTCCTCTTCTTGAAATGACCATTCTTATTATTTTAGCCCTGATTACCACCGAAGTGGTTACCATTTCTGACCTGTTGATTCCCTCCACGCTTGTTGTCACCGCTTCGATGACTGCTCTCACTGGTATTATCATTTTGTCGACTGCTCTCTTTTGGTTGCTTGACTCGTTATCGCGCTCCACTAACTGAGCCCTATTCACAACATCTGAATACAAACACAGTTTATGAGAAATAAGATGTTGACGTATCTCAGGTTTCAAACTTCGCAAAAATATTCGCGTCATTCGCTCTTCATTATCCACCAAGTGGGACGCAAACCGGGACAACTCAGCAAATTTAGCCTCATACTGCGACACGGTCATATTATTCTGCTCCAATTTGATAAACTCCACCTCCTTCATGTGACGAACACTTTCGGGAAAGTATTTGTCATTGAATAGCTCTTGAAATTTCCTCTAAGACATCTTCAGTGCTGTAAGACCCCAATTTTTATAAATAAAGATAAATTTTCTATAAATATCATTTTTGAATATTATGGAGTTAATTTGATATAATGTTATAGTTGTGGGTAATATTTATAAATTTTGCAAAGTAAGCAAGTTGTTATAAAATATTCGTTTGGTCGGAGAATATTCTTTTTGTCGGAGAATATTCGTACGACGGCACAATCATTGGTGGACCCCACAACGGAATTATTGTCGGATTGAGAAAACGACAGAATTATCTTTCTATAAAAATAACGGCTGAGGTGTTACCGTTAAAACCGTTAAAACTGTTGAACTACTCGGTAGTAAAAGTACAGTAATACGCGTGGTTGCATAGTAGCACACGGTATTGATTATTGATGCTTACGTGAGAAGTCACTCAGCTATACTCAATTATTGCTACAGTAATTGCTGCATCATATCTCTTAAATTATGGTCATAGTATCATCTGTATAATATGTTATATTATTAAATCAATAATTGAGACGTTGTGGTAAGTTTGGTTATTTTATGGGGGGGCCATATGTCATCATATAAGAGTCTCTTCGTCAATAGTAATTACCGTCGTCAATAGTAATTACCGTCGTCAATAGTATTTACCTTGGTCAATAGTAATTACCTTCGTCAATTGTATTTACCTTGGTCAATAGTAATTACTTTCGTCAATAGTAGTTGTCCCTTCAATATTACCAAGAGTCATTTGACCCTTCGTTAAGACCAAGAGTCATTTGACCCTTCGTTAAGACCAAGAGCCACCCTCAGTTTTTCTATAAATAGAGGCCTAGGGCTTCATTATTTTTCACGAATTCATTCAAGCTATAGAGAGAGAAAGTATAGAGAGAATAAGAGAAAGAGAATAAAAGTATTCTGCTACATCACTTTTCCAATATCCAGTTCTTTTAAGGTAGGGAATATTATTTCTTTTATATTCATGAAGAGAACTTCTGTTATTCCATTTGTTATTATTCTGTTGGAATAACCAGTATACGCGGTCTACCCTATACTTGGTGACATTCTTCTATTATTCTGTTGGAACATCCTGTCTGTGTGTTTTACACCGGACCTGGTTCCGTTTATTATTCTGTTGGAACATCCTGTCTGTGTGTTTTACACCGGACCTGGTTCCGTTTTATTATTATTCTGTTGGAATATCCTGTCTGTGTGTTTTACACCGGACCTGGTTCCATTATTTATTATTCTGTCGGAATATCCTGTCTGTGCGTTTACGCCGGACCTGGTTCCATTATTTATTATTCTATTGGAATAACCTGTCTGTGCGGTCTATCGCATGCATGGTGATTTCTTTTGTTATTCCATTCTTTATTATACTCAGTTGGTTAAGTTTTGACTTCTATACTCCATGAAATTTGTGGAATATCCTTGATAGTTGCGTTTCATCCAGTATCTTTTCAAGAAAATATTCTTCTAAGCATTCTTGAATTTTACTCCACAATGCAGTATCATGTTGACAATTTGGACGTTGTTAATTCCTGGATAAATTAATTCTTGAACTTGTTTTATTGAATTCTTATATCATTGTCATCATCCTCATGTTTATAAAATGTTGAAAGTCATCTGTGGCCTGTAGTGCATAGATGGACTTGGTATGATTATGACCAGGAATTATTCGGTATAATCATGACTGTAATGTTACAAATGATGTGGTAAAAGTCATCATTGGCCCGTAGTGCATTGATGGACAGTTGTTGGCATGATCATGACCATTAATGAATATACGAATATCCTTGGCCGTAGTGCAGGGGTGATTCGATGATGTGAATTATTTTATTAAGCTGAGTCCCAGCGATCACAGTGTTGAAAAACTTTTTAAATCATAAAAGATAGTAGAGTTTATTTTCTACTTGACTCTTTTAATGGATTGCTTGTTCCGCTACAGTTAAACTTGATGTCTATTATATTTTATCAGTTTAACATTGTTGAAGGCTAATGATAATTTATTCTGCATTATCTTAGTCATAATATTTCTTACTGGGCTAGTTGAGCTCACCCTTTCTTTCACTGTTCTCTTCAGGAAATGAGAACGTAGCTGGGGCAAGTCGGGGAACGGAGTGATGGTCCGAAGAATAGTATTAGTTAGTAGTCCTCACTATTTTATGTAATGGTGTGTTAATAAATGTAATGAGGACTCCTTTTGAGTATGAATACTCTCTAGAAGATAATATTTGTATTCAAACTCACAGTTTATGTTTTGTCGTATTGTACACGACAGTTGTATTATTAAGTTGTATTTGTATTCTGTACTATGTATCTGACGACCCAAGATGGGTGATGTATACCTAATTTTGGGGGCGTCACAAGTGCGGCAGGTTGAGTACGCTTAATCGATTCCCACCAGTAATCTGCCTCTCCTCGCAACATAAAGGCGGCAAAGGGAACCTTTTGCTCCTCGGAGCATCCCAAGACATCAAATATCTTGGTAATCTGCTTTATCCATGTTTCCACTATAAGTGGTTTTGGCTCTCCCTTAAACTCCGGTGGTCCCAGCTCCTTGAACTGTTTAGCGGTGACCGTCCGAGAGTTTTCAGTGTTTCCACCTATATTTTGGACAGGAGCCGCTCTCGCCTGCTGTTGCATGAACTGCATAAAGTTTCTGAACATTCCATCATTTATCATTTGGTCAGTGTTGTTTGCATGAGGATTGTCGCCTTCCTGATGCACATTATCCCGATTATTGATATGTGGTGAATCAACAGTCGCCTGTGCTCCATTGCTATTCTCAACATTCTCAGATGCCATTTTCAGATACTGCCACAAAATAAAAGTTAATTGATATGTCATATATTATCCTTATATTCTGACCGACCAATTAAATACAATGCAAATAAACTTAGGTAGGTCATACTAGCGAAGGAATTCCCCGTCTCTCCCCTCCTAGTTCTATTCTCACATCTTAGCCAGGGATCATATCCCTAAGCTCTGATACCAACTGTGACGCCCCCAAAATTAGGTATACATCACCCATCTTGGGTCGTCAGATACATAGTACAGAATATAAATATAACTTACTAATACAACTGTCGTGTACAATACGACAAAACATAAACTGTGAGTTTGAATACAAATATTATCTTCTAGAGAGTATTCATACTCAAAAGGAGTCCTCATTAAATTTATTAACACACTATTACATAGAATAGTGAGGACTACTAACTAATACTATCATTCGGACCATCACTCCGTTCCCCGACTTGCCCCAGCTACGTTCTCATTTCCTGAAGAGAACAGTGAAAGAAAGGGTGAGCCCAACTAGCCCAGTAAGAAATATTATGACTAAGATAATGCAGAATAAATTATCATTAGCCTTCAACAATGTTAAACTGATAAAATATAATAGACATCAAGTTTAACTGCAACGGAACAAGCAATTCATTAAAAGAGTCAAGTAGAAAATAAACTCTACTATCTTTTATGATTTAAAAGGTTTTTCAACACTGTTATCGCTGGGACTCAGCTTAATAAAATAATCCACATCATCGAATCACCCCTGCACTACGGCCAAGGATATTCGTGTATTCATTAATGGTCATAATCATGCCAACAACTGTCCATCAACGCACTACGGGCCAATGAGGACTTTTACCACATCATTTGTAACATTACGGTCATGATTATACCGAATAACCCCTGGTCATAATCATACCAAGTCCATCCATGCACTACAGGCCACAGATGACTTTCAACATTTTATAAACATGAGGATGATGACAATGATATAAGAATTCAATAAAACAAGTTCAAGAATTAATTTATCCAAGAATTAACAACGTCCAAATTGTTAACATGATACTGCTTTGTGGAGTAAAATTCAAGAATGCTTACAATAATATTTTCATGAAAAGATACTGGATGAAACACAATTATCAAGGATATTCCACTAATTTCATGGAGTATAGAAGTTAAAACTTAACCAACTGAGTATAATAAAGAATGGAATAACAAAAGAAATCACCCGGCATGCGATAGACCGCACAGACAGGTTATTCCAACAGAATAATAAATAATAGAACCAGGTCCGGCGTAAACGCACAGACATGATATTCTGACAGAATAATAAAAACGGAACCAGGTCCGGTGTAAAACACACAGACATGATGTTCCAACAGAATAATAATAAAAACGGAACCAGGTCCGGTGTAAAACACACAGACAGGATGTTCCAACAGAATAATAAACGGAACCAGGTCCGGTGTAAAACACACAGACAGGATGTTCCAACAGAATAACAGAAGAATGTCACCAAATATAGGGCAGACCGCGTATACAGGTTATTCCAACAGAATAATAAGAAATGGAATAACAACAATTCTCTTCATGAATAAGAAAGAATAACACCCCTTACCGTTTTAAAGAAGAGCTGAAATAAGGAAGTAGTTAAGTAGCAGAATACTCTTCTTCTCTCTCTCTCTCTATAGTTTCTCTCTATAGTTTCTCTCTCTAGAGTTCAGTAAATTCGTAAGAAATAATGAAGGAATGAACTGCTATTTATAGAAAAATAGAATGCATAGTAACTAATCCATGAACGGTCCAGATTGATTACTTTAATCTGACGGTCCATATTTAAAGAAAAATATTTTAAATAAAATATAATATATTCTATTTATAGAATAACTTTAATAAAGTATTCTGTTTTATATAAAAAGATGTTTCTGTTTTATTACGTTAATAATACGAATAAAACAAAACTTCATTATCGCTAAATAATTCATATTATTAACTGACAATAATTGAATCAAACTGAGTGACTTCTCACATAAGCATTAATAATCAATACCGTGTGTTACTATACAACCACACGTATTACTGTACTTTTACTACCGAGTAGTTCAACAGTAACAATTGTAAAACTTCCGCCGTTATTTTTAATAAAATATTTTTGTCGTTTTCTCAATCCGACAATAATTCCGTTGTGGGGTCCACCAATGATTGTGCCGTTGTACGAATATTCCCTGTTAAAACGAATATTTCCCGACCAATCGAATATTATATAACAACTTGCGTACTTTGTAAAATTTATAAATATTACCCACAACTATAACATTATATCAAATTAACTCCATAATATTCAAAAATGATATTTATAGAAAATTCATCTTTATTTATTAAAGTTGGGGTCTTACAGAATAAATATTAGGTTCTGACAGAAACCACTCTGAAAGACTTGTGGGAGAAACTTGAGAAAGTTTATAAGTCGAAATCGCTATCAAATAGGTTATATTTGAAGAAGGAAATGTACAGGTTTCGGATGGAAGAAGATTCAGATTTGACTAATCATATTAATGAGTTTAATAAATTGGTGACCTAACTAACCAGTATAGATGTGAAACTGGACAGAAAAGATAAAATTTTATTACTTATTGTCTCTCTACCAGAGTCATACTCAACTCTCCAAACTACTCTCCTTATAAGGAAGGAAAAGCTCGCACTTGACGATGCAATGTCAGCTGCCTTGGACATGACAGGGGTCCTAATCGGAAGAAGAATTCCAGCAAAGAACGAGAAAAATCTCAGTCAAGATCAATCAAGAAGGATAAATCTCAGGGTGTTATTATTGCCACGAGAAGGGCCACTATAAAAATCAGTTCATTGTACAAGGAGAAAAAAAGAAAGGTAAGCAAACTGAAAATTCTGTTAAGGTTGTTGAGCAAGCGGATGTTTATAGTAATGGAGAGTTGTACACAGTGACAAATAATAAAGCTTTACAAAGTAATTTTTTATCTGTTAAAGACAGTAGTAGCATTACAGATTGGTACTTGGATTCCGATTGTTATTTTCATGTCCCTTCACAGGGATTAGTATGATACTTTTACACCCTGCAATGGTGGCACCATGCTATTGGATGACAATGCATTATGCAAATTTCCAGGGAAAGACACCTTTAAAGTTAAAATGTTTGACAAGGTTGTCAGAACATTAGGTGATGTAAGGTATATTCCAGAATTAAAAATAGTTTACAATAAATTGGATTACTCGACTCTATGGGTTGTAGTATCTTAGTCAGAGATGGTGTCATTAAAATTACTAAGGGATCGATGGTAATTATGAATAATCAGAAAAAGAGCACTTTCTACAGGTTGATAGGGGACACAATTGTTGGTGGAGCAACAATTTCTGTGCAGAATAATTCTAATAGTGATAACACAGAATTATGGCACATGTGACTTCGTCACTTGAGTGAAGGTGGAATGTAAGAAATTCACAAAAAGTAGTTGTTAAAAGGTGTCAAAACGTGCAGTTTGAAATTTTGTAACTTTTGTGTGTACAGTAAACAAAGAAGAGTTTGCTTTAAGGGCACCAGTAAGGAAATGCTTGATTATGTATATTCAGATTTGTAGGACCCGATCAGACATACCTCAATGGGTGGAGCCTTTGTCAACTTCATAGATGACTATTCCAGAAAGGTGTAGGTGTATTATGAAGCAGAAGTCCGTAGTTTTTAGAATCTTTAAGCAGTGGAAAGCTAAAATAGAAAAGTAGATTGGAAAGAAGTTGAAGTATTTCAGATATGATAAATGGCATTAGAGTACAAGGATAGGTCATTCCTACAATTCTATCAAATGAAGGTGTCACCAGACACTTCTCAGTTAAAAGAATTCCATAGCAGAATGGGGTTGTATAGAGGATGAACAAAACTCTGTTGGAACGCACCAGATGTGTGAGGTTGAATGCAGGCTTGTCCAAGAGTTACTGGGCTGAGGCAGTCAACATAGCTTGTTATCTGATAAATTGATCTCCTTCAACTGGAATTGATAACAAAATTCCTAAGGAGGTATGGTCTGGAAAACCAGTTAATTTTCTTGCAATGAAAATCTTTGGTTGTCCAGCTTATGTGCATCTGCTAGCCGAGAAGCGACAGTCCAAACTAATCCAAGGTCAAAAAAGTGTATTTTGGTTGGATATGAAGACGGAGTCAAGCGATACAGGCTATGAGATACAGTATCGACAACAAAGATGTGGTGTTCAATGAGAAACTCATGTCGAACAAGTTCGAAAAAGAAGAATCTGCAGTAAATGAGTTGCAGAAGCACTCAGTTGAGATGGAGCTTCCGGAAGAGACAAAAGAATCTGAAGTGATTGAAGATGATCATTATTCAGATCACTAGGAGGTGTTCTATAATCTAGTCAAAGATCGGGAAAGGCGAGTCAACAAATAAGTACAGAGATATGGGCTTGAGGACATGGTTCCCTTTTCCTTGATTGCTGGTAGTGGAGATCTAATTTGCTATCAGGAGGTTATTCAGTCTGAGGATAATGATAAATGGGTGATAGCGATAACAGAAAAGATGGAGTCTCTATAGAAAAACTAGACTTGGGAATCAGTTAAACTTCCAAAGGGGTCTAAGGCTATTGGATGCAAATGTGTATTCAGAAAAAAAGAAGCTCAAACAGATAAAGAAGATGAAAGATTCAAGGTCAGGTTTGTGTAAAAAGGATTCTCTCATAGGAAGAGAATTGACTACAATGAGATATTCTTACCAGTTATGAAACATAACTGGTAAGACACCTTATCTATCATAGCATCACAGGGTATAGAGTTAGAGCAACTTGATGTGAAGACACCTTTTCTTAATGGTGATCTAGAAGAAAAGATGTACATGAAGTAACCTGAGGGGAATAGTAATTAGTTTGCAGGTTGAAGAAGTCTCCCTACAGTTTGAAATAGTCCACGAAATAGTGTTAAATGAGGTTTAATAGCTTCATGGTGGCTTTCCTTCTGAATGTGTATATTTCAGATTGTTTAATGATGGTTCTCAAATATTGCTAACTTTGGGAAGAATAAGTATGTTTCATAAATACACCGTGTTAAAATTCTTTATGAAATATTAATTCTTACTGATATTAAATATATGTAAATTCTCAGTGAAGAGGATAGAAATAATAAAATTCAATTATCAGTTTTTTTAATATATATATATATATATATATATATATATATATATATATATATATTATATAACATTATTTTTATGTAAAAAACTTTAATTTTAATTTTTTTTATCGCAACAAAAACTAATTTACCAAACTTAATATCAAAACAACAGCTTAATAACTCATCCAAAAAAAATTGAATGTCATGACATAACAAATTTAAAATTATTAATATGTACAAAAAATAAAAATAAAGTAACATTAAATTTTATGATAAAATTAAAATGAGTGCAATAAATACTAATATACATACCTCAGGGTGTTCTGAACAAAATTAAGAGAATAAAAGGAAGGATTAAGGAGATTTTAACTGTTTTTTCAAATGCTTATATATTCAGATTGAGAGATAACCTTACAGAAGAATCCGTAGCTGAAATTAGGCTTGACAAAATATGGTTATGGGTTGGTTTTGGTTTTCAAAATATGGTTACGGTTCTATTTAAGAACTAAAACCATATTAACCATTTTTAATATGAGTTATGTGGGTTGGAACCATATGGTTATGGTTAAAAACCATATTAACCATTTTTAAGATTTTTTAACTTTTAAACAGAACTTTTAAATGAACTTTTAATATGGATGGGGTGGGTGATGTATACATATTATTTTTTTTGGTGGGGTTGGGGGGGAGGGGAGGGGGTGGGGTAGGGTGGGGGGATAAGAGGTGTATACATAATCACATATTATTATTATTTTTTTGGTGGGGGTGGGGGTGGGTGGGGGGTAAAGGATGTATACGTAATCACATAATATTATTTTTTTTAGGCTGGGGTGGGGGATGGCGTGGGTGGGGTGGCGTGGGGGTAGGGTGTGGGGGGTAGTGGGTGGGTGGGTAAGTAGGTGGGGTGAGAGGTGAGGTGGGTGGGTAGATGGGTGAGGGGTAGGGTGTGGGGGTGGATAGATGGGTGGGTGGGTATGTAGGTAGGTGGGTGGAGGTAGGTAGGTAGATAGGTGGGTGGGTAGGTAGGTAGGTAGGTGGGGGGTAGGGCGTGGGAGGGGTAGGGCGGGAGTAAGGAGTGTATACATAATCGTTTAATAATTTTTTTTGGAGAGAGAGTGTTGGGTGGGTGGGTGGAGTGGTGTGGGGTGGGGTGGGATTGGGTGGGGTGGGTGGGTGAGTGGGTGGATGGGGGTAGGGTGTAGGAGTGCGTGAGTGAGTGGGGTATACATAATCGTTTAATATTTTTTTTTGGAAGGGAGTGTTGCGTGGGTAGGTGGATAGGTAGGTGGGGTGGGGTGAGGTGGGGGTAAGGGGTGTATACATAATCACATAATATTATTATTTTTTGGGTGTGGGTATGGGTGTGGGTGGGGGTGTGCGTGGGGGTGGAGTAGGGTGCGTGGTGGGGTGCGGTGGGGTGGAGTGGGGGATAAGAGGTGTATACATAATAACATAATATTATTTTTTAGGTTAGGTGGGGTGGGGTGGGGTGGGGTGGGTGGGTGGGGATAAAGTGTAGGGGTGGGTGGATGGGTGGGTGGTGTATACATAATCGCTTAATATTATTTTTTTTAGGGAAGGAGTGTTGAGTGAGTGGGTGGGTGGGTGGGTAGGGGATGAGGTGAGGGGTGGTGGTTGGGTTGGGGGTGTGGGTAAGGGGTGTATACATAATCACATAATATTATTTTTTTGGGTGGGAGTGGGAGTGGGGGTGGGTGGGTGGGTGAGTGGGGTGGGGGTAGGGGTGGGGTGGAGTGGGGATACGGGGTGGGGTGGGGTGGGGTGGGTGGTGTATAGATATAATTTTTTTAGGTGTGGGTGTGGGTGGGGTGGGGGTGGGGGTGGGGGGTGGGGGATTGGTTGGGTGGGAGGTAAGGGGTGTATACATCATCACATAATATATATATTTTTTTTGTGGGTGTGGGTGGGTGTGGGGTGGGGTGGGTGGGTGGGTAGGTAGGGGGCGAGTGGGTAGGTAGGTAGGTGGGTGGAGTGGATAGGTATGGTGGGTGGGTAGGTTGGGGGTGGGGTGGGTAGGTAGGTAGGTCGGGTGGGAGTGGGGTGCGAGGGGTACAATGGGGGGTAAGGGGTGTATACATAATCATATAATATTATTTTTTTTGGGTATGGGTGTGGGTGTGGGTGTGGGCGTGGGGGTGGGGGTGGGCGTGGGTGTGGGTGGGGGTGGGGTTGGGGGTTGGTTGGGTTGGGTGATTAGGTGGGGTGGGTGAGTGGGTGGTTGAGCTTTTTGAATATATAAATATGGGCGGAAAGAACTTTTGATTTGGATTTGAAATAAAATATGAGTCAAAAAATGGTTAACCGGGTTGGAACTATATTTCTTTTTTAAAATATGGTTCCAAACTTTAACCGACCAAAATAAATAAAAATAGTTAAACAATCCATTTGACTTCAGTTAATATGAGTTGATACAATAATTAACCAATTATATGGATTCAGTTAATATAAGTTGATACAATAGTTAACCAATTATATTGTAAGTCTAACTGAAATGAACACAGATAGCAGGAATCCGGGATATGCCGAGACGGTGACTGAAATTTCCCGAGAAAATCGCGAGCATCTCCAGCAATGTAAAAATTAGAATAAGAAGTAAAATATTTATGGCCTTACCATTAATTAATAATTACCATATATTAAATAATTACTCGGCTGACTAGCTTACCATATCTATTCTTGGTAAGCTTGATATCCATATTTGTGTGTGCAAGACTTAATTAAAATACTTTATTAATAAGAAAGAATAAAACAAAACAAGAGGGCACTTGAAATTAAACTACGTTGAACGTCTTAAATTTGCTTGAACAAGCTTCTGTGCATAAATTTGATTTATAATTCTCATTAGAAAATGAGTTATATTTTTTAAAATAAAGAATTACTTCCCTCCGTCCCACAAAAGATGCTATAAATATACTTTACACATAATTTAGTAAAATTAAAAGAGTGAATATAAAAATAAGTTATCATTTTATTCATAATGAACTCCACGAAAGTAAATTAAATATTCTCTTCTTTTTTTTCTCGACACTACTAGACTCTACTAAGAGCATTCACAACGGTTTATCTAATAAATTCTCTATCCCCACATTTGAAGAATATATCGATAAATCAATATCTAACAATTTCTTTATCCTTATATAATTCTTTATTTTAATCCCTATATATGATTTGACTCCTCAGTAGGGGTGCTCATCGGTAAAAAACTGAACGGTACCGAACCGAAATTATCGAAAAAACAAGAACCAAAATCAGTATTGAATTACCGGTTCAGTACAAAATCGGTACCGGTTTTTTCGGTTCGATTTTCGGTTATACCACATGGTAATATATATAATTATTAATAATAATTAAATAAAATTTTTTGTATATTTAATAATTTTTTTAAAAACTAAGAAATCATTAACTATTAATAATAATTAATATATAAAATAAAACTACAAAACATTATTAATATATATAAATTTTTTTTAATAAAACTACTATTATATAGAAATTATTTATATATAAAAAAATTATTTAATATATAAAATTACAAAACATTAACTATTAATTATTAAATTATTAAATTTCGGTATTTTCGGTATTTCGGTTTTTAACGAATTCAAAAAAGTCATTACCCATACTGGTACCGAAAAGTGTTAAAATACTGAAAAACCGGTACCGAAAAAAATCGATACCGCCTGTAACGACCCCAAAATAGGTTCATTCCATCCAACCTATTCTGAGTCGCCAAATACATGGTACAGAAAATAACTACAACTTTATTACAACAATTGTCGTGTAAAATACAACAACACATATACTGTGAGTTTGGATACAAATATATACCAAATGTGACTCATGTTCCAACCGTGGACATCACCTCACAATAACACCTTACATAAAGGTATAGTCAAAAACTGTTTTAGAAATTAAAATCTTTGGGAAGTGCTCAAGGAAACCTTCGTACATGGGAGGCCACGCGTCTAGGTTATGATAGATATCATATGGCCACAGAATTATCCTTGGTTGACCCAATAGACCCCAAAGAAAAACGAGAAGATTACTATCATATTCTTCCCAATGGTGAGTCTTCTCTTGACATATCATTATCTCTACTGTCTCTAATTGAGAATTATACTTTAAACAAACACCAAGATTATATAGGTAGTGCTCGTATATATACTCAGCAAGTGGATGAGCACATCCCTGTCTTATGATGACACGAGGTTGTATGTCGTTAGACATCTTGTATGATAGTGGCAAACCACCCTTCCAACGTTGGGTACACCTTACCCTATTGGATTCACCAAATATAACTACTAAATGAACTTTTCTATACTGCTTCGGGAGAACATCCACAGCTAGAGACCACTGTTCTATTTCCCCGTTACCCTCGCTCGACCCAGCTACACTCTTATTACCTGAAAGGAATTGTGAAGCAAAAGGGTGAGCACAACTAGCCCAGTAAAGAATATCATGACTAAAGATAATTAAATTATCAGTAGCCTTCATCAATAATAAATCAGAGATTTAGAACATATGGTAAATGATAAAAATTTCAACCATAGTTGCAGCGGAACGAGCAATCCATTAGAAGAGTCAAATAGACTATAAAGTCTATTATCTTCTCCATGTTAAAAATCCATCAACAATGTTTTATCCCTGTAACATCAATCAACAGTTCCTTTCCACAATCATATGAATAACTCATAATCATAATTGTGATTCTAAATTTTTCTTCGCACCCAGGACGAAGAATATTTTCATCACATGTCTTTACCTGAAACATCAAAGATCATGGTTATACCAAATCACAGTTCCTGTTCATAATCATACTAATAAATCCATCTTTGCACTACGACCAAAGATATTCAACAACAGTTTATCTTTGCACTACGGGCCAAAGATATTCATCAACAGACCATCTTTGCACTACAGGCCAAAGATATTCATCTACAATTCATCTTTGCACTACAGGCCAAAGATATTCCTCAACCGTTCATCTTTGCATTACTGGCCAAAGATATTCAACAACAGGTCATCTTTGCACTACGGGCCAAAGATATTCATCTACAATTCATCTTTGCACTACAGGCCAAAGATATTCCTCAACAATTCATATTTGCACTACATGCCAAATATATTAATACCTCAAAGAATATATAATCATTTAAGAATTTATATAAACAATAATTATAACCATGTTGATCATTTCACCTTTGCACTTAAGCTAAAGATATTCAATTATAAATTCAATGGTCATGATCATACCAGTCAACAATTCAACTTTGCACTACTGGCCAAAGAGAACCCATAGTCATGATCATACCAATAATTTACCCATCTTTACACTCAAGCGAAAGAGAATTTCAACATCAAGGTTATAAAAATGTTATATATGATTATAAAAATAATATGGTCAAAACATGGATTTAATTTCAAGAGCAATATTCATAAATCAACTATAATTTGGTTAGAAAAAGAAACCAATTTTGTCGTGAATAGTAACTCATGAATAGTAACCTCGACTCAAAAAGGTAGAAATTCCACAATAAAATCTATACCAATATTTCGGTATAATGATATTGAAAGAATAACATTTCTTAAGCTTATAAACAATTTATTTAAATTGTTTACACTTTACTAATTAATGCATTTAATCATCATAAAATGTCAACTCTTAAGATTTCATCATCAATAGCCAAAACCCTCATCAAAAATCTGCATATACCTCATATAGGATTCTCAAGCCATAAAATCCTATTTTCCAATTTTCTTTCCTCACAAAACATATTTAATTCATTTACTCATAACTAGACCATTTTCATAAAAAATACCAAATCAGTTCCAAAAATATTTCTTTTCTGGGATTTAGCATAATATAGTCCCATAGTGAACATATATTTTTCTCAGAATTTTTAAAAGTCATTTACTATTTTTCATATGGCCAAAATAGCCGAATATTTAGACATTTATCAAAAATTGTACTTTTGTCTAAAAATTCTGAAATTTACAGAGTATACTTCTATCATATACATGTACTCCCAATAAAAATTTCATCAATTTTGGAGTTAACCACAAGGAATTATAAGCTGTTACTTTTAAAATAGTCTTTTCTCATAAAATTCATAACTCTCAATCTATACATCCAAAAATCACCATTTTTGGACACAATCAAGAAAACTCATCAAAATATCATTTCAAATTTTTCCAGAATTTTTGAAGATCAGAAAAATTACGAAACTGAAAATCATAACAACCCTTAAAATCCCTTAATATCCCTTACTATCCCTTACCTCAAAAGAGCAGTACTTCTGATCGGTATAAGGCTGAAGGAAACTTGCACTGATGAATACAACTCACCAAGTATCTAAATACTCACAAAATACACTCAATAATCTAGAGAGAGAAAGAGAGAAAGCTTATGTTTCTGGTGTGATTTTCAATTCTAACTTAGCCCTCTATTTATAGGAAAATTTTGGTAGGTTTGACCTGCAACCTGATGGCTTTACCTGCTACTATTCCCACCCACCACATTTGAAATATAATTCAGCACATTTCTTCACCAACCACAAGTGGGGCCCACCAATTCTAGAATTTTCCACCAAAATGATAAACTCCGAAAATTCAACAATTTCTGAACCAGTCATCTCGTAAAATTCATAACAAATCATACATTCATTTTTAACGGTTCAAAATTTGTGGACATATACTCAACTTATATATGTATAACATATCCAAATATTACTACGATCCAACGGTCGGATTAAAAATTATAACCCCCGCAAAATATCTCAAAAACCCTGATTTTTAATACCTCCATTCCGACAAAAATACTGATAAAAACCTCAACATTAACTCCTTCATTTTAACCACAAAAATATATCCCTCATTTATATCCACATAAAATAAATATTTTCTTATCATATAAATCAATAATTAATTATTCACAAATAATATTACAGAATCACATTTATGACAACCAGGCCGTTCCCAGGAAAGAGGGGGCTTTCCAATAAGGATTTCTCCTTACTAGCGCGCAATTAGATGACCAAACCTCTCCTTAGACAGAACTTTCTAGACATTGCCAATAATGCTATCTAATAATACTATTCAAATAATATGAATTATTGATCTGATAATGGAAAATACTGTGCAGCAACAATTATTGAACAACAATAATATAAAATTTCAACGTAGCAATTATTGAATCAATAAAATAAAATATTGAACAGTAATTACTGTAACAATTATTGAGTAGTGCCTTCTTACGTAAGAATCAATAATTTCAAAAATACTGTGCAATACCGTGTGCTACTGTGCAATAACGCGTATTACTGTATTTTAACCACCGGGTATTTCAACAGTATTAACGATAACAACTACGCCGTTATTTGTAAAAACTCAAATTTGTCGTTTTTCTTCACCCGACAGTTATTCGTTATGGGGCCCACAAATAGCTGCGCCGTCGTACGAATATTCTCCGACAGAAAGAATATTCCACGACCAAACGAATATTCCCCGACAACAATGATTATTTTATAACCACTTGCTTATTTTGAAAAAAATTTTATATTTCACCCATAACTTTAAACTTTTATCAATTTAACCATTTACTGAATAGTAATTATAAGAAAAATTGAATACTTTTATTTCATAAAATTCGGGGTCTTACAATCTCCCCTCCTTATGAAATTTCGTCCCCGAAATTTACGTACCTGGTATTTCGAAGAGTTGAGAATACCTTGCTTCCATTTCAGATTCTATCTCTCAGATCATCATGATTTCTCCATTGCTCATCTCCCATGATAACTTCATTTGGGTTCCTCATTTGTTGGGAAGTCATGACAACCGTCATCCCTCGAACTACTCGGCTTTGACTTGTCTGGAGCAGCATTTGGCGTCATCATTACCGTTGGAATATACCTTTCTATAGGACATATTCCTCCCTCAACTGCCTCTTCGTACTCCTCATTCATGATCTGAATCATCAATCTTCGATCCATATCGGATTCAGGTTGACCGCTATGTACAGGGTAATTCAAAACTCGATGTTGGGTTCTCCCAATTGCTTTCCAAAAAGAGAAATTCATATCATCTATTTTAGCCTTCTTAGATCGAACATCTCTTTCCACAATATCCACGTGTCGTGCGGCTTTTGCCCATGCATCACTTATTCTCACTCGTTCAATTTTTTCTTCTTTCAGCTCAGATTCCATTTTTATCATCTTATACTCTGCCAAAGAATGCTTCTGTTCAAGCATCACATATCGGGTAACACAAGCTTGAATTGTTGCATCCTTTTGTTCCACGACCGCCTGTCGTTCTTCTGCCTGCTCTTCTAACTCATGAATACGATTTTGAAATTCTACATTTTGATCATATAATACCTCTAATAAACTCTCCTCTGGTACTTCTTCTTCCTCTTCTTCCTCAGTCTCAGCTGTTACCTCTGCGACTATCTCGGGTGCAACTATCAATTCTTCACTCACCACATAGATATCTCTAATTCCTTCTTCGTCTGACATCACATTATCATGGTTAGTGATTAGAGGTATCCCCACAGTCTCATTCACTCCATTGTTAGCATTCTCAGCTGCCATTCTCAAATACTGCCATAAAATAAGGGTTAATTAAACAAATTAACATATCACATAATATCCCAATATTATGACTAACCAACAAATAAGCTTAGGTAGGACACACTAGCGAAGGATTTACGCATCTCTCCCCTCCTAGTTATATTCCCCGATCTCCACCAGAGATCATATCCCTAAGCTCTGATACCAACTGTAACGACCCCAAAATAGGTTCATTCCATCCAACCTATTCTGAGTCGCCAAATACATGGTACAGAAAATAACTACAACTTTATTACAACAATTGTCGTGCAAAATACAACAACACATATGCTGTGAGTTTGGATACAAATATATACCAAATGTGACTCATGTTCCAACCGTGGACATCACCTCACAATAACACCTTACATAAAGGTATAGTCAAAAACTGTTTTAGAAATTAGAATCTTTGGGAAGTGCTCAAGGAAACCTTCGTACATGGGAGGCCACGCGTCTAGGTTATGATAGATATCATATGGCCACAGAATTATCCTTGGTTGACCCAATAGACCCCAAAGAAAAACGAGAAGATTACTATCATATTCTTCCCAATGGTGAGTCTTCTCTTGACATATCATTATCTCTACTGTCTCTAATTGAGAATTATACTTTAAACAAACACCAAGATTATATAGGTAGTGCTCGTATATATACTCAGCAAGTGGATGAGCACATCCCTGTCTTATGATGACACGAGGTTGTATGTCGTTAGACATCTTGTATGATAGTGGCAAACCACCCTTCCAACGTTGGGTACACCTTACCCTATTGGATTCACCAAATATAACTACTAAATGAACTTTTCTATACTGCTTCGGGAGAACATCCACAGCTAGAGACCACTGTTCTATTTCCCCGTTACCCTCGCTCGACCCAGCTACACTCTTATTACCTGAAAGGAATTGTGAAGCAAAAGGGTGAGCACAACTAGCCCAGTAAAGAATATCATGACTAAAGATAATTAAATTATCAGTAGCCTTCATCAATAATAAATCAGAGATTTAGAACATATGGTAAATGATAAAAATTTCAACCATAGTTGCAGCGGAACGAGCAATCCATTAGAAGAGTCAAATAGACTATAAAGTCTATTATCTTCTCCATGTTAAAAATCCATCAACAATGTTTTATCCCTGTAACATCAATCAACAGTTCCTTTCCACAATCATATGAATAACTCATAATCATAATTGTGATTCTAAATTTTTCTTCGCACCCAGGACGAAGAATATTTTCATCACATGTCTTTACCTGAAACATCAAAGATCATGGTTATACCAAATCACAGTTCCTGTTCATAATCATACTAATAAATCCATCTTTGCACTACGACCAAAGATATTCAACAACAGTTTATCTTTGCACTACGGGCCAAAGATATTCATCAACAGACCATCTTTGCACTACAGGCCAAAGATATTCATCTACAATTCATCTTTGCACTACAGGCCAAAGATATTCCTCAACCGTTCATCTTTGCATTACTGGCCAAAGATATTCAACAACAGGTCATCTTTGCACTACGGGCCAAAGATATTCATCTACAATTCATCTTTGCACTACAGGCCAAAGATATTCCTCAACAATTCATATTTGCACTACATGCCAAATATATTAATACCTCAAAGAATATATAATCATTTAAGAATTTATATAAACAATAATTATAACCATGTTGATCATTTCACCTTTGCACTTAAGCTAAAGATATTCAATTATAAATTCAATGGTCATGATCATACCAGTCAACAATTCAACTTTGCACTACTGGCCAAAGAGAACCCATAGTCATGATCATACCAATAATTTACCCATCTTTACACTCAAGCGAAAGAGAATTTCAACATCAAGGTTATAAAAATGTTATATATGATTATAAAAATAATATGGTCAAAACATGGATTTAATTTCAAGAGCAATATTCATAAATCAACTATAATTTGGTTAGAAAAAGAAACCAATTTTGTCGTGAATAGTAACTCATGAATAGTAACCTCGACTCAAAAAGGTAGAAATTCCACAATAAAATCTATACCAATATTTCGGTATAATGATATTGAAAGAATAACATTTCTTAAGCTTATAAACAATTTATTTAAATTGTTTACACTTTACTAATTAATGCATTTAATCATCATAAAATGTCAACTCTTAAGATTTCATCATCAATAGCCAAAACCCTCATCAAAAATCTGCATATACCTCATATAGGATTCTCAAGCCATAAAATCCTATTTTCCAATTTTCTTTCCTCACAAAACATATTTAATTCATTTACTCATAACTAGACCATTTTCATAAAAAATACCAAATCAGTTCCAAAAATATTTCTTTTCTGGGATTTAGCATAATATAGTCCCATAGTGAACATATATTTTTCTCAGAATTTTTAAAAGTCATTTACTATTTTTCATATGGCCAAAATAGCCGAATATTTAGACATTTATCAAAAATTGTACTTTTGTCTAAAAATTCTGAAATTTACAGAGTATACTTCTATCATATACATGTACTCCCAATAAAAATTTCATCAATTTTGGAGTTAACCACAAGGAATTATAAGCTGTTACTTTTAAAATAGTCTTTTCTCATAAAATTCATAACTCTCAATCTATACATCCAAAAATCACCATTTTTGGACACAATCAAGAAAACTCATCAAAATATCATTTCAAATTTTTCCAGAATTTTTGAAGATCAGAAAAATTACGAAACTGAAAATCATAACAACCCTTAAAATCCCTTAATATCCCTTACTATCCCTTACCTCAAAAGAGCAGTACTTCTGATCGGTATAAGGCTGAAGGAAACTTGCACTGATGAATAGCAACTCACCAAGTATCTAAATACTCACAAAATACACTCAATAATCTAGAGAGAGAAAGAGAGAAAGCTTATGTTTCTGGTGTGATTTTCAATTCTAACTTAGCCCTCTATTTATAGGAAAATTTTGGTAGGTTTGACCTGCAACCTGATGGCTTTACCTGCTACTATTCCCACCCACCACATTTGAAATATAATTCAGCACATTTCTTCACCAACCACAAGTGGGGCCCACCAATTCTAGAATTTTCCACCAAAATGATAAACTCCGAAAATTCAACAATTTCTGAACCAGTCATCTCGTAAAATTCATAACAAATCATACATTCATTTTTAACGGTTCAAAATTTGTGGACATATACTCAACTTATATATGTATAACATATCCAAATATTACTACGATCCAACGGTCGGATTAAAAATTATAACCCCCGCAAAATATCTCAAAAACCCTGATTTTTAATACCTCCATTCCGACAAAAATACTGATAAAAACCTCAACATTAACTCCTTCATTTTAACCACAAAAATATATCCCTCATTTATATCCACATAAAATAAATATTTTCTTATCATATAAATCAATAATTAATTATTCACAAATAATATTACAGAATCACATTTATGACAACCAGGCCGTTCCCAGGAAAGAGGGGGCTTTCCAATAAGGATTTCTCCTTACTAGCGCGCAATTAGATGACCAAACCTCTCCTTAGACAGAACTTTCTAGACATTGCCAATAATGCTATCTAATAATACTATTCAAATAATATGAATTATTGATCTGATAATGGAAAATACTGTGCAGCAACAATTATTGAACAACAATAATATAAAATTTCAACGTAGCAATTATTGAATCAATAAAATAAAATATTGAACAGTAATTACTGTAACAATTATTGAGTAGTGCCTTCTTACGTAAGAATCAATAATTTCAAAAATACTGTGCAATACCGTGTGCTACTGTGCAATAACGCGTATTACTGTATTTTAACCACCGGGTATTTCAACAGTATTAACGATAACAACTACGCCGTTATTTGTAAAAACTCAAATTTGTCGTTTTTCTTCACCCGACAGTTATTCGTTATGGGGCCCACAAATAGCTGCGCCGTCGTACGAATATTCTCCGACAGAAAGAATATTCCACGACCAAACGAATATTCCCCGACAACAATGATTATTTTATAACCACTTGCTTATTTTGAAAAAAATTTCATATTTCACCCATAACTTTAAACTTTTATCAATTTAACCATTTACTGAATAGTAATTATAAGAAAAATTGAATACTTTTATTTCATAAAATTCGGGGTCTTACAATCTCCCCTCCTTATGAAATTTCGTCCCCGAAATTTACGTACCTGGTATTTCGAAGAGTTGAGAATACCTTGCTTCCATTTCAGATTCTATCTCTCAGATCATCATGATTTCTCCATTGCTCATCTCCCATGATAACTTCATTTGGGTTCCTCATTTGTTGGGAAGTCATGACAACCGCCATCCCTCGAACTACTCGGCTTTGACTTGTCTGGAGCAGCATTTGGCGTCATCATTACCGTTGGAATATACCTTTCTATAGGACATATTCCTCCCTCAACTGCCTCTTCGTACTCCTCATTCATGATCTGAATCATCAATCTTCGATCCATATCGGATTCAGGTTGACCGCTATGTACAGGGTAATTCAAAACTCGATGTTGGGTTCTCCCAATTGCTTTCCAAAAAGAGAAATTCATATCATCTATTTTAGCCTTCTTAGATCGAACATCTCTTTCCACAATATCCACGTGTCGTGCGGCTTTTGCCCATGCATCACTTATTCTCACTCGTTCAATTTTTTCTTCTTTCAGCTCAGATTCCATTTTTATCATCTTATACTCTGCCAAAGAATGCTTCTGTTCAAGCATCACATATCGGGTAACACAAGCTTGAATTGTTGCATCCTTTTGTTCCACGACCGCCTGTCGTTCTTCTGCCTGCTCTTCTAACTCATGAATACGATTTTGAAATTCTACATTTTGATCATATAATACCTCTAATAAACTCTCCTCTGGTACTTCTTCTTCCTCTTCTTCCTCAGTCTCAGCTGTTACCTCTGCGACTATCTCGGGTGCAACTATCAATTCTTCACTCACCACATAGATATCTCTAATTCCTTCTTCGTCTGACATCACATTATCATGGTTAGTGATTAGAGGTATCCCCACAGTCTCATTCACTCCATTGTTAGCATTCTCAGCTGCCATTCTCAAATACTGCCATAAAATAAGGGTTAATTAAACAAATTAACATATCACATAATATCCCAATATTATGACTAACCAACAAATAAGCTTAGGTAGGACACACTAGCGAAGGATTTACGCATCTCTCCCCTCCTAGTTATATTCCCCGATCTCCACCAGAGATCATATCCCTAAGCTCTGATACCAACTGTAACGACCCCAAAATAGGTTCATTCCATCCAACCTATTCTGAGTCGCCAAATACATGGTACAGAAAACAACTACAACTTTATTACAACAATTGTCGTGCAAAATACAACAACACATATGCTGTGAGTTTGGATACAAATATATACCAAATGTGACTCATGTTCCAACCGTGGACATCACCTCACAATAACACCTTACATAAAGGTATAGTCAAAAACTGTTTTAGAAATTAGAATCTTTGGGAAGTGCTCAAGGAAACCTTCGTACATGGGAGGCCACGCGTCTAGGTTATGATAGATATCATATGGCCACAGAATTATCCTTGGTTGACCCAATAGACCCCAAAGAAAAACGAGAAGATTACTATCATATTCTTCCCAATGGTGAGTCTTCTCTTGACATATCATTATCTCTACTGTCTCTAATTGAGAATTATACTTTAAACAAACACCAAGATTATATAGGTAGTGCTCGTATATATACTCAGCAAGTGGATGAGCACATCCCTGTCTTATGATGACACGAGGTTGTATGTCGTTAGACATCTTGTATGATAGTGGCAAACCACCCTTCCAACGTTGGGTACACCTTACCCTATTGGATTCACCAAATATAACTACTAAATGAACTTTTCTATACTGCTTCGGGAGAACATCCACAGCTAGAGACCACTGTTCTATTTCCCCGTTACCCTCGCTCGACCCAGCTACACTCTTATTACCTGAAAGGAATTGTGAAGCAAAAGGGTGAGCACAACTAGCCCAGTAAAGAATATCATGACTAAAGATAATTAAATTATCAATAGCCTTCATCAATAATAAATCAGAGATTTAGAACATATGGTAAATGATAAAAATTTCAACCATAGTTGCAGCGGAACGAGCAATCCATTAGAAGAGTCAAATAGACTATAAAGTCTATTATCTTCTCCATGTTAAAAATCCATCAACAATGTTTTATCCCTGTAACATCAATCAACAGTTCCTTTCCACAATCATATGAATAACTCATAATCATAATTGTGATTCTAAATTTTTCTTCGCACCCAGGACGAAGAATATTTTCATCACATGTCTTTACCTGAAACATCAAAGATCATGGTTATACCAAATCACAGTTCCTGTTCATAATCATACTAATAAATCCATCTTTGCACTACGACCAAAGATATTCAACAACAGTTTATCTTTGCACTACGGGCCAAAGATATTCATCAACAGACCATCTTTGCACTACAGGCCAAAGATATTCATCTACAATTCATCTTTGCACTACAGGCCAAAGATATTCCTCAACCGTTCATCTTTGCATTACTGGCCAAAGATATTCAACAACAGGTCATCTTTGCACTACGGGCCAAAGATATTCATCTACAATTCATCTTTGCACTACAGGCCAAAGATATTCCTCAACAATTCATATTTGCACTACATGCCAAATATATTAATACCTCAAAGAATATATAATCATTTAAGAATTTATATAAACAATAATTATAACCATGTTGATCATTTCACCTTTGCACTTAAGCTAAAGATATTCAATTATAAATTCAATGGTCATGATCATACCAGTCAACAATTCAACTTTGCACTACTGGCCAAAGAGAACCCATAGTCATGATCATACCAATAATTTACCCATCTTTACACTCAAGCGAAAGAGAATTTCAACATCAAGGTTATAAAAATGTTATATATGATTATAAAAATAATATGGTCAAAACATGGATTTAATTTCAAGAGCAATATTCATAAATCAACTATAATTTGGTTAGAAAAAGAAACCAATTTTGTCGTGAATAGTAACTCATGAATAGTAACCTCGACTCAAAAAGGTAGAAATTCCACAATAAAATCTATACCAATATTTCGGTATAATGATATTGAAAGAATAACATTTCTTAAGCTTATAAACAATTTATTTAAATTGTTTACACTTTACTAATTAATGCATTTAATCATCATAAAATGTCAACTCTTAAGATTTCATCATCAATAGCCAAAACCCTCATCAAAAATCTGCATATACCTCATATAGGATTCTCAAGCCATAAAATCCTATTTTCCAATTTTCTTTCCTCACAAAACATATTTAATTCATTTACTCATAACTAGACCATTTTCATAAAAAATACCAAATCAGTTCCAAAAATATTTCTTTTCTGGGATTTAGCATAATATAGTCCCATAGTGAACATATATTTTTCTCAGAATTTTTAAAAGTCATTTACTATTTTTCATATGGCCAAAATAGCCGAATATTTAGACATTTATCAAAAATTGTACTTTTGTCTAAAAATTCTGAAATTTACAGAGTATACTTCTATCATATACATGTACTCCCAATAAAAATTTCATCAATTTTGGAGTTAACCACAAGGAATTATAAGCTGTTACTTTTAAAATAGTCTTTTCTCATAAAATTCATAACTCTCAATCTATACATCCAAAAATCACCATTTTTGGACACAATCAAGAAAACTCATCAAAATATCATTTCAAATTTTTCCAGAATTTTTGAAGATCAGAAAAATTACGAAACTGAAAATCATAACAACCCTTAAAATCCCTTAATATCCCTTACTATCCCTTACCTCAAAAGAGCAGTACTTCTGATCGGTATAAGGCTGAAGGAAACTTGCACTGATGAATAGCAACTCACCAAGTATCTAAATACTCACAAAATACACTCAATAATCTAGAGAGAGAAAGAGAGAAAGCTTATGTTTCTGGTGTGATTTTCAATTCTAACTTAGCCCTCTATTTATAGGAAAATTTTGGTAGGTTTGACCTGCAACCTGATGGCTTTACCTGCTACTATTCCCACCCACCACATTTGAAATATAATTCAGCACATTTCTTCACCAACCACAAGTGGGGCCCACCAATTCTAGAATTTTCCACCAAAATGATAAACTCCGAAAATTCAACAATTTCTGAACCAGTCATCTCGTAAAATTCATAACAAATCATACATTCATTTTTAACGGTTCAAAATTTGTGGACATATACTCAACTTATATATGTATAACATATCCAAATATTACCACGATCCAACGGTCGGATTAAAAATTATAACCCCCGCAAAATATCTCAAAAACCCTGATTTTTAATACCTCCATTCCGACAAAAATACTGATAAAAACCTCAACATTAACTCCTTCATTTTAACCACAAAAATATATCCCTCATTTATATCCACATAAAATAAATATTTTCTTATCATATGAATCAATAATTAATTATTCACAAATAATATTACAGAATCACATTTATGACAACCAGGCCGTTCCCAGGAAAGAGGGGGCTTTCCAATAAGGATTTCTCCTTACTAGCGCGCAATTAGATGACCAAACCTCTCCTTAGACAGAACTTTCTAGACATTGCCAATAATGCTATCTAATAATACTATTCAAATAATATGAATTATTGATCTGATAATGGAAAATACTGTGCAGCAACAATTATTGAACAACAATAATATAAAATTTCAACGTAGCAATTATTGAATCAATAAAATAAAATATTGAACAGTAATTACTGTAACAATTATTGAGTAGTGCCTTCTTACGTAAGAATCAATAATTTCAAAAATACTGTGCAATACCGTGTGCTACTGTGCAATAACGCGTATTACTGTATTTTAACCACCGGGTATTTCAACAGTATTAACGATAACAACTACGCCGTTATTTGTAAAAACTCAAATTTGTCGTTTTTCTTCACCCGACAGTTATTCGTTATGGGGCCCACAAATAGCTGCGCCGTCGTACGAATATTCTCCGACAGAAAGAATATTCCACGACCAAACGAATATTCCCCGACAACAATGATTATTTTATAACCACTTGCTTATTTTGAAAAAAATTTCATATTTCACCCATAACTTTAAACTTTTATCAATTTAACCATTTACTGAATAGTAATTATAAGAAAAATTGAATACTTTTATTTCATAAAATTCGGGGTCTTACAATCTCCCCTCCTTATGAAATTTCGTCCCCGAAATTTACGTACCTGGTATTTCGAAGAGTTGAGAATACCTTGCTTCCATTTCAGATTCTATCTCTCAGATCATCATGATTTCTCCATTGCTCATCTCCCATGATAACTTCATTTGGGTTCCTCATTTGTTGGGAAGTCATGACAACCGCCATCCCTCGAACTACTCGGCTTTGACTTGTCTGGAGCAGCATTTGGCGTCATCATTACCGTTGGAATATACCTTTCTATAGGACATATTCCTCCCTCAACTGCCTCTTCGTACTCCTCATTCATGATCTGAATCATCAATCTTCGATCCATATCGGATTCAGGTTGACCGCTATGTACAGGGTAATTCAAAACTCGATGTTGGGTTCTCCCAATTGCTTTCCAAAAAGAGAAATTCATATCATCTATTTTAGCCTTCTTAGATCGAACATCTCTTTCCACAATATCCACGTGTCGTGCGGCTTTTGCCCATGCATCACTTATTCTCACTCGTTCAATTTTTTCTTCTTTCAGCTCAGATTCCATTTTTATCATCTTATACTCTGCCAAAGAATGCTTCTGTTCAAGCATCACATATCGGGTAACACAAGCTTGAATTGTTGCATCCTTTTGTTCCACGACCGCCTGTCGTTCTTCTGCCTGCTCTTCTAACTCATGAATACGATTTTGAAATTCTACATTTTGATCATATAATACCTCTAATAAACTCTCCTCTGGTACTTCTTCTTCCTCTTCTTCCTCAGTCTCAGCTGTTACCTCTGCGACTATCTCGGGTGCAACTATCAATTCTTCACTCACCACATAGATATCTCTAATTCCTTCTTCGTCTGACATCACATTATCATGGTTAGTGATTAGAGGTATCCCCACAGTCTCATTCACTCCATTGTTAGCATTCTCAGCTGCCATTCTCAAATACTGCCATAAAATAAGGGTTAATTAAACAAATTAACATATCACATAATATCCCAATATTATGACTAACCAACAAATAAGCTTAGGTAGGACACACTAGCGAAGGATTTACGCATCTCTCCCCTCCTAGTTATATTCCCCGATCTCCACCAGAGATCATATCCCTAAGCTCTGATACCAACTGTAACGACCCCAAAATAGGTTCATTCCATCCAACCTATTCTGAGTCGCCAAATACATGGTACAGAAAACAACTACAACTTTATTACAACAATTGTCGTGCAAAATACAACAACACATATGCTGTGAGTTTGGATACAAATATATACCAAATGTGACTCATGTTCCAACCGTGGACATCACCTCACAATAACACCTTACATAAAGGTATAGTCAAAAACTGTTTTAGAAATTAGAATCTTTGGGAAGTGCTCAAGGAAACCTTCGTACATGGGAGGCCACGCGTCTAGGTTATGATAGATATCATATGGCCACAGAATTATCCTTGGTTGACCCAATAGACCCCAAAGAAAAACGAGAAGATTACTATCATATTCTTCCCAATGGTGAGTCTTCTCTTGACATATCATTATCTCTACTGTCTCTAATTGAGAATTATACTTTAAACAAACACCAAGATTATATAGGTAGTGCTCGTATATATACTCAGCAAGTGGATGAGCACATCCCTGTCTTATGATGACACGAGGTTGTATGTCGTTAGACATCTTGTATGATAGTGGCAAACCACCCTTCCAACGTTGGGTACACCTTACCCTATTGGATTCACCAAATATAACTACTAAATGAACTTTTCTATACTGCTTCGGGAGAACATCCACAGCTAGAGACCACTGTTCTATTTCCCCGTTACCCTCGCTCGACCCAGCTACACTCTTATTACCTGAAAGGAATTGTGAAGCAAAAGGGTGAGCACAACTAGCCCAGTAAAGAATATCATGACTAAAGATAATTAAATTATCAGTAGCCTTCATCAATAATAAATCAGAGATTTAGAACATATGGTAAATGATAAAAATTTCAACCATAGTTGCAGCGGAACGAGCAATCCATTAGAAGAGTCAAATAGACTATAAAGTCTATTATCTTCTCCATGTTAAAAATCCATCAACAATGTTTTATCCCTGTAACATCAATCAACAGTTCCTTTCCACAATCATATGAATAACTCATAATCATAATTGTGATTCTAAATTTTTCTTCGCACCCAGGACGAAGAATATTTTCATCACATGTCTTTACCTGAAACATCAAAGATCATGGTTATACCAAATCACAGTTCCTGTTCATAATCATACTAATAAATCCATCTTTGCACTACGACCAAAGATATTCAACAACAGTTTATCTTTGCACTACGGGCCAAAGATATTCATCAACAGACCATCTTTGCACTACAGGCCAAAGATATTCATCTACAATTCATCTTTGCACTACAGGCCAAAGATATTCCTCAACCGTTCATCTTTGCATTACTGGCCAAAGATATTCAACAACAGGTCATCTTTGCACTACGGGCCAAAGATATTCATCTACAATTCATCTTTGCACTACAGGCCAAAGATATTCCTCAACAATTCATATTTGCACTACATGCCAAATATATTAATACCTCAAAGAATATATAATCATTTAAGAATTTATATAAACAATAATTATAACCATGTTGATCATTTCACCTTTGCACTTAAGCTAAAGATATTCAATTATAAATTCAATGGTCATGATCATACCAGTCAACAATTCAACTTTGCACTACTGGCCAAAGAGAACCCATAGTCATGATCATACCAATAATTTACCCATCTTTACACTCAAGCGAAAGAGAATTTCAACATCAAGGTTATAAAAATGTTATATATGATTATAAAAATAATATGGTCAAAACATGGATTTAATTTCAAGAGCAATATTCATAAATCAACTATAATTTGGTTAGAAAAAGAAACCAATTTTGTCGTGAATAGTAACTCATGAATAGTAACCTCGACTCAAAAAGGTAGAAATTCCACAATAAAATCTATACCAATATTTCGGTATAATGATATTGAAAGAATAACATTTCTTAAGCTTATAAACAATTTATTAATGCATTTAATCATCATAAAATGTCAACTCTTAAGATTTCATCATCAATAGCCAAAACCCTCATCAAAAATCTGCATATACCTCATATAGGATTCTCAAGCCATAAAATCCTATTTTCCAATTTTCTTTCCTCACAAAACATATTTAATTCATTTACTCATAACTAGACCATTTTCATAAAAAATACCAAATCAGTTCCAAAAATATTTCTTTTCTGGGATTTAGCATAATATAGTCCCATAGTGAACATATATTTTTCTCAGAATTTTTAAAAGTCATTTACTATTTTTCATATGGCCAAAATAGCCGAATATTTAGACATTTATCAAAAATTGTACTTTTGTCTAAAAATTCTGAAATTTACAGAGTATACTTCTATCATATACATGTACTCCCAATAAAAATTTCATCAATTTTGGAGTTAACCACAAGGAATTATAAGCTGTTACTTTTAAAATAGTCTTTTCTCATAAAATTCATAACTCTCAATCTATACATCCAAAAATCACCATTTTTGGACACAATCAAGAAAACTCATCAAAATATCATTTCAAATTTTTCCAGAATTTTTGAAGATCAGAAAAATTACGAAACTGAAAATCATAACAACCCTTAAAATCCCTTAATATCCCTTACTATCCCTTACCTCAAAAGAGCAGTACTTCTGATCGGTATAAGGCTGAAGGAAACTTGCACTGATGAATAGCAACTCACCAAGTATCTAAATACTCACAAAATACACTCAATAATCTAGAGAGAGAAAGAGAGAAAGCTTATGTTTCTGGTGTGATTTTCAATTCTAACTTAGCCCTCTATTTATAGGAAAATTTTGGTAGGTTTGACCTGCAACCTGATGGCTTTACCTGCTACTATTCCCACCCACCACATTTGAAATATAATTCAGCACATTTCTTCACCAACCACAAGTGGGGCCCACCAATTCTAGAATTTTCCACCAAAATGATAAACTCCGAAAATTCAACAATTTCTGAACCAGTCATCTCGTAAAATTCATAACAAATCATACATTCATTTTTAACGGTTCAAAATTTGTGGACATATACTCAACTTATATATGTATAACATATCCAAATATTACTACGATCCAACGGTCGGATTAAAAATTATAACCCCCGCAAAATATCTCAAAAACCCTGATTTTTAATACCTCCATTCCGACAAAAATACTGATAAAAACCTCAACATTAACTCCTTCATTTTAACCACAAAAATATATCCCTCATTTATATCCACATAAAATAAATATTTTCTTATCATATAAATCAATAATTAATTATTCACAAATAATATTACAGAATCACATTTATGACAACCAGGCCGTTCCCAGGAAAGAGGGGGCTTTCCAATAAGGATTTCTCCTTACTAGCGCGCAATTAGATGACCAAACCTCTCCTTAGACAGAACTTTCTAGACATTGCCAATAATGCTATCTAATAATACTATTCAAATAATATGAATTATTGATCTGATAATGGAAAATACTGTGCAGCAACAATTATTGAACAACAATAATATAAAATTTCAACGTAGCAATTATTGAATCAATAAAATAAAATATTGAACAGTAATTACTGTAACAATTATTGAGTAGTGCCTTCTTACGTAAGAATCAATAATTTCAAAAATACTGTGCAATACCGTGTGCTACTGTGCAATAACGCGTATTACTGTATTTTAACCACCGGGTATTTCAACAGTATTAACGATAACAACTACGCCGTTATTTGTAAAAACTCAAATTTGTCGTTTTTCTTCACCCGACAGTTATTCGTTATGGGGCCCACAAATAGCTGCGCCGTCGTACGAATATTCTCCGACAGAAAGAATATTCCACGACCAAACGAATATTCCCCGACAACAATGATTATTTTATAACCACTTGCTTATTTTGAAAAAAATTTTATATTTCACCCATAACTTTAAACTTTTATCAATTTAACCATTTACTGAATAGTAATTATAAGAAAAATTGAATACTTTTATTTCATAAAATTCGGGGTCTTACAATCTCCCCTCCTTATGAAATTTCGTCCCCGAAATTTACGTACCTGGTATTTCGAAGAGTTGAGAATACCTTGCTTCCATTTCAGATTCTATCTCTCAGATCATCATGATTTCTCCATTGCTCATCTCCCATGATAACTTCATTTGGGTTCCTCATTTGTTGGGAAGTCATGACAACCGTCATCCCTCGAACTACTCGGCTTTGACTTGTCTGGAGCAGCATTTGGCGTCATCATTACCGTTGGAATATACCTTTCTATAGGACATATTCCTCCCTCAACTGCCTCTTCGTACTCCTCATTCATGATCTGAATCATCAATCTTCGATCCATATCGGATTCAGGTTGACCGCTATGTACAGGGTAATTCAAAACTCGATGTTGGGTTCTCCCAATTGCTTTCCAAAAAGAGAAATTCATATCATCTATTTTAGCCTTCTTAGATCGAACATCTCTTTCCACAATATCCACGTGTCGTGCGGCTTTTGCCCATGCATCACTTATTCTCACTCGTTCAATTTTTTCTTCTTTCAGCTCAGATTCCATTTTTATCATCTTATACTCTGCCAAAGAATGCTTCTGTTCAAGCATCACATATCGGGTAACACAAGCTTGAATTGTTGCATCCTTTTGTTCCACGACCGCCTGTCGTTCTTCTGCCTGCTCTTCTAACTCATGAATACGATTTTGAAATTCTACATTTTGATCATATAATACCTCTAATAAACTCTCCTCTGGTACTTCTTCTTCCTCTTCTTCCTCAGTCTCAGCTGTTACCTCTGCGACTATCTCGGGTGCAACTATCAATTCTTCACTCACCACATAGATATCTCTAATTCCTTCTTCGTCTGACATCACATTATCATGGTTAGTGATTAGAGGTATCCCCACAGTCTCATTCACTCCATTGTTAGCATTCTCAGCTGCCATTCTCAAATACTGCCATAAAATAAGGGTTAATTAAACAAATTAACATATCACATAATATCCCAATATTATGACTAACCAACAAATAAGCTTAGGTAGGACACACTAGCGAAGGATTTACGCATCTCTCCCCTCCTAGTTATATTCCCCGATCTCCACCAGAGATCATATCCCTAAGCTCTGATACCAACTGTAACGACCCCAAAATAGGTTCATTCCATCCAACCTATTCTGAGTCGCCAAATACATGGTACAGAAAATAACTACAACTTTATTACAACAATTGTCGTGCAAAATACAACAACACATATACTGTGAGTTTGGATACAAATATATACCAAATGTGACTCATGTTCCAACCGTGGACATCACCTCACAATAACACCTTACATAAAGGTATAGTCAAAAACTGTTTTAGAAATTAAAATCTTTGGGAAGTGCTCAAGGAAACCTTCGTACATGGGAGGCCACGCGTCTAGGTTATGATAGATATCATATGGCCACAGAATTATCCTTGGTTGACCCAATAGACCCCAAAGAAAAACGAGAAGATTACTATCATATTCTTCCCAATGGTGAGTCTTCTCTTGACATATCATTATCTCTACTGTCTCTAATTGAGAATTATACTTTAAACAAACACCAAGATTATATAGGTAGTGCTCGTATATATACTCAGCAAGTGGATGAGCACATCCCTGTCTTATGATGACACGAGATTGTATGTCGTTAGACATCTTGTATGATAGTGGCAAACCACCCTTCCAACGTTGGGTACACCTTACCCTATTGGATTCACCAAATATAACTACTAAATGAACTTTTCTATACTGCTTCGGGAGAACATCCACAGCTAGAGACCACTGTTCTATTTCCCCGTTACCCTCGCTCGACCCAGCTACACTCTTATTACCTGAAAGGAATTGTGAAGCAAAAGGGTGAGCACAACTAGCCCAGTAAAGAATATCATGACTAAAGATAATTAAATTATCAGTAGCCTTCATCAATAATAAATCAGAGATTTAGAACATATGGTAAATGATAAAAATTTCAACCATAGTTGCAGCGGAACGAGCAATCCATTAGAAGAGTCAAATAGACTATAAAGTCTATTATCTTCTCCATGTTAAAAATCCATCAACAATGTTTTATCCCTGTAACATCAATCAACAGTTCCTTTCCACAATCATATGAATAACTCATAATCATAATTGTGATTCTAAATTTTTCTTCGCACCCAGGACGAAGAATATTTTCATCACATGTCTTTACCTGAAACATCAAAGATCATGGTTATACCAAATCACAGTTCCTGTTCATAATCATACTAATAAATCCATCTTTGCACTACGACCAAAGATATTCAACAACAGTTTATCTTTGCACTACGGGCCAAAGATATTCATCAACAGACCATCTTTGCACTACAGGCCAAAGATATTCATCTACAATTCATCTTTGCACTACAGGCCAAAGATATTCCTCAACCGTTCATCTTTGCATTACTGGCCAAAGATATTCAACAACAGGTCATCTTTGCACTACGGGCCAAAGATATTCATCTACAATTCATCTTTGCACTACAGGCCAAAGATATTCCTCAACAATTCATATTTGCACTACATGCCAAATATATTAATACCTCAAAGAATATATAATCATTTAAGAACTTATATAAACAATAATTATAACCATGTTGATCATTTCACCTTTGCACTTAAGCTAAAGATATTCAATTATAAATTTAATGGTCATGATCATACCAGTCAACAATTCAACTTTGCACTACTGGCCAAAGAGAACCCATAGTCATGATCATACCAATAATTTACCCATCTTTACACTCAAGCGAAAGAGAATTTCAACATCAAGGTTATAAAAATGTTATATATGATTATAAAAATAATATGGTCAAAACATGGATTTAATTTCAAGAGCAATATTCATAAATCAACTATAATTTGGTTAGAAAAAGAAACCAATTTTGTCGTGAATAGTAACTCATGAATAGTAACCTCGACTCAAAAAGGTAGAAATTCCACAATAAAATCTATACCAATATTTCGGTATAATGATATTGAAAGGATAACATTTCTTAAGCTTATAAACAATTTATTTAAATTGTTTACACTTTACTAATTAATGCATTTAATCATCATAAAATGTCAACTCTTAAGATTTCATCATCAATAGCCAAAACCCTCATCAAAAATCTGCATATACCTCATATAGGATTCTCAAGCCATAAAATCCTATTTTCCAATTTTCTTTCCTCACAAAACATATTTAATTCATTTACTCATAACTAGACCATTTTCATAAAAAAATACCAAATCAGTTCCAAAAATATTTCTTTTCTGGGATTTAGCATAATATAGTCCCATAGTGAACATATATTTTTCTCAGAATTTTTAAAAGTCATTTACTATTTTTCATATGGCCAAAATAGCCGAATATTTAAACATTTATCAAAAATTGTACTTTTGTCTAAAAATTCTGAAATTTACAGAGTATACTTCTATCATATACATGTACTCCCAATAAAAATTTCATCAATTTTGGAGTTAACCACAAGGAATTATAAGCTGTTACTTTTAAAATAGTTTTTTCTCATAAAATTCATAACTCTCAATCTATACATCCAAAAATCACCATTTTTGGACACAATCAAGAAAACTCATCAAAATATCATTTCAAATTTTTCCAGAATTTTTGAAGATCAGAAAAATTACGAAACTGAAAATCATAACAACCCTTAAAATCCCTTAATATCCCTTACTATCCCTTACCTCAAAAGAGCAGTACTTCTGATCGGTATAAGGCTGAAGAAAACTTGCACTGATGAATAGCAACTCACCAAGTATCTAAATACTCACAAAATACACTCAATAATCTAGAGAGAGAAAGAGAGAAAGCTTATGTTTCTGGTGTGATTTTCAATTCTAACTTAGCCCTCTATTTATAGGAAAATTTTGGTAGGTTTGACCTGCAACCTGATGGCTTTACCTGCTACTATTCCCACCCACCACATTTGAAATATAATTCAGCACATTTCTTCACCAACCACAAGTGGGGCCCACCAATTCTAGAATTTTCCACCAAAATGATAAACTCCGAAAATTTAACAATTTCTGAACCAGTCATCTCGTAAAATTCATAACAAATCATGCATTTATTTTTAACGGTTCAAAATTTGTGGACATATACTCAACTTATATATGTATAACATATCCAAATATTACTACGATCCAACGGTCGGATTAAAAATTATAACCCCCGCAAAATATCTCAAAAACCCTGATTTTTAATACCTCCATTCCGACAAAAATACTGATAAAAACCTCAACATTAACTCCTTCATTTTAACCACAAAAATATATCCCTCATTTATATCCACATAAAATAAATATTTTCTTATCATATAAATCAATAATTAATTATTCACAAATAATATTACAGAATCACATTTATGACAACCAGGCCGTTCCCAGGAAAGAGGGGGCTTTCCAATAAGGATTTCTCCTTACTAGCGCGCAATTAGATGACCAAACCTCTCCTTAGACAGAACTTTCTAGACATTGCCAATAATGCTATCTAATAATACTATTCAAATAATATGAATTATTGATCTGATAATGGAAAATACTGTGCAGCAACAATTATTGAACAACAATAATATAAAATTTCAACGTAGCAATTATTGAATCAATAAAATAAAATATTGAACAGTAATTACTGTAACAATTATTGAGTAGTGTCTTCTTACGTAAGAATCAATAATTTCAAAAATACTGTGCAATACCGTGTGCTACTGTGCAATAACGCGTATTACTGTATTTTAACCACCGGGTATTTCAACAGTATTAACGATAACAACTACGCCGTTATTTGTAAAAACTCAAATTTGTCGTTTTTCTTCACCCGACAGTTATTCGTTATGGGGCCCACAAATAGCTGCGCCGTCGTACGAATATTCTCCGACAGAAAGAATATTCCACGACCAAACGAATATTCCCCGACAACAATGATTATTTTATAACCACTTGCTTATTTTGAAAAAAATTTTATATTTCACCCATAACTTTAAACTTTTATCAATTTAACCATTTACTGACTAGTAATTATAAGAAAAATTGAATACTTTTATTTCATAAAATTCGGGGTCTTACACCGCCGGTACCGGTAAAAAATTGAAAAAACAAAAAATTTTGAGCGCCCGTACTCCTCAGGGTGAGGGAATCAAAATAGCATTCCCTATTTATATAAAATGACATTTCACACCATATTTATTGTAATTTTATGTTGGTTAAAGGATCTTATCTCACTTAATTGCTGATTTGGGTATACCTATCAAATTCACCTATTTTTATTTTTTAAACAGAGGATTTAGAGAAGAAAAAGAACTATAAAAAAAATTTAAAAATCAGTCAAATTTTGATTTTGATCATTTTTGTAAAAAATATTACTACTAATTATAAATTTTATTATTTTATAATTAAAATAATGTTATTTTAGTTCTCATAAACACATAATGATTGTTGCACATTTTGATTTCTAGCAATATCTATTTTTAAATTAAAATAATTGTAATTTTTAAATTCAAACAACAATTACTTTTAAAATAATTACATTTGTGAGACAATTTTTTTTTAGGTACAATCACTTTTTATGAGACAAAGAAAGTGCTTAACAATATATTCTCTCCCTTTTAAAATTAAAAATACATTTTAACTTTTAAAACCGTTTTCAAATTAATTGATGCAAATGCATTTAATTTTAGGTGATACAATTATTATAATTAATTGTATAATATATAATAAAAATTATAAATTAAAAAATTTATTTCATTCTAAATTTTTATGAGTTATATTCATTATGAAATTTAATATGAGATCTTTTAAAATCAAATTATATCTCCAATTTTTGAATGAATGGAGTATTTTCCAATAAGAATAAAAGATTATGTCTAAATATTACCTATTGCAAATTTCAGTATTCCTTTAACAAGTTACTATAAAAGGATGCCACTTTTCGGGGGGATAGTGAGGGTATGAATCCGGATCTTCTATGAGGATTTTATGAGGGTTTTGTTGTGGGATTAACAACAAAGCAAAAAGGAGATTCAATGGGTCACAACTTCTTTGCTTGTCTGTGTATCAAAACGACGTCGTTTTGATAGGAATTTTTTTTACAAGTTGACAGAAAATTGGAAGCCACCAAACGTCGTTTACTTCGTTTGTTTGCTTCGCTTTTCTGTTTTCTTCTCTTTTCCTTCTTTGCTTCGTTTTTTGTTTTTCCCAGAGCACGCCAAAGTTTAGGATTAACCAAATTTCAATTGTTTTTTTTTCCTTTATTCAAATTTTTCCCAGATTGTTTACCCCAATTTTTTTTCTTTAATTTTTTCAATTGGGTTAAAGAATCACAATGGAAACTCAATTTTTTTAATAGGATAAAAATTATTCGTTGGATTTATTTTTTTGAAGTGCAAAGAATAATATTATTAGCCTTTGACAAAGATACAAAGATTAATAACCCTATCGATTCTAAATCACCAAAAAAAATGATTAATAAAACATCCCAACTAAATTAACACTCAACCCATTACAATCATGAAAAACGTCATGCCGCTCTTAACTAACAAAAATTAGCAAACAAACGAAGTTAACTTGTTAAAAAAAATCTGTCAAAACGCCGTCGTTTTGATACACAAACAAGGAAATGAATTGTGAGCCATTGGATCTCATTTTTAATGTGTTGTTAATCCCACAACAAAATCCTCACAAGATTCTCACAGAGAAATCCTCATAGAGGATCCGGATTCGCTTAATTTGTCCACCCTTTTTGTTTTTTTATAGAGTCCCAATTAATTTGGGGATGTAATACACTTACAAATGCCAACAAACTCAATCAAATGTTAGTATATTTTTTATGTTCCAAAATTACTTAACAAGTGCAGCTGTAGATCGATCATACATGTATTACAATGTTGAGTAAAATTTTGAAAATGAAACCACTTGTGATAGATACCTAATGTTACTAATCTTATACAAATAAAAAAAAAAGGTTAAACCACCCCTAAAACGAAACTAATTAATTATACATTGTTGACATCTCCGCCGGATAACCCTGAGACCTCCCCAAAACCACCGTTTCCGGTGGTTCTTTTGCTTTTGAATTCCCCAAAGCTTGTGCAACTTCTAGTCAATTTATGCCCCCTTATTAGTTTGGCCCTCACATGTTCCGGTAGTCTCAATGTAAACTTATCTTCCTCTTCTCTACTCCTAACTATTGAATGCCCTGTCGTTTTAGACCTTGTAAATTTTTCTGCCTTATCCTCCTCATCATCATCAATTTTTCCGGCCATGCCGGAAGCTACCGCCTTTCCTCTCTCCTCATTTCTCCTACTTTCATCCTCGTGATCATCTTTTATGGTTATGCTAACATGACTACCTTCTGATGACCCATCTTCATGTATCTCCTGCATGGGGATGGGGATATTTTCCGGTGTGTCGAGGCTCCTCCGGCAAACCGGGCATGATTTATGGGACTCGAGCCAAAGGTCGATACATTCTTCATGGAAAACATGATTACATGATGTTAAGAGCCGGAGAGTATTATCATCCAGAAACTCGCATAAACAAATAGCACATTCTAAGCCATATTTTTCCTTACTGTATTCTTTGACACTTGAGTAAGTGAACGTGGGGAATGAATTTATTATTGAAGGATCAAGCCCCGGCGCAGCGGCTGCTCCGGCCGGACCAACTGGAGTGCCGGAAGGGCTATGCCGGAGATGCAACGAGTATAGTAAATTTTGCATGAAACATCTACAAAAGTATATAGAGAAAAAACCAATGAAGAAAAATATAAGGAGAATAATAGTTAGAACTATGGTGACGGATGGGGAGACGTATGCTTGCGGCTGTTGGTGGTTAGTAGCGTCCGTAGTAGACATTGCCGGAGGTAAAGTGGTCCGGGCCGGAGGAGGTGGAATCCGGCCTAAGGGTGTTTTTGAGTGCAATAGCTAAAAGGATGGTGCAGAAAAAAGGAAGGGGTACCGCTGAGTGGTTTGAAGCATAAATGAGAAAAAGAAGGATGGTTTGTAAAACGTTTGGGAGCATGGCTTAATTTGGAAATGTTACGTGTCCAAGTTGGTTTCACACCTACGGTTAGAATCGAATTCATTGAGCGAGTCCTTGTGAGGAAGTGGAACAACTTTGTAATAAAATTAAGGGTTAAATACATTTATTTCCCTCGAAATATTACCCGTTTTACGATTGTGACCTTAATATTTAAAATCTTACATTAATATATTCTAAATACATTTAAGTAAATAAAAATGACCCTCAATTTATTTCTGACCAAAAAAATAGCTTAACTGCTAACGTGTCACCTGAAAAGTCATATTTTTATAATTTTCAACTTATTTTACCATTAAAAAATTTAATACATGTATATACTTATTAAATTTCGTATAATTTAATTATAAAATTATAAATACAAATTAAGAAACAATCTCACTCTCTCTCCTATTCACAAATCAAATGGACACAAGTCTGCTCTTTTACAAACCCAATGTCACACTCTCTCTATCTCCTATTCACAAATCAAAAGGTCACTGATCTGCTCTTTACAAACTCAATCAGTTTTCTGGTGAAATCCCATCCAATTTCTTTTCAAAAATGGCTTTCTGAGAACAATTTTGCCGGTGATATCCCTTCTTCATTGGCCAATCTCTCCCACTTGATTTCATTACATCTCGAAAATAATCAATTTTCTGATGCAATATCAGAATTTCAGCAAACAACTTTGATTTCACTGTAATACTGCCCGCGTGGTTCGCAATAACCAAGCCATCAGTTGAAATTTCAAAGGCATCAGCCACGTGGGACCTCACATCAGTAACTACACAGCCCACATGAGGTTTACCCAGACCAGAGCAGTCCGGCGAACTCAGGAGCCAGCTGTAATGCACAAGGGAGAGTATGCGAACACGCAGCCGACCGACAAGGAAAACAGCTCACCCATAAAAACCGACAGCAGTCCGGCAGCGAAACCGAAGAGAGACCAAACAAAAACACCCATAACTGATTAACGGATAAAGCAATACAAACGCCTGAAATCAGCACAGAAAAAAATCTTCTAACTCCAGCCTGCCCAGATCCGTAATAGCACCATGGATGCCGGCGAATCTCAATAGCTAACCCCACACGACAAAGCTTATCAAGACGAATGGGTTCAAGGCGCCACAGAAAGGGATTTGAGGATCTTGTGGACGTAAATGATGACAACGGCGTGTTTGGATTGGCAAATTTGATGAAGGCGGCTGTTGAGGTGCTTGACAACGGCTTAGTGGGATCCTCATACAATGGATTCATAGTGGTTGTGAAGAGGGGTAAGATAATTGATTTTTGGCGGATTGTTCGTTGATTTGTGAATAGGAGACTGAGTGAGTGAGATTGTTTCTTAATGTTTATAATTTTATAATCAAATTATGCGAATTTAATAAGTGTATATATATATGTATTAATTTTTTTTAATGGTAAATACATTAAAATACGTTGAAATTATAAAAATGCGACTTTTTCGGTGACAAGTCAGCACTAAGACTATTTTTTTGGTCAGAAATGAATTTAGGGTCATTTTTATTTACTTAAGTACTGTACTTGAAGTATGTTAACGGTAAAATTTTAAATATTAGTCGTAAAATAGTCATACTTGGAGGGACATAAGTATATTTAACCTTAAAATTAAACTTTTGCAATCATATTATATTAAAATTATGTCTTTTTGGATTGTACTCTTTCAAATTATAATTAATATTGACTTTATAAAATTTAATTTTCAACATTTTGAAATTTAAAATTGACAAGATTCGTTTTAATTTTGAAAGCAATAAATTTTATAACTAGTAATACTTTTATGCTACTTTTGAATGGAAGAAATGGAATAGATTCATTCCATTCTAGTTGGAACGAGTTATTCCATACTCTTCATCACCTCACCAAAAAAATAAAATTCATAAATTTAGGACGAATAAGAACTATTCTAATCCCAACCAAATATAATTTTTTTTAATTTCATAGGAATGAGTCATTTCATTTATGATACTCATAATTATATCAACATAAACTAAAAAATATTCATGTCAATTATAAATTTAAAAATATTAGAAATTGACTTTTAAAAGTTAATATTAATATTATAATTTGAAACGAAAGTAACATTATAGAAATGCTCAAGTTTATTTATTTATTTTTAAATAAAGCATGCATTAAAACCGACAAATATTGCATCTAGCGTTCTTACCACTACAATTTAGATCAAAGTAGTCGCTTTAAAAAGTCACTCTCTGATATTTAAATTGAGAAGTAATTCAAAAGGACGTATGTATGGATGGGATCACATGTGCCATTTCAACCATGAACAGTTAGTTGCGGGAACAGAGTAAGCAAGCAAATGAGCATAAGTTCCACAACTGAGCTTCAGGTGCAAACTCGAGCAAAGCAGAAGAACATAAAACCTCATGGCCAAAAGGAAAAGATTTTCTAAGCAATTGAAGCTATAAAAAGTTCCAAACCTGATAGCAAAACATGTAACCCAGTACAAGTATTGTATTCTACCAGACAGTGTCTTACAAAAACCTTGAAACATAACGGCAAAACCAAGTTTCTCTCGAACAAAACCTGAGTCGCACTTATATAAAGAGTCTCAAGTCTCTTTCTCAAGCTCAAACTACATCCATGGGAATTATTAGTCCACCCGACTTTCTTTCATCTTATAGAGGCTGCTTATCTAAATTTTTACTCGAGGTCTTCGATCCAGTCACCATATATTAGACTAATTTTGTCTGGACCCTTCCACTTTTGATGGGATCTTGGCCCTGTCCACTGAGCTACATTGCTCAATCTCTGTGACGGAACTCCAATATGATAACCATCTGAATGAGGAACCGAAGCGACAGAAGCAACTATTGTATCAACTGGAGATTTTGAAGGCACCGCCCCATGCTTTGCATCCAGAGGAGAAGAAAAGTCTTTACCTTCACCTTCCATAAGCCCCCCACCATAACGGTGCAATTCTGTGACAGAATTGTTAAACAAAACGAAGACCTTAACAAACTGTAGAAGCATGCTACAAAAATTGTTTTTCAAATGTGAGATTAAGTTTAAATGCAGAAAAAGCCTATTATTGTAAGATTCATTCATCAGGGTAAATACGTATTCAGCATTCAAAAAAACAGAAAGGCAAGCCAATCACACCAACCTAAACATCAATATTAGATAAATATTGTGAAAATGCTTGTGCAAATACTTGAATAAACCTCACCACCAAAGTGTACTCGTTGTAAAATGATGGATTGTGAGACAAAAATTGATGTTCAATAAAATAAAGTAGGTACTATACTAACTTATTGCCCTTTCTACAACTGAAAATGCTACAAATTAGAACTTCAAGAAAATTATCAATTGCTTGATTGGAATTGGATAAGAGGTTTTGGGAAGTCAATATAAAGAAAATAATTGGCTGGTGAGGCTTAAGCCTTATTTTATGAGGCGTGCACGTTAATGTGGGGCATACTTATTTTCTACTACTTGAATCATGTGCTTCAAAAGAAATAAATTATGTTGAAAGTTCTGTAACACCCTAACACCAATTAAAAATTTATCCATTAAACCATGATATAAACGCATTTTACAGCAAAGCACACATAAAAAGCACACAAACAGAAACAAAAACAAAAACAAACATCAAACCAGAGGGGGGGGGGAATGCTTAACCTCTTAACTAGATCCACTTAACCTACAAATAGGAGTATCCCCCGGTATAACCCCCAATCTGCAGGTTCTCCAGGTTAAGTGTTTTAGGGGGAAAAAACATGCCATGAATACAAGATTCATAATAGACAAACCTAAACATTCTAATTGGCAGGGTTACATCATCATTTGTGTGTATACTCTCCATAACATGGTCTTGATACATATACAATCAGCATTATTGGTTATATTCTTCAGGTAAAATATAGGAAATATGCAACTATTATACTTTATATATGTATTCACGCTAGGCATACGTAAGCCACCAATTATCACATGATCAACAAACATCTTATTTGTATCAAAGGGTTATTGTACTATGCACAAACCTGTACAATCTCAGAAATTGAAGGTAAGTTATATTATGCGCAAACACGTGCAAAATAACCGTACATGCAGTATGCAAAGGGCTCTCATATCATCGCCAATCAAGATGTGTGATTATTCTGAAATGAAGTGCCTCTAATCAAAAGTCATTTGTTTAATGTCATCTGTTGGCACAATGAAAATCTACTCAACAGTCAGACTGAAGACCTCAAGATGATTCACAAAGCCAGCCAAGTGACTACCAAATGCATTATGCACTTGAAGTAAATATGCTATCACCTTATCTTTATAAGATTGTTCATTCCAATACATATAATATACACTTGCAAGAAAATTAGAAAAAAAACAAAGGGGACTGATAATCAGTAACTAGAACAAGATATCGAGAATCGTAAACAAAATCATACCTGCAGCCCCATGAGCAAAATGGCACTTGTTTCCGAATGGACAATACCCTGTCTGTTCCCATTTGTTACAAATTCTTGTTTTCCAATTCGAAGGCTTCAATGCGGATGGGCTCCCACCGCCACCGCCACTGCCACCACCAACACCAACACCACCTGCACTTGCTCCACCACCATAACCACTACCAGATCCAGGGCCCAGACTTATTGCCACACTTTCTCGAGATCTCGATTGCTCATCATGAATAAAAGTGCAATTATCTCCATATGGGCAGCCTTCTTCGGTATAAAACTTCTTGCAGTGTCTCCCTTTATAAGACCTCTGACTCTCCACAGGGAAAGCAGTAGACCCAAGTGATGGAATCTGGAATTCTTCCCTCGGCTCAGATGATGCAGCTCTTTCTTCCTCATGAGCAGCGACAATTTCTTGCCAATTGGGAGGCGGTCTTCGAAGTTCTTCAATGCTATGCGCAAAGTTACAATTAGTGATATAAGGGCAAGTCCCAGCACGAAATTTGCAACAAAGTTTAGTTTTAAAGAACATCTTTCCTATCGCCTTCGATCTATTAGATGATTGCAAATCCCCTGATTGTGCATTTCTTGATTTCTTATTAGGAGGTTCGCTTCCGGATCGAGTTTGAGATTGCCTTCCATCATAATTAGAATTTGAAGTAGTATCAACAGAATTCTCCCTATTCCAAGCCCCATAATCATCCTCCGTTGCCCAAACCGCCTGATCAGCAGACCCTAGACCCCAATTCTCGACACCGTTTCCTTGATTTCCAGGTATTATATGGACAACATTTCCATCTCGGCCGTAATCCATAACCACTAAACCCAACAACAAAGATTTATTTCTAAGAGAGGAAGATATAGAATAGCTGAAAAGGCTAACGATTGAAGACGAACCCCAACTCTTATAGGAAAGGTATTAACTTTAGCTCATAAAAATGACAACTCAAAAATTCACCAACCAAGTTTGTATTTTTCGAATACATAGAGGGAAATAGGTAAATAGTCAAAAAATAATAATAACAATTTTTTTAGGTAAAACCCTAACTTCTAATTATAGAAAAATACAAAATCATACAAACAACACCCAAAACATCACTGAAGTGAAATTACAAACTGAATAAAGGGTACTCCATCAAAATAACTATTTTGTTAAACAGCTTGAACTCTTAAACTTTTAGAATGAAACATGAATTTAATAAGAAACAAGAACAACCAGGAGAATAACAGCAAGTACAGATTACAAATAGACCAATAAATGCTATTTGAGAGAAGAACTGCACTAACCAAATTAGCACCGGCCTCAGATCTATGATTTCAAAATAGGAATATCAAATTAAATGTAAGAGTCCAGCGATAATGATTGACAAGAGAAATTTCCAATTCAAACGATAAAAAACTGGAATAGTGACTATGAACTTGCACAAAAGAAGCAAGTTTTGATTTTGGAGATAGATTTCTCAAATAAATGCTTGGTTCAATCAGAATACTCCATATTCATGATAAAAACAAAACCTTTCCCACTGCAATCGATAAAGAAAAGGGGTGATCTGAATATGTTTTTAGGTCTTCTCAAAAATAGTAACAAAAGTGATTCCCGAACACGCTCGTAATCTACTGCAATTTATACGTGTAACTTTTTTATTGGTTCAAACTACTTAAAAGCTCTTTATTATAATAATATATTGTATGAACTGATTAAACAAACTCATTTTCTGTTGGAGATTTTTAGGACAATTATTTGTACTAACCACAGAAAATAACTAAGGATGAAATAAAAATTTTAAATATACGAGAAAATTGATTGAGATAGAATATAGAATAAGGTGATCTGTTTGATAATTATTTATTTAAAATATTTGAATATATATATTATTTTTTTTAATTTTTTATTTTATTATTTTAAAAATATATTTTTAATTTAAGAATGGAGAAAGTCATTCATGCAACCTTGACAACTTTCTTTTTATAGTTTATTCTTTTTATTTTTGAACTCTATTGCTTGTTTTTAATAATAACTACTGTATTTATGTCTCATTCTTATTTATCATGGTAACTGAAAATAAAATAAGAAATATTTATAGAAAATTTTGAGAACTTAATTAAAGATCGAAAAGTTTAATCAACATAATGAATTTTATGTTATTTAATCAACCTAATTAATTATATGTTATTTATACTATATTTAGTTATGAATTTGGATAATTTATTCAATCTCATAATTTATTGTTCATAGATTGAACAATATTAACGGTATAAATTGCCCAAATTTCTATTCTTTCATGTTTTATTTTAATTTCATCTTTTTCTTCATGATGATGTCGTCCGCCTATTCTATGGAAGAACCAAAAACAGAAATGAAGAAGGCAGACAATTCATCAGAATCCTCTTCGCTTCGCGGTCTGGTCATATCCAACACCGAAGCCATCCGCTCATTCATTTTGGCCTCAGCCCCCGGCGAGCACCTCTCCCTACAACCTTCCGTATCCTACAATTCCCTCCGCTCCATCTGGTTCGCTTCCGACCCATCTTCCCGACCCGACCTCCTCACCCTCCTCTCCGGATCCACCTTCATCTTCCCTAGCCCCAAACCTAGAGAAAAGGTAACCACTGTATTTTATACCAATCACTACCTCGATTCGTTCTCCAATTTTCTGGCGCCTTTTGTTTCATGATTTTTTCTAAATTTTTAATTATTTTTTTATAGGTTTCTCACATTGTTAAAATTGCGTGCATTTACATTTTATTTATAGAGTGAGGAATTGAAGGTGCGGTTAAGGAAGCTAGAGGAGGTTGCTGAGAGGAAGGCTTATGATGAGCTGATCAAGGACATCACGCCTAGAAAGGGTGTGGAGGAGCCTTTTTCTTCTTATAAAGATCAGCTTGGTTTCGGTGAGTCTTCTATTTTTTTGTCTTTTGTATTTCACTGAAGATGCCATGAAATATTTGGATTCATATAATTCATGCCTTGATAATACTGGTCATTTTTGAGACATTTGAATTATATAATTTTAAGGCAATTACTAGTGTCAATACTTTACCTTGATTCTGACCAAAATTATATTATAGGCATAAAAGGTTATTATTGTCCTAGAGTTAAATAGTTGATCACACCATTATGTTCAACAAGAGTCGGCTGGGGAGTCTATTGAGATTGGAATGATTTAAGATTTTGGGTATTGATAAAAGTTACCAATAAGTCAATCACACAGCATAATGATTGAACATAAATAAATAAGCTGGAGTATTCATTACATTCAGAATGTTACAACTGAAGGTGATAACATATATGCAAAAGGAAAACAGTTCTGTTATTGGGGCATAAAATGGCAGGGAACTGTTGAATAGCATAGAAACTTATGTAGTTACATTTTGTTTTCTGGACATTCGGTGGTAGGCAGGACTCAAATCCCAAATCGGCATTGTATTTAGTCCTTCATTTTGAGTGCCTAAAATGCTGTCTATTTACCAGAATCATCACCTGGATAACATCTTGAACAATGAACAGAATTTGGATTTTTATGGAATGATTAAGATGCAATTGGAAATAGAATGACCTTTACATTACATGTGGTTTATTCTATGTGAAATTTTCAGATTAATGAATGGAAGATTCAGGATGACAAGAAAAGCGTGAGAAAAGAATCTTTATTGTAGAGGCTGAGAGGAGGAGAGGGCAGTTTTGGCCAACTCATCAGTTTCATGTACAAATGTGATGAACAGATCAGAAGTTCATATTATACAGAATTTGATTGTTGCTGAACTTTAATTGTTATTTCTCAGGGTATATTTATTTGTTACTAGTTACTTATCTGAAAATAAATAAATTTGTTCCTAGGTATACAGAAAGTCACTTGCACAAGATTAATGAGCTAATAATAAAGGGTGTGCTAAAGTGTGTTCCTATACGCAGTCTTGTGCTTTCAGTTTCTGCTTTAGTTTATAGATAATTTATCAAGCCTTCTTGTGAGGAATATCATTGGAAGCATTGTATAACTTTTGGCTCTCTTAACATTTTTAATAGTGAGCAATTGATCAGGAAATATAGATTCTGCTGTTAATCATGTATTGTTTCTGTACCTCCCAAGAATATTGGGAAGCATTTTTATTAAATTTCTGTCTTATGAACGCTGCTCTGAGTATAATGTGAGGTTTGAATTTTTCCAGGTTTACATGTTGTGCTTGCAATGTTTACCGGGTTTTTAGTTGGATATGCTATATTCAGAGCATTGTTTGGCCACAGTCCCGTAATGGTAACTTCAGAATCATCATCTCATTTTTATTTTATTTTATCAGCCTTGATATTTTAAACACACTTCCATTTCACTTGATATTTTAATCCTTATTTCAGAATGCTGCTGGAGGCATCCTTGGATTGGTTGGTGCGATGCTCATAGAAACACTACTTTTCATAGTTAGAGCTTCTGATCTAGATTGTCGGTCTACCTTTTCCACTTCACAACTGAAGAAGAATCAATAGACTTGGTCTTGAAAGGTAAGTTCTCTTGTAATGGATGACTAGAGTGAGCTGCTACAAAGAGGTGCTCAAGATTTCAAGTCATCATATTTGTACAAGAGTATCCATAATGTTTGAAAGCTGTGAATAGTATTCATTCAGTAGAAATTTTACACGGATTATTATCAGCTGAAATATGAATTCTTGAGTGCTTCAAAATTGAAGCAATACATGTATGCAATTCTATTGTATTTAGAGTGGGTAGGAAAATTTTGTATTGTGTGTAAATAAAGATACATTTTGATTGTATAAAGGGTAATCTGGTTCCTGACAACAGACTGAATGGTGTAGAAGTGTGGATCATGATGCAGATGCTAGGCAATTTTCATTCATCTGCTGAATGAAATCTAAATATACCAGTTGATACTTTTAATTCAAATGAATGGAGTAGTAGTAATTTCGGGTTTAGTAGTTACATAGGTAGGTAGAGATTTGGATGGATCAGTTGTTAAATAAATAACCACTCCACCATAATCAAATATCCGTACAAGTAGATTTTTAACAATTGTGGTTCATAAACTGTAAATCAAACAAAACTTCCAATTTCCAAATATATATATATATATAGAGAGAGAGAGAGAGAGAGAGAGAGCTTCTTTCTTCTTCTTCTTCTTCATGGATTTCCGGTCATATAAAAAAGAATTTGGGATATAGATCCAACTTTGATAGAGAAAGTAGTAGTATATTATTAATTTTGAAAATTAAAAGAAGATAATAGAATTAAAACTGAGGAGACTCTCTATTTATAAGACAGAAGAGGAGTGTGAAAAAAGAGAGCAGAGTAATAAAATGAAGAATATGACAACTAATTAAGCTATAGATGGAAGAAATAAACATTGAAATTGAGTCGGTATGGCATACAACTTGAGGTAAGTGCATGTGAAGGTAACCTGGCGATCACATGGCAGTCGGTGCTCCCAAATGCAAAGGAAGGTATGGGGGGAACTGGAAAAGAATTACTAGGGGTAGGGGATGATGATGCATCCCCCCATTCCTTGGAAACGTAAGAGAGTATTAAAAGGCAACCTCTAATTGAAAGTATTCTAATAATTTTATAAGAGCTTTTCTATTAAAAAATAAAATGTGAGAGAGTATTAAAAAACAAGGTGTAATAAAAGCATGTGACAGTCAAGGAAAGAAATCACCATGTATTAAATAATCTGTGCGTAGTAAATTAACCTCTGCATAGCCATAGAGGGTAATTTTGTCAAAAAAAAATTAGTCCCAAATGGTTGGGAATATAATATCAACTAGAACATTGCATTAAATAATCTTTCATGTTAAGCTATTTTATAATTCTTTGACTAATAGTTTCAAGCTCAAATTTAAAAACAAACAAGACATTTGAGATTAATAATTAATATCCTAAATGTAATTCTCGCAAACAAACATAATTTTGATGTTCATTTAAGTACACAATATTTTGTCCACAAAAAGGATATCTAAAGGTACACAAATTAAATATAAAATAAATTTAAAGACTAGTTTATCCTCAAAATATCTTAAAATGGAGTTCGATAATTTTAAAAGAAACAAAGATTTATTAGTGTAGTGAGCAAAAAAACCCGATAAAATCGAATTTTTTTTACGGAATTATTTTGGTTATTCGGTTATTTTGCTTAATTCGGTTATAACCATTTAATTATTCAGTATTCGAGTTCGATTATGATTTTTAATATTTTGCTATTCGAATATATGAATAATCGAAATAGATATTTAAAAAAAGTTTTTAACTTTGTCCTATGATTATGTAATTATATTTTGTTAATTTAAAATTATTAAACTAGTTTATGAATTATTATGGTTGTGGATTGTAGTTAAATATTATTATTTAAAAACTCTAGTGTGAAATTTGAGATAAATTTTTTTGTGTGGTAAAAATAAGTTCATATTTCGATTATGTACTGAATAGCCGAATAATATAATTCAATTATTCAGTTTTCAGTTAATGCTAATTTCATATACTTGTTCAGATAGTAAAATTGTATAAAATTCAGTATTCGATTATAAGTTATAACCGAATACTCACTTCTAATTGCATGAGATTTATTATCGACAAAATTACTAATCATTGTAAATTTATTATTTTATAATTTTTAAAGGGTTATTTTAATTTTAAATTTAAAAATATCATATTAGATTTTAAAAGTCAATAAATATTATATTTTGAAACGGATTGAGTATTTAAATGTATAAATACTAGTTTTCAATATCTATTAAAATGAAAAAAGAAAAGAAGGATACAGTTTGTCGGGCCCGGACGCTTCTACGTGGCTACAACACGTCATCAGTTTCACGGTTTATACATGACACGTGAGAAAGCAGTCTAGTCTACTCTTCTCAAAAAAGCTCACTAACTAACGCCGACTCAACCGGAGTTGCCTCTACCCCTCACGTGCATTTATACACGTGTCCTACATCCCACCCTCTCAGGTCAACGACGTCAGCTCATCGAACGGCATCCAAGCGCTTATATACTTACACTGTCACATACCCTCTCCGGACTCAAAAATCTCACGACGTCTTCATCACTACTGAAAAAACCTCGTTCGCAATTCTCAATTCTAACATAACACAATACGCCATGAAAGCAATTCTTACACGAACCGGTTCCGGTTGTTCTGTCCTGGTTCATTCCTCTTTCATCCCTGGTTCACCGAGATTATCTCTTACTAGGCATGATTCAGTTTCTGGCGTCTTCTCCGGCGAGAAGATTTCGACGAGGATTTCGTTGCATTTGGACGTCAATCACCGGCCAATTCGCCGAGCGTTTTCGGAGCCTGATATGATCCCGTTCGCTACTGACGTTCCCGGAGGTTTTACGAGGTTGACTCATGTCAGATCGCAGTTGTTTCCGGCGGGAATACCAGAGGAAGAGTGTGTATCCGATGGAGAGGAGGAAGCTATCGGAGGTATTGGATTGTTGTTGGAGGAAAGAGGATTAGATCATGAACGGAATTATTTCCCGAGGAGTGGAATTCCGGTGGAGGAGTTAAGCATCTCAGGCGACGGAATTGGTAAAGGAAGGATGTCCGGTGGTGGCAGAGGCAGCAATGACTTCGGAACCAGTGGCGGAAGCGCCGATCGGAGCAAGATCGGCACATATTATCAAGAGATGTTGAAGTCAGACCCTACGAATCCTCTTCTTCTTAGAAACTACGGCAAATTCTTGCACGAGGTACGTACCGGACTTTTAAATTATAATGTTTAAAAGATAATTACGATAAAAATAGGTAGAATAATGAATTTGTTACTGTTGAAAAAAGGTTGAAGGAGATACAGTTAAAGCTGAAGAGTGTTACGGAAGAGCAATTTTGGCGAGTCCTGGAGATGGAGAAGTACTTTCTTTGTACGGAAAATTAATTTGGGAGACGCAACGGGATGGAGATAGAGCCAAATCGTATTTCAATCAGGCCGTTCAGGCCTCTCCCGACGACTGGTACACTCTTTCCCGCCAAAATGCTAACTGTTTATTTATTTTTGATGATGTTGGTATATAGTTAGTTTTCCAGTGATGAATTAATTTAATTATTGTTTTGTTTTGTTTAAAATTGGGTTACAGTATGGTGTTGGGATCGTACGCAGAGTTCATGTGGGAGGCAGAGGAAGACGAAGATGAATAGAGAAGTTGAAGAACATTGATGAACAGTTGTGTTCTTATATACACTAAATACAAGTACTTTGTAGAATAAAAGGAAGGAACTAACTGTTATCTGTAATATATAATACTTCTTCCGTTCTAAATTAATTGCTCAATTTTGACTTTTTAAAATTAAATTGACTATTTTTAAAATTAATAATAAAGTATATATAAATATATTTCTAAAATTATAAAAATTGGGGTTAGTAATAAATTGTATATATTTTCTTTTGGTTATAATCTCTTCACCTATATTTTAGTAAAAATAAAAAAAAAATTAGTTTTAAAAATGATCAATTTGACTTTAAAAAGTCAAAACTGGACAATTAATTTGGGACGGAAGGAATATATATTAATATATATATATATATATATATATATATATATATATATATATATAGATATGATAAAATAGAAAATATTAATAAATAAATTCGAGTCTTTTGAATTCACAAAGTCTCCTTAAAGTAAATTTATTCCCCCACAGATGCTAAGGGTTAATTGAATAATTGCTCCCCAAGATAAAACGGATTTCAATTCTTAATTAGTAACATTACAAAATTAAGAATTCATCGAACCAAAATTTATGTTTTGTACTGAACTTACATGAATAATAATAATGATGACACATGTAAAGAATAAATTGAAAAAGAAGAAAATTCTTACTTTTGTTTGTCTGTCAAAAAGTAAATTAGGAGTAATAAGTTGTCTGTCAAAAGTGTGCCTATGTAGTCTGTCAAAAGGTGAGCCTATGTTGTCTGTCAAAAGTCACAGGAAACACAAGGCATACAACTTGGAAAAATAAGGACAGGAACGGCGGGAAGGGAAAAACAGGTATTTCTCATACGCGCCCATCTTCTTTAATTTATAGAAAAATTAACGGTTTATTACCGTTGGCGCACAAACTGTTTTGACCCGACCCGTGCACAAACTGTTTTGACCTGACTCGACCCGAGTCAATTTTTCTCATTCAATTCTATTTCCAACAATCCCCCACATGAATGTAAAATTGGCTTTACAATATGTAAAATATGATATGAATATGCAGACACTAGTTCGAGTACATGAGAAAAGATATTTCGTCAGGTTAAGTAGCCTAATGGCTTTGAACTTGCCCTAGTAAAATCTATCGGATTTACTTGGCTAATCAGTAGACTTGATGTCTTTGAACTGTCAGCTTTTTGTGTAAACCAAGACAATAGAATTCACAAAATATCTCTTCAGACATAATTGGTTCTCACGTTTGTGTTCATTTTGGCCTTGAAACACCTCTTGGTTTCGTAAGTATATTAGAGAATTCAGCCTTCAAAATTCTCACAGAAGTGACCCCCTTCTTACTCACGTAGGTGACTTTTATCAAGAGTATCATGCAATACCCCACTTTAACATATTTCAAGATATAAAAATCATTAAAAACGTAACTTATCCTGATTCTCGCGGCAGATGTGCACTGTCTCATAATAGGAATGGTTAAGAGTAAATATCACCTCAGTGCTTTACTGAGTACTACATAGTTTGGTTTGCCCATGGAACCTAGATCTTGGGATCTCCAGTCAGCTAGGTTGGGTTGCCACTATGACGACTCTTATTTAAACAGTAGGCTTTAAACCCATTCCCCTCGATGATTTTTCCACTTGCTCTCTTGTTAAACCTTTCGTAAGCGGATCCGCAATTTTATCTTTAGACTTTACATAGTCAATTGAGATAATTTCATTTGAGAGCAATTGTCTAATGGTATTATGTCTCCGTCGTATATGGCGTGACTTACCGTTATATAAATGACTCTGTGCTCTTCCAATCGCTGATTGGCTATCACAATGTATACATATAGCTGGCACATGTCTTGAACAATTTGGAATATCCTCTAAGAAATTACGAAGCCACTCAGCTTCTTCTCCAGCTTTGTCTAACGCAATGATTCTGATTCCATTGTAGACTTTGCAATACACGTTTGTTTTGAGGATTTTCAAGACACCGCTGCACAATCATGTGTAAATACATATCCACTTGTGGATTTTGAATCTTTAGTATCAGATATCCAATTAGCATTAGTATATCCTTCCAATACTGCTGGATATCTTGTATAGTGTAGTCCATAGTTTTGAGTATATTTTAAATATCCCAAAACTCTCAAAATAGCTTTCCAGTGATCTTTATCTGGATTACTCGCATACCGACTTAGCTTACTTACTGAATAAGCTATATCTGGTCTAGTACAGTTCATGACATACATTAAACTGCCTATTATACGAGAATATTCTAATTGAGATATGTTATCACCTTCTATTTTAGTTAGATGAAGATTTATATCAACTGGGGTTTTATTCAGAATTATATTATATTTGTTAAATTTTCAAGTATTTTCTCAATGTAATGAGATTGAGATAATATAATTCCATCAGAGGTTCTAGAAATCTTGATTCCTAAAATTATATCAGCAACCCCCAAGTCTTTCATATCAAATCTATTTGACAATATACGTTTTGTTGTGTTGATAACTTCATTATTGCTACCCATGATTAACATATCATCCACATAAAGACAAACAATGACATATTCTTTTTGAGTAGTTTTGACATAAACACATTTGTCACACTCGTTGATTTTAAATCCATTTGATAACATAACATTATCAAATTTCTCATGCCATGTTTTGGTGCTTGTTTTAATCCATACAAGGATTTAATAAGTTTGCATATTTTCTCTCTTGTCCGGGAGCTATGAAACCTTCAGGTTGTTCCATATATATTTCTTCATCTAATTCACCATTTAAGAATGCAGTCTTTACATCCATTTGATGTATTTCAAGTCTATTTAAAGATGCTATTGCTATTAGCATTCGAATAGATGTAATTCTTGTAACAGGTGAATAAGTGTCGAAATAATACAATCCTTCTTTTTGTCTATAGCCTTTAACAACAAGCCTTGCTTTATATTTATCAATTGAGCCATTAGCTTTCATCTTCTTTTTGAAGATCCATTTATACCCTAAGGGTTTTGAACTAGGTGGAAGGTCTACTAATTTTCATGTATAATTTTGCATAATGGACTCAATTTCGCTATTTATTGCTTCTTTCCAATGAGAAACATCTGGAGAGGATACTGCTTCCTTGTACGTTTGAGGATCGTTTTCTAATAAAAATGTTAGAAAATCCGGACCAAAAGACGTTGAAGTCCTTGCCCTTTTGCTACGTCTAGGTTCATCCAATACAGACTCTTTGTCTATATTTTCAGGATTATCACTAGTAGCATCCAAAGGTCTTTTGTTTAAATTTGAATCATTATTTCTATTATATGAAAAAATATTCTCAAAGAATGATGCATCTCTTGATTCAATAAATGTATTAATATGAATATCATTAATTTCATATTTATGAACAAGAAAGCGATAAGCACTACTGTTATTTGCATAACCAATGAATACATAATCAATTATTTTTGGTCCTATTTTAACCTTTTTAGGTTTAGGAACCATTACCTTTGCTAGACACCCCCACACTCTTAAGTATTTATAGCATGGTCTATGACCTTTCTATAATTCATAAGGTATTTTGTGAGTTTTCTTATGAGGCACTTTATTAAGAATATAATTAGCAGAAAGCAAAGCTTCCCCCCACAAATTCTGGGGTGCTCCAGAACTGTTTAACATAGCATTCAACATTTCTTTCAATGTTCGGTTCTTGCGTTCAGCAATACCGTTAGATTGAGGTGAATAATACCATGAGTAGAGCAAATCTCTTCAAATGGTGATTCATATTCACCACCTCTATCACTTCTTATTGCTTTAATCTTTTTGCTAAGTTGATTCTCAACTTCATTTTTATAAAGTTGAAACTTTTCTACAGCCTCATCTTTGCTTCTTAGCAAATATACATAACAATATCTTGTACAATCATCAATAAAGGTTATGAAATATTTTTTCCCACCTCTAGTTTGCACAAACTTTAAGTCACATATGTCAGTGTGAATTAAATCTAGAGGTTCAGTTTTCCTTTCAACAGAATGAAAGGGTAATCTTGTCATTTTTGATTCCACACAAATTTCACATTTATGTTTTTGATTAATATCAAATTTAGGCAAGAATTCTAAATTAATTAATCTATGCAAACTATTATAATTAACATGTCCTAATCTAGCATGCCATATGTTTGAAGACTCTAACAAGTAAGCAGAAGAATTAATTTTATTATTATCAATAGACTTCGGTACAACAGTCATAACATTCATCTTAAAGAGCCCATCATTCATGTAGCCCTTTCCTACAAACATATCATTCTTTGTAAGTACAAACTTATCAAATACAAACACCAACTTAAAGCCATTCTTGCTAAGTAGTGACCCAGAAACTAGATTCTTGCGAATATCTGGCACATGAAGCACTTCATTCAAAGTCAGTTCTTTGCCAGATGTCATTTTAGTATAATCTTTCCACGTCCTTCAACCTTTGAACTTGAGGAGTTTTCCATGAAGAGTTGATCATCATTTTCTACTGGTTTGTAAGTAGAAAACATCCATTTGTTGGAACAAATGTGGCGAGTAGCCCCAGTGTCCATGTACCACTCTTTAGGGTTTCCTACCAAGTTACATTCAGATATAACTGCACAAAGATTCATGTCTGAAACATCTTCAGAAAGCTTTTCAAGTTCTGTCACATTTGCTTGAGGCTTTTGTTCTTTCTTCAACTTCTTTGGCTTTCGACATTCATTAGATTTATGTCCTGGAATGCCACAGTTAAAGTATTTGCCTTTGAATTTCTTCTTGGCCTTGAAAGTCTCTTTGTCACGCTTCCTTTTGTTGTTGTTTGGCCTTTGTTCTACAACATTTGCCTTGACTTCAATGAAATTCTTGCCTTGCCTTGACTCACGGAAGGAATAGTGCTTGTAGAAGCCATTTCTGTTATACAAATAAAGACTATTGTCAATAGACAAAAATAAATTTTTGTTTGTACAAGATGTAACAAATTTGATGAATAAATATATATTAACACAATAATATATATTAGTAATAAAAATAAACTGTTATATGAATTTAAAACCAATAACAGAATAATGATATTAATATGCAAACAATTTTCTGTTTACATAAAACACTATTTCAATTACCGAATACATATAAACATGCAATTTATTAACATGTAATATAACAACAGAATTAATTACAATGTAATATATACTATTAATATTATAGAATACTATATACACAAAAATCGAACAACAGAAGTTGTAGAAAGTTTGTTTACAAATTATATGCAAAAAATAAAATAAAAAAAAAACTCTGTTTATAACTTCTTTATAGTTGGACAGGATATTCTATAAGCCTTAAAGGATATAAGAACTACCGAAATTATAAAGTCAGGTTGTCTTGGAATGCATGTGTATGTAATATACTAAGGAGACTTGAAATTATAAAGTCAGTTAACATTTAATTTTTCATGCACCATGCATTTTAAACATGCTGTACTCATACTAACATATAAAACCATGCATTTTGCATAAGGAGCAGTACGTACAAGGAAGCGGCCAAGAACACTTACTTTTAGGAGTACAGAACTTTTCAATAATGTTGGACACTTGCTTTAATAAGGAATATAGCAGTGCATAAATTATTAACAGGAAGATATCAACATTGACTTACATGCAGAAATTGTCTTAAGACATTCTGAAAAAATTCTAGTAATATGCATGCAACAAGTAATATACAACATATATAGATCCTTACACTTAAACACTTGAAACAATTATCATGCATGGCATGAAAGGAAAAAAAATGACGTTGCACCAAAAATTGAATCACATTAATGCACAGTAATAATAAAACAGAAACATTCCAGAAATGCAGTTTTTTTTTAGAAATGCAGTTTTTTACAAAATAAAAACTTGTTTTAAAAAAAAACAATTTCTTATTCGCATAAAACAATTTTCTGTTAACATAAAAAAAAATACTATAATTACAGAAAATTTAAATTTGCTTTAAGATTGTTATCTGTAATATATAGTATCATTTAATATATATATATATATATATATATATATATATATATATATATATATATATATATATAGATATGATAAAACAGAAAATATTAATAAATAAATTCGAGTCCTTTGAATTCACAAAGTCTCCTTAAAGTAAATTTATTCCCCCACAGATGCTAAGGGTTAATTGAATAATTGCTCCCCAAGATAAAACGGATTTCAATTCTTAATTAATAGCATTACAAAATTAAGAATTCATCGAACCAGAATTTATGTTATGTACTGAACTTACATGAATAATAATAATGATGACACATGTAAAAAATAAATTGAAAAAGAAGAAAATTCTTACTTTTCTGTCAAAAAGTAAATTAGGAGCAATAAGTTGTCTGTCAAAAGTGTGCCTATGTAGTTTGTCAAAAGGTGAGCCTATGTTGTCTGTCAAAAGTCACAGGAAACACAAGGCATATAACTTGGAAAAATAAGGACAGGAACGGCGGGAAGGGAAAAACAGGTATTTCTCATACGCGCCCATCTTCTTTAATTTATAGAAAAATTAACGGTTTATTACCGTTGGCGCACAAACTGTTTTGACCCGACCCGTGCACAAACTGTTTTGACCCGACCCGAGTCAATTTTTCTCATTCAATTCTATTTCCAACACTAACTTGATTATCTTCCTGGAAGGTAATTAGCAGGGGAATCTAAAACACAAGGGGATTGAGTGAGTGAGATATGTAGGTCCGTATTTTTTTTTGATTGTACAGTGTAACTTATGTATGTATGTATATATTAATCAAGTTTTCCAAGGTTAAAGGTTGTGATTTCCAAATTCCAAAGTTATACTAGTAATTTACATAATTTATTGTAAGACAACATGTATGTGTCAGCATGAACTCTATTTTCTATTTTAGAATAACTATTAGTCTGGCTAAATATTAGGATAATTGATTGTAATCCCATAATTTAAAGTAATTTCATATTTAAGGTAATGTATTACTTTCCCTCCAAACTTGTATTCATCTATATATTCCTCTTGTAGAGAAGAATAAAAAGATAACTATTGTAGAATCCTCAATATATGGTTAACATGGTATCAAAGCGGTTCTAAGAATTTTTTTTCTTATTCGTATTTCGAACTTTATTCATGTTGCTAGTCTAAATGGCAATTACTTCAACCACCGTACCAACCTTAACTTCGACACCATAGATCATAGTCCATCAATACAATTATGCACTTCCAACCGAAATTATACTGGATGAGACTAATTACTCTTATGGTCTCAACTCATGAAGATGCGGATTGGCGCTCGTAACAAGACTGGGTATCTCACCAGAGAAGCAAAAAAACCCGCACATGGAGATTCGAAGTTGGAGGCATGGATAACCGAAAATCATCGAGTCAAGAGTTGGCTCATCCCATGGCTAAAGAGATATGGGAGGCAGTGCTTAGAACCTTCTATGACGGATCGGATGAAACATGTATTTTTAAATTGAATCAGAAGTCTTTTTCTACCAAGTAGAATGGCCACCCTCTGCCAACGTACTATAATGAACTTGTTACTATTTTTCAGGAGATTGATCACATGACTATGTCACAGGCACGAACAGTTGAAGGAGTGGTTCAATTGCACTCGGCCATGGCAAGGCTTCGAGTTCATATTTTTCTAAGCGGACTTGACTCTGTTTTTGAACAAGTTCGTGGAAAAATCTTGCGAAAAGATCCAAAGCTCGACCTCGAGAGTGTGTATGCATATGTTCGAAGAGAGTATCAGCAGTAGACGATGGGAGGATCTCATCAAATCTCTGAGAGCTCGGCGATGATAGCCAATCGAACTCGACAAGGACCACCATCAGGTCCTTCGAAAAATCGGAGTAATCTAGCTACTGGAAAATCTGGAGGGCTGGTATGTACTCATTGTGGTGAATCGGGCCATTCGAAACAACGATGCTATGAGATTATTGGCTATCCTGACTGGTGGGATTTTACAAAGAAGCCTCAGAAGAATATTGGAGGAAAAGTCATGGTGACTTCTGCGGAAAAGGAACATGTGCAACCTACAACAAATGTTGTTCACCCAGGTATACTTGGTAAAGCTTCTGTACTCTTTGTGACTTCTAAGAATAGTACTTGGATTATTGATACAGGTGCATCCGATCATATGACTAGGGGCTCTAGTCAGTTAAAATCTCTTAAACCTCCTTCTCAGTCAGTTATTTCCACAGCTAATGGTAGTACCTCTCCTATTGTTGGGAATGGATCCATCACTTTGTCCGATTCTCTCACCTTAGATATTGTTTTCGTTGTTCCATCCCTTGAGCATAACCTTCTTTCTGTTAGTCAGATTACCTCTACCCTTGCATGCACTGTAATTTTTTGGCCTTCCTTTTGTGTTTTTTAGAACAATCTAACTCGGAAGATTCTTGGTTATGGTGTTAGACGAGGCAAACTTTACTATTTAAAGTTGACAGAAAAAGGGGTGTCAAAGTTCAGTCAAGCGAATCAAACAAGCAGTGAATATAAAGCTCGAGCAATCGTATGGTTATGGCACTAAAGGTTAGGGCATCTCTCCTTTGGTTATCTTAAGAAGTTACAACCACATTTGTTTTCGGGTTTCAGTAATTTAGATTTTCATTGTGAAATTTGTGAATTGGCCAAGAGTTTCTTATTTACCAAGTTTGAATAAAAGTTCAGAACCTTTCGCGGTTATTCACTCGGATGTTTGGGGTCCTGAAAAAATTCCTTCACTTTCTAATGCTCGTTATTTTGTTACGTTTATTGATGAATGTACTCGAATGACCTGGATATCTCTTCTTCGAAATAAGAGTGATGTAGGTATAGCTTTCCAGGAATTTCATAAAATGGTGACGACTCAATACCGAAGGCAGATTCGTACACTTCAATCTCACAATGGTAAAGAGTTTGTGGATCAAGTTTTAGGCGTTTTTTGGACCACCATTGAATTCGACATCAAACCTTATGCACCTATACTCCACAACAAAATGGACTAGCAGAGTGAAACAATAGACAGATTATGGAAATAGTTCGAGCCTCTCTTTTTGTCATGAATATTCCAAAAGTTCTATTGGGGTGAGGCAGTGAAATTGGCTGCCTATTTAATCAACCGAACACCATCTAGTGTGATAGAGTTCCAAAATCCCCAACAAAAGATGCAATCTTTCCTTTCCATTCCTCATCTCTTTAATCTTGAACCACGAGTGTTTGGATGTACGATATATGTTCACGTGCCTAAATTCTTGCAGAGTAAACTTGATCCATATGCCAAACTGTGTGTCTTTGTAGGTTACTCGGAGTTTCAGAAGGGATATTGGTGTTACGATCCTTAAACCCGGAAGTTACATGTGTCCTTGGATGATTCGTTTCGTGAATTGGAACTATACTATTCAGGGGAAGTTTCTGGGTCTTCTCTTCAGGGGGAGAGTCACATGCAATGAAAAGAATAAAGATGGTGGAAAGGAATAATTCGAATTGGAGGAAAATGGAGAATTATTCGAATTGGAGGAAAATAGGGGATATTTTGAAGGCTCCAATGCGCCCAATATTCCAGGTCGTAACGTTGACCCGGAATTGTGCACAGATCAGAGAAGTTCCAGCAATGACCCCTCTTCATTTCCAGAGTTGCCCACGTCTACACCATTAACCTAATGATCAACCTAGAATGTTCTTCCTAGGGTAAATCTGAATCCCATTCTTGATGAACCTAATGAATTTTCGGTTCTTGCAGAAGACGTAACCAATAAATATCCACATAGGTCAAATAAGGGAGTCCCAAAGAAACAATATGAACCTGATCCCAAAGCCAAGACTAAGTACCCAATTAGAAATTATGTTTCCCCCCATAGGTTGTCAGAATCGTATGCATTATCTGTTAATCAATTGTCCACTGGTAATGTACAAGATGCATTGGCAGATCCAAAGTGGACTAGGGCAATGAATGAAGAAATGGAGGCTCTTTAGAGGAATAACACTTGGGAACTTTGTCCATTACCCAAAGGGAAGAAAACGGTTGGGTGTAGATGGGTGTTTACAGTGAAACTCAAAGCTAATGGCAGTATCGATAGGTACAAAGCGAGGTTAGTTGCGAAGGGGTATACACAGAAGTATAGAGTGGATTACCAAGAGACTTTTGCTCCGGTTGCAAAAATTAATATTATCCGTATTCTTATATCTATAGCAGCTGTAACAACCCGATATTTTCTATATAATTAAATCAAGAATTTTGCGTATAAATTTTTTTTATTTTAAAGGTGAGAATAAGTGCAAGGTAAAGTATATGTATTTATGTAGTAAATAAAAATATATTTATTACATGAATAATTACAAATGATTTTATTTTAGAATTATTGATCATTATAAATTATATTCTTATAATAATTAATTTTATAGTAGAAATATTTTTATTAATTATTTTTCATGAAAATATAACTATATATTATTTAAATAATAGATGAAATGATTATAGAATTATTATAATAATTATTTTATTTTATTATATGAATTTATTTCAGATTAGTTAAGTTAATTATTTTTTTTACTTAATTAATAATGTCATTTAAGCAAGATAAATCATATATGGAATCCAAACCCTAATTTTAGATTTTTGGCTAAGGAATGGAATAATAAAAATAATAATATTATTTTTCAGTGCTATAAATATGTACTGTATATGTGGGCAGTTAATGGTTGGTCAGTTATGGTAGAAAACCCTAGCAATATTTTTATAAACCCTAGTTAGTAAGTCAATTAAGACTTGTGGGCAAGGAAATCGCGCCTTGCTCGCTTAGGGTTTCGTGTTGGCTGAGGAGGAGAGAAATCCACGAAGAATACGGAATTGATTGATTGATTGTAGAGGGGAGAACGACAGGTGGGCGATTACTCCAACGACGCGTGGCAGAACCCCTAGAATCCGGAAACCGTGTTAGCGTTATTGGGATTCCAAGAGCCTTCTTCGGTTCTTCGAGTTGAGAGTGTTCGAATCTTGTTAGTGCTTTTAGGTGGAATATCTGAGCCTTAAGCCACTAAAAGAGAGTCCCTTCTTTCTAGAATATGGAAGGGGTATTTATAGAGTTCCCTGGACTTAAGTCATCACATGCTAGGCACATGTTCTCAATGAAATTCCAGAAATACCCTTCAGTCATTAAAGTAATGCCCATATTGCCCTGTCCTTCTAGCCACCAATCCAATCCCTCAATCAATTCCCAAAAATGAACCGCCTCCACGAGTCTTCCGCCTCGGGACACGTGGAGGCTTCTCCCGGTCTGGCACATTTATTTCTGACTTTTTCATCTTCATTCCATTAGGTTATGCGAACCCTAAATTGCACATTTAATGAGGTCATGGAACCCTAATTGTGCATTTAATTTAATTAGGTTATGTGAATCCTAATTTTGCACATGGGCCCACATTTGCCCCCTGCGCGAGAGTCGCATTTCCAAATAGACGATCATGCAAGAATACATCAAACTTTTGAGTATATTTTGCGTGACTCCACTTCTACGGGTCTTGAAGATCATGGTCCTAGTAAATGGAACTCTTAGGGAGCTAAATCCTTGGATTTGTTTCTTTATTTTTCCTGAAAATTGAAAACAAGAAAAATAATCAAACAGCATTTAAAAAGAAATCTTTATTTTGGGTGGTCCACAAAATCTTTCTTTTTCATCAAACCAAATTGAATCATAATTTTTTTTTTGGAAATAAAATAAAATCTCAATTTTATAATAAAATCTCAATTTTATTTTGACAATAAAATCTCAATTTTATTTTGAAAATAAAATAAAATCTTAATTTTAGTTTGGAAATTAAATCTTTCTTTATTTTGGAAACTGGCTTCATCTTTCTTTATTTTGGAAACAAAATAAAATCTTTCTTTATTTGGGAAATAAACCAAATCTATCTTTATTTTGGAAATAAAATCTAGATTTATTTTGGAAATAAAATAAAATCTATCTTTATTTGATATATATATATATATATATATATATATATATATATATATATATATATATATATATATAAGCTATTTTTCGAAAACTACCTTTTATTATTTTCGAAAATAAGCTATTCTTCCCTATAGGGTTTTACTTATCTTTATTTTGGAGAAGTAAGAAGTCCATATTCATAATCCATTGTCGCATGCCTTCGGATTGAGTAGGTGCTACTTGGGTGCATATTTCTCAGGATTGTCTCATAATCGCTAGGAGCCAACGAACACACGTGTGTTCCTCACCATTGCAGCCACATTAGCAAGTCTCACCATCAAGGACATTCTTGTGGTATCCAACACCACGTAATTGTAAACCATTAGGGGCACACCTTTATTGGAGTCTTCATTTAGCCAATTTCTCATAATTGTTTCCTCGGAATTCTTCAAAACAAGGCTATAACTTTCGCGGTGAAGGAGCATTTTTCCCAAACCGTGAACTAAGAGAGCAACAAAACCTTAAAGGTATGCGTGGGAACAAACCCCTAGGTGGTGGCTGAACCCTATAGGCGCCGAACCCTATAGGGCGCCGAACCCTAGGGGCGCCGAACCTTTTTTTTTTTTAAGGAGAGATCCCACCCTAGGTGGTGGCCGAACCCTATAGGCGCCGAACCGTATAGGGCGCCGAACCCTAGGGGGGCCGAATTTTTTATTTTTTTTAGGAGAGATCCCGCCCTAGGTGGTGGCCGAACCCTATAGGGCGCCGAACCCTAGGGGGGGCCGAACCTTTTTTTTTTTTTTTAAGGAGAGATCCCGCCCTAGGTGGTGGCCGAACCCTATAGGGCGCCGAACCCTAGGGGGGCCGAACCTTTATTCAATTTTTTTTTTTAAGATCTTCCGAGCCCCAATACCTTGAGTACATCTTGGTTTTTTCCTTGGATAATGAAGTGTGGCTTAACATTTTTCCTTGACGAAAACGCGAAAAGAGAAAAATTGATATGATTGCATGCTACAAAAACCACTCCAGATGACCAGACCCCTAGGGGGCGAACCCTAGGAGGTCGAACCCTAGGGGGGCCGAACCCTAGGGGGGGCGAACTCTAGGGGGCGAACCCTAGGCAGAAATTCACGTTTCGGACGAAAAAAAATGAAGCTCGGGCCGACTTGTCTCTACTATTAGGAGCGTCATTTGGAGTTTTTTGGCCCATAATATATCAAAACGACCGTATCGACGAGCCCTTCAAAACTCATCGCTATGCCATGACCTATGCTGTTTTAAGTCCAAAAAAGGCTCCGAAGGATGGATTTTGGCCGTCCGAAGTTTTTTCGAAAATTTTCGGGAATTTTTTCTTGCATAAATGTACTCATTCAATCTTTCTGACATTGTTTCTTCTTGTTTTCAGGTGTTTTGAAGCTCAACTATCGGACGTTCATATACTTTATCTTGCCATGGTGAGTACTTTATGTTCATATACTTTACTCGACATTCTTGATATACTTTATCTAGGATTGGTATAATGATTTCCCCCTTATCTGTAGGCCCTTTCTCCTGAATCTTCTGCAGAACTAAGGACTACCAAGGAGTCCCCATTCATCACTGATTGGGGAAGAGCTCCCTTCTTTGGTCCTTCTGACCTCTTCTGGGATAGAGTTAGAGATTATGACCGTACAAGTTTTCCACCCCCAGAGAAAGAAGGCTTGTTTCTGTATGCCCCAGCTTCTGGAGGTTGGGATGACTTTCCTCATGCCGATTGCATTCCCCACCTATACATAGAGAAGCAAGAGTACCCATTCAGTCCTGTTCGCTTCCTGTCAGATTCATCCGGTCGCCTTCAAGGATGGCAAGATTGGACCGACGAGATCCTTGACAACGCTGAATATGTGGAAATACAGAAGAATGCGAGTATTTTTCGTTGTGTTCAACTGTGTAGAGACCTACGAATTTACCAGGATCATAACACACTTACTATGTTGATCTCACGATGATGTTCCTCTACTTGCACATTCATCACTGCCTGGGGGGAATTCACCCCTACTCTAGAGGATGTTTATGCCCTCTACCAGTAAGTTTTCTTCTTTTATTCCTTTCATTCATTCTCATTTTTTTTATTTTTTTTATATATATTTATTTATATAAATATATATATATATATTTATTTTTTTATTTTTTATTTTTTATTTTTTTTTTGAATCTCGTCTTGTAGCCTTCCCATTGTTGCTTCGAACTCCTGCGGCCCTTCTAACATGTCCACTAGAGATAACGAATGCGTTGCCTACTTGATGGAAGCCTTCCGGCAATCTTCCCACTTCACTTCCCGCTTCAAGGGTGATACGCTCCTTCCGGATTTCGAGAGTTCAGGTCGGCAAAAGAATTCTTGGTTATCCTGGGTGCGCTATTTCTTCCGTGATTACAAGACCAACCAGTGGAACAGCTCAGTTTACGATAAGTCTGTTCTTGCCTTCCGTGAAGAGACTTGCCTCTTTCCTCTGGCAGCTTATCTAGTTATGTGGTTGTCCCGTTTCATCTTCCCTGGGTCTCCCATAGACGGTCCTTCTGCCCTTATGTTTAGTTTGGCGGCGTTGTTATCCCGAGGCTCGGAGATTCCCCTTGCTCCTCTCTTCCTAGGGACCTTATATCGTCGCCTAGACGAAACAACCCTTGCCATGAAAGAATCTGTTGGGAGGTAATCATTTTCATATTTTATATTTAATTGTCATTCAAACTACCCTTCAACCTTTTCTATAATATATATATATATATGTATTTGTTTTTTATTTACTCAGGTGTGATGTCAGTTGCTTCATTCCATGCTCCTTCCTTCAGATCTTTCTTTTCGAGCGCTTTCCGGGCTATTCCGATCTTGAACATCTTTCTACAAGAAAGAAAAAGTCTCATTCTCTCCCACCACGCAACATCATTCCTCGCATGCTACGCTGGATTGATCACCGTTCTAGTCCTGACAGTACGGATTTGCGACATTTCCTTGATGATTATTCATGCTTCACTGCTCGTCCCTATACCGTCGTTTCAGGGGGTTGCGGTCATCTACCTCACTTCTACAAGCACAAATTTCGTACCTTCTCCAACCTCAGCAGAAATAGTTTGAGTGGCTCCGCACTGTCTTGGTTCGTTTTCCTTCGGTCCACAGAGCTTCCATATTTCCTTGAGAATAATAGTTTTGGTACTGTACTGTATTCTCCTCACAGGGTCATGAGACAATTCGGATATGACCAGGAACGCCCTTTCGATCACACCTGCCGGGGGAATTGTGAGGATGTTCTTCTCAATTTTGTCTCTACTTCCTCCTCTTTTACATGGGCATTTCCGAGGCCATCAAGTGATCCCCATAGACCCCTTCCTTTTGTCATACCAGATGACTCCCGGAGCGGCTCCGCACTGTCTTGGTTCGTTTTCCTTCGGTCCACAGAGCTTCCATATTTCCTTGAGAATAATAGTTTTGGTACTGTACTGTATTCTCCTCACAGGGTCATGAGACAATTCGGATATGACCAGGAACGCCCTTTCGGTCACACCTGCCGGGGGAATTGTGAGGATGTTCTTCTCAATTTCGTCTCTACTTCCTCCTCTTTTACATGGGCATTTCCGAGGCCATCAAGTGATCCCCATAGACCCCTTCCTTTTGTCATACCAGATGACTCCCGGAGCGGGCGATATACCGCTGGAGAACGTAATTACTGGCAAGTCAATCTTAAAAGATGGGAGGATGATACCTTGATTTGTTCATTGTCGGTCTCTATTCCACAACGTCTTCAACGGGGCCGGCTGCTATGCTCTCCCAAGCCCAATGTTCGCTCAGCACTTTGGCCAGCCAGTAGCCGCTTGGCTGAGCGTGACATTTTGATGCCTAAGTCGTCTCCCCCTAAGCAGATCATTCCATCACAGGTTCCCACTACTTTCAGGAGTCTTCCACCACGGGCTCCATTTCGGGTGTCCTCTCTAGCTCCTCCCCAGGGATCCTCCGATGCCGAGGAGATGAGAGTTACTCGTTCTAAAACGAGAGCAGCTACTACTACTGATTCTGAGATAGCTCCTCCTATTGTTTCTGCCGAGGTTCCAATCAGTCGTCCTCCTATCAGGCTTATCATAAAGCCATTAGCAAAACGCCCCCTTGATAATGTTGATCCTAGTATCCAGGCAGCCGAGGATCCGATCAAGAAGCGCCGTAGAAATTTGGTAATTTGTCGTACTACTCTCATTTTTTTTTCATCCCTTGTGTTACTGTTTTCACATATCATTGAGTAATTGTTTCCTATACATATATATATATATATATATTTATTTATTTATTGATTTTCAGGTAACCGTGGTCGATGAAGATGATGATGATGATGTTCCTCTTGGGTTATTGTATAGTACTACAAATGAGGCTTCCGCGGCGGCTTCCACTAGTCGTGAGCCCGTCCAACGTGTCCTTGTTGATATTGAGTCATCTACTCCTCGCGACGATTGTGTTAGTCTGGATGCTAAGGATACTTTGTCTGATGTAAGCTCGAGTCCTGTTGTGGGTGATACAGCAATTTCTTCAAACCTTCCTATGCATGCTCCCTATGACGAGTCTGAAGATGTTGATGAGACTCTTACTTCCCCGAGGGAGAATCATTCTGAAACTATTGGTGATGTTCATCCTCCCCAGAAGGATTCTACTGAGGTGGTGATTGCTCGGGAGGGCATTGTTGATAGTACTTTGGATGAGTTGAATGACATTCCCCTTTCTGTGGCATCTCCCGACTCCTTTTCCATTGACTATATTGTGAGTATCCTTCTTTAATCCACAAATGATTTGTCTTACATTTTTTTTTTCTTTATAATATATTGTGCTTTGACATCTTGTTTTCAGAGCGAGAGGATGAAGGATTTGCCTTTGCCCATTGAGGCACTCGCGTTATTTGCTGTTCTCCATCCGGATGTTGCCCACTTGCCATGTAGTGACCTTGGTTATCCTCCAGGTGACCAAGACTTCGAGGAATCCTTAGCCATACGACATCTTTTAGCTCCTCCATCCCTGGTCTCGACAGATTCTATAGTGGCCTCTAAAGTAGCTCCTGCCAGAGCTTCCTTCAATCCAAGTGGGGATCTTATTTCCTGGAGGGGTTTCCAGATATCGTCTTCTAGTCAGGAAAGTCTGGAGCGTCTCCTAGCTCGGTTCCCGCAGATTCTTGACCGGCTGATTATTAAGGCAACTTCCACCCAGACCCTCTTTCTAGATCAGCTCGCAGGCCTTATTCTTGGATTGCATACTCTTTCTTTATATTCCTTGCGAGTTGAGGACTTGAAGAAGTTTAGCGATGATGTAGATGACCTTGCAGCCGTAGGTGTTGACATGTCTCCTTTTCGTGATAGGTTGGATCTTCTCAAGTCGAGTTTTAACCTTGTTTCACTACGTTCGGAGGTTGCTGTACGTAAATGTGAAGATGAATCCTTTTCAGTGTAGCTTTCTGAGCTTGGTGATGCCGCAAACAAATTGAAGAGCCAGTCTCAAGATTTAGGAGGCCAGCGTCGGGACTTACAAGCAAAACTTCAGGAGGTAGAGCGTCAGTGCCGGGATTTAGAGGCAAAACTTCAGGAGGTAGAGCGTCAGTGCCGGGACTTAGAGGCGACTACTCAACAGGTTAGGGAGCTGAAAGCTGCAAATCTTAGGATTCGAGATGCTGCCACTGCTGACTTGGAAGCTTTAGTTGTGCCTCCTCTTCATTTTGATATGTCGTGGCCTTTAGATCATAACTTATTGTAGTAGTTTGTTTTTTCGATTTTCTGTTTCAGAAACTCATTTACACATATTTTATTTATCAAAACGTGGTTTCATTAACCTTGTTGATTGCCTTTAATTTGAATGATTCCTTAAAACTCAATATTTATCATTGAGTCTCAAGTTTTTTTTTTCAAATTAATATTCCAAGACAACAATAGGTATTATAAGAAAACATCAATTTTGTCAAATTTTGAATTAAAACATTCAAGTATAAGTGAAAGTTTGTCAATTTATTGATTAAAAATTGCTTTTAACGAAAAGCATAACGTTTCACATAGTAAATCTTGCTTTTATCGGAGAAAGCATAACGTTTGCCACTTTTAGAGATAAAGTGTAACTTTTTTGCTTTTATCGAATAAAGCATAACGTTCTCCACTTTTAAAGTTAAAGTGTAACTTTCAGGTTTGAGGGCTTATACTCAGGTGCCTCAGTCACTTTTGAAGTTGAAAGTGTAACTTCCGAGGGCTGTTAGTCAGGTACCTCGATCACTTTTGAAGTTGAAAGTGTAACTTCCGAGGGCTGTGATTCAGGTGCCTCGATTACTTTTAAAGTTGAAAGTATAACTTTTGTGATGCTCTTCTCATGTATAATATTTCTTTACCCATTTCAAGTTTAATGGGCCTGAGACAGCATCTGATCCCACACGAGATATCTTGCAATATCCGCTTTCGGAGATCTCTCGTACCCTATACGGGCCTTCCCATTTGGGGTAAAATTTAGTGGTTGGGGTCCCCCTCATAACTTGAGTTGTCGTTTTGAGGACCAGGTCTCCCACCAGAATTTGTCGTGGTACCACCGCGGTATTGTATTGTCGTCGTAGTCTTTCGTGGTACCGTTCAAGCTTTTCTTTAGCCTTGTCTCGGAAGTCGGCTAAGGCCTCTAGAGCGGCTGGTCGGCTTTCTTCCTCGACTAAGCTTCGAAATCTCATTTGAGCCGAAGGTATTTCTATTTCGGCGGGTAAGATAGCTTCTTCACCATAAACCAAAGCGTATGGGGTTTCACATGTAGGCTTTCTTTTTGAAGTTCGATATGCCCATAACGCTATTGGTAGTTGTTCTGCCCATTTCTTCGGATGATCATCTAAGGTCTTTGACAAGATTTTTATCAAAGTTTTGTTTATCGCTTCTGCTTGTCCGTTGCTTTTCGGATAGTAGGGTGATGATTTGTAATGTTTCACCCTGTATCTTTCCATCAGACTTTTGATATCCCTATTGATGAAGGGGGTTACATTGTCCGACAAAATGATCTTCGGGATCCCAAAACGGCAAATGATGTGCTCTTTGATAAAATTTGCCACTGCTGGTCCCGTGGCCTTCTTCAAGGGTATGGCTTCCACCCACTTTGTGTACATCTCGGTGGCAGTTAAAATCCATATGTTGCCCTTAGAATTAGGGTGTATAGGACCTATAAGATCCATTCCCCGTGTATGAAAGGGCCATGATGTTGCTAAGGTGCGCAAATCCACGGCGGGAGCATGTATCAGGTTTCCATGTATTTGACAAATGTGACACTTTTTGACAAATTCTAGACAATCTCCTTCCATCTTTGGCCAATAGTAACCATGATCGATAAGTTGTTTGTACAACTTGGCTCCCCCTTGATGTTCATCCTTGTGCATTTGATAGACCAAATCTCTTGCTTCGCCTAGTTCTAGACACCGTAGGGGCTTGCCATTGAAACCTCTTCTGAACAATTCTCCATTTTGTAAGAAGAATCGTTGCGACTTCCTCTTTATTATGATTGCATCCTTCTTTTCGGTTGGAAGAATCTCGTTTTGTAAGAAGTTCACATAAGGAATTCTCCAATCCACTATATCATCAATGAAAGCACATTCATCCTCCCCATGGTATTCTTGGCATGAAACACAGTGGCGTTGTAGGGCATCTGCTGCCTTCTTCATTTCAGGCCAATAATACCCTTGGCGCTGCAACCTACGATACAGACCTATGTCTGCAAACACGTAATTCTCTTCATGCACCTGATGCAAGACTTTACTTGCTTCTTGCTTCCCCAAGCATCGTGTCAATACACCATCTGCTTCTTTGTGATACAAGACACCTTTGATGATGCTATACTTTTGTAGCTCTACGATTGGTATTGTTCCTTCCTTAGTTTGCAATTGATGGGAGATGTCATATCTCCAATCGTCTATCATGTCTTTGGGGAAAAAGTTTAGCACCGTGGTTGGGAGGGTTCTCTTCATTACCTTCACATCCAAGTCTTCTCCTTGAATATAGACTCGAGATGCTACTGTTGCTAGTGCATCCGGTTGTTTATTCTGTCCTCTTGGCACATATTCAATCACCACCTTCTTGTAAGCTTCCATCACCTTTTGCGCTACGGTTCGATACGGCGCCAAGATAGGTTCCTTCACTCCGAATTGGCCTTTTATCTGCTACACTATAAGGTTTGAATTTCCTTTTACTTTAAGATATTTGGCTCCCAACTCTTGAGCTGCTAACAATCCGAGTATGAACGCTTCGTATTCTGCTTCATTATTTGTGCAAGGGAAGTCCAATTTGTATGACAAGGATATTTCATTTCCTTCTTTGGTGGTCAATACCACTCCTGCTCCGCCTTTACCTTCTGCAGATGATCCATCGAAAGCCAAACTCCACCATTCTGGGTCTTCATCCATCAAGTCGATTGATTCTACTTCTCCACCCGGAAGATCCTCAGAAGGAGGTTCATATTCTCCATTTGGAAATTGAGCTAGCAGGTCTGCCAAGGCTTGACATCGGATTGCCTTTGGTGTTACACACTTGATGTCGTATTCTGAAAGAATCATCATCCATCTGGCAGGTCTCCCTACTAATGCTGGCCTAGTCAATAAGTATCTGATTGGATCAGTTTTTATTGCAATCTTTACTTCGTGTGCTAGAAAATAATGCCGCATTTTCTGCGCAATGAACACCAACGCTAGGCAATGCCTCTCCACTTGTGAATACCTGGTTTCCGGTCCTCTAATTATCCGGCTAATGTAATACACATGTTTCTCTTCTCCATCCACCTCTTGCGTGATAAATCCTCCTATAGACTTCTTGGTAGATGTGATGTACAACTGCAACGGCATTCCTCTTTGTGGCACTACCATCGTTTGTGCCGAAGATAAAATTCTTTTTACTTTCTCAAAGGCCTGTTCTTGGTCTTGCCCCCAGTCCCATTGTGCCTTTCCTTTTAGTAATTTGCCGAAAGGTTCTGTGACTTCGGCTAATGCTGGCATGAATCTTCTCATGTACGAGACCTTCCCTAGAAAGCTCTTCAACTACTTTTGCGTCTTTGGTGGGGGCATCTCTGTAACTGCTTTCGCCTTGCTTGGGTCCACTTCTAAACCTCTGTTGTGCACCAAGAAGCCCAAGAATTTTCCAGCCGTCATTCCAAAGGCGCACTTCTTCGGATTCATCCTCAACTTATACCTTCAGCATCGCTCAAACACTTTCCTCAGGTCCTCCACATGAGTTGTTGCCTTCTTGGATTTCACTACCACATCGTCTACATAGTCCTCCACTATATCATGAATCATGTCATGAAATATAGCATGCATTGCCCTCTAATAAGTTGCCCCCGCATTCTTCAATCCGAATGGCATTACTACATAGTAAAAATTCCCAAACGGGGTACGAAAGGCTGTCAACTCTGCATCTTCCATGGACATCTTTATCTGATTGTAGCCCACAAACCCATCCATGAAAGACATCATCTCATGATTAGCCGTTGTATCTACCAAGGTGTCTATGTTGGGTAATGGGTACATGTCCTTCGGGCATGCCTTGTTCAAGTCTCTGAAATCGACACATATTCGTAGCTGTCCATTTGATTTCTTTACCGGTACGATGCTGGAAAGCCATGTTGGATGTTGGATTGGCTTGATGAACCCTACTTCCAGTAACTTTTTGATTTCTTCCTTTATTTGGGTTTCGACCTCGGGTGCATAGTTGCGAGGTGCTTGCTTCACTGGCTTCATTCCCGGGCTTATGTTTAGATTGTGCTCTACAAGATCTTTGTCAATTCCGGGCATCTCGTCGTAATTCTAAGCAAAAACGTCCCTATACTCTCGCAATAGTTGTATGAGTTCCTCTTTCTGGTTAGCCTCAAGCTCCTTGTTGATATAAGTCGGTCTTGGCGTTCCTCCATCTGTTGCCAAATCAACTTCTTCTAGTTCATTTTGTTGAGGTTTTGGTCTATCTTCGAAGCATTCTGGAGCTGGTTCAACCTTCTGTTGTACAACTTTTTCTTCATTATTACCGGAGTGGGGGACACCTCCTGAGCCGTTGGGTTTGCACGCTTCCTTGGGCTCTTCCCCCTTGCACCGTCACAACCGAAACACCACCTTTCCGTCGGGTTTAACAACCCTCTCCCATTTTGCCTTTTGGTCATCCTCAGACTGTGCTATCCGCTTGGCATTTATTATATTTCTGGTATCTTCAGGATCTGCTGGCCTTTTCTTTTCTTCTCTTCCTTCCTTCTCCAAGTCCACTACTACTGGCTTCATATCTTTGGAACATTCTCCATGTTCCGAGGTCTTCTTCTTTACTTTTTCTGCAGGTACAAACTTATCTTCCTGCACTTCCTTCCAGCTTGCTAGTCTTAAGGAATCAGGCCTCGCGATCTGGTTCTCTCCCTCTTCAGCGACATCATCGAAGAAAGTTGCTTCGGTGATATGTGCCTCCTCTGGTCCAAAGGGATTCCGAGTTGCTAGTACCTTCACTTCTTTCCCTTTCCAGATAGCTTTCAGGCACTGATGAAAGACTGAGGGTACCACCTCATAGTCATTTTGCCAAGCCCTTCCCAGCAAGATATGGTATGCTGCATCTACCTCTGCAACATGGAACATTACAGGCCCTCGGATTTTTCCAACTTGCATGTCTACCTTGATATGTCCCAGGGTTCTCGTGCTCTGGTTAGCGAATCCTGTAATGTTTGTTTGTTCCTTCACTATCTTCTTATCTGATAGGCCTAACCGTTTGAACATGGTGTAGGGCATAATATTTACAGATGCTCCATTGTCAATGAATGCCCTCCGCACTTCTATGCCATTGATTACCGCTGTCACATACAACGGTCTGTTGTGCGGGTATCTTATCTCTCTATCAGCTTTAGAGAAAGATATCTTATTTGCTTCCTCCTCCATTGTTTTCACAAATCCTTTGCATATGGCCATGCAAGTCTCCTGTGTCTCGGCGGCCTTAATGATTGCCCTGGTTGCCTCAATCCTTGCTTCCTTGGCCAACCCTATCTGATCGAAAAAATTTCTGAATTTGGCCCCATTCATCAACGCTGTCACTTGCAGGCCTGGGTCACACTTCTCCTTTTCTTCCACCATCATCTTCACTTCTGGGATTATGTTGTGGATAACAGTGTTGCATGTTTCTTTTCCCTTGTGATTTGGCAGTGGCTTGTCATGAACACTGCTTTCCTTTCCCAGTTCAATCTCCCCATTTGCCAACTTCTCGTGGAATATCCTACGCAGGCTATAACAATCCATAGTTGAGTGTCCCGCGTATTGGTGGAAAACACAGAAGTCTGGCCTTCTCTTCATCTCCTCCGTCACTGCAAATCTAGGCCTTGGGGGTTTCACCACCCCATGTTCAATCCATTGCTCGAATAGGCCCCTGAATGCTTTCTCACTGAATGTGATAGCCTCCGGGACCGACTTTCTTGCATATTTATCTCCAGGCCTTCCTTTGCTTCGCTCAAAATTTTTCTCATGCTTCTCCCTCTTGCCCCCTTGTGGTTTTGACTGAGAGCCAGCCAAAGCCACAGTTGTTGTTCTCTTACCCCTCCATGTAACCGTCGCATGGCTAGTGGGCAGTGTCATGATTCCTCCCAAGTCTTGTGCGAAAGCTGAGAGGGTCGAGAAAGAATCACAAGCCTTGGTAATGAGGTGGGGCTTAAAGGAATCTAAGGCACCATTGTTGCAAATGCTGACCAGGTTCTTTTCTTCAATCGGCTCTGCACACTTCTGTGCCTGGGCCCTGAACCTGTCAACGTAATCTGATAGCTCCTCATTTGGCTTCTGCTTGAACCGCATGAGTTCTACAATGGTTACCTGTTTCTGCACATAGAAAAATTTCTTAAAAAATTGTAATTTGAGGTCATCCCACTCATGGACTGACCCCTTCTCCAAATTGTAGTACCAACTGAAGGCACTATCTGTCAAAGTTTTGTTGAATTCCGCATCAACAAGTTGTGGTTGTTCACTTCATCATATCCCAGCCACGGAGACATCGACTCTACAAACCTGGCAATATGTTCCCTGGCACTTCCTTTCTCCCCGTTGTATTTTGGAAATTGCGGGGGATGCTCGATATATCCTATCGGGTAAGGTTGCCTCCGAATGTGTGCTGGGTAAGGCGGAGTAAAGTCCAACTCTGAGGGTCGAGATGTCTGCCTACGAAGTTGATTGATTACATCGATCATATCATCCTTCGTCACATACTGGCTCGTGGTGTGAACTCTCTGGGGTGTTGAGATATACTGTGGTATCAGCGGTGTGTATGGTAGAGAGATTGGTTGGTGCACACTTGCGTCATGCAAAGTCGGCACTGGTGGAAGTTGCTGGCTCATTCGCTGGACATCGCCTGGAATGGTTGGCATTTGCACCTGTGAAATTGATGGGAGAGCAGTTGGGATGATGTTTGTCTGAGGTTGGCTTGCTTCCAACCTACGTTGTGGCACGTCACCGCTGTGTTGGGCCTCCAAGTTGATTATTGGAACCGATTGACTTTCCGTCGAGGGCGATACAATCTGGTTCTCTTTGTTGTTGCTGCCATTGTTGTTGTCTTCCACTCCTACCTGTCCCCCCTGCGAGCTTCCTGGGAACATGGCCTTAAACGTAGGAATCTGCATCAACTGCTGGCGGAAGTTCCCCATCTCCTCTTGCTTTCTTTGCATTTCCAGCATCATGGCCATCATCATCCCTTGTCCTTCCCGTGCTTCCTTCAATGCCTTGAGCATCTCCAGTTGCACAGCATTCGTCTGGTCTCCACCTGCATCCTCGCCTTGCCTCCTGCGTTGGTTTGTTGTTGATTAGCCATATGTGGTAATGTCGAACTCTCTTCTGAAACGTCTTCAACAAGTGGTTGGTCAAAATCCAGGTTTGCGCCTTGGAATGCTTGAGTTACTTGTCTTGGAACTGGATCCGGCGAGGTAATGCTATCTGTTGGTGAAGCAGCTCTTCCTGTAATTCTCCCACTTCGAGTTGTGAGCATACCCTTCACGAATTCTACACCTCCCCAGCAGAGTCGCCAAAATAAATGTGGGCAAGGAAATCGCGCCTTGCTCGCTTAGGGTTTCGTGTTGGCTGAGGAGGAGAGAAATCCACGAAGAATACGGAATTGATTGATTGATTGTAGAGGGGAGAACGACAGGTGGGCGATTACTCCAACGACGCGTGGCAGAACCCCTAGAATCCGGAAACCGTGTTAGGGTTATTGGGATTCCAAGAGCCTTCTTCGGTTCTTCGAGTTGAGAGAGTGTTCGAATCTTGTTAGTGCTTTTAGGTGGAATATCTGAGCCTTAAGCCACTAAAAGAGAGTCCCTTCTTTCTAGAATGGAAGGGGTATTTATAGAGTTCCCTGGACTTAAGTCATCACATGCTAGGCACATGTTCTCAATGAAATTCCAGAAATACCCTTCAGTCATTAAAGTAATGCCCATATTGCCCTGTCCTTCTAGCCACCAATCCAATCCCTCAATCAATTCCCAAAAATGAGCCGCCTCCACGAGTCTTCCGCCTCGGGACACGTGGAGGCTTCTCCCGGTCTGGCACATTTTTTTCTGACTTTTCTATCTTCATTCCATTAGGTTATGCGAACCCTAAATTGCACATTTAATGAGGTCATGGAACCCTAATTGTGCATTTAATTTAATTAGGTTATGTGAACCCTAATTTTGCACATGGGCCCACAAGACTTTAAAATATGTTCAGCCATCGTGTTATGTTGTATATGATATGTATTATAGATTTTAATGCTAATTATGGAAAATCCTAATTAGTAATTAAAAACCCTAATTTTGAAAACCCTAAATAATAGTTATAAGTCCTAATTTTTAAAATTAGTAACCCTAATTATCAAATTAGAGCCCTAATTGCTAAATTAGCAAGGTTAATTATATAATTAGTAAATAATTAAACCCTAGTGTTCCTGTATAATGTAATTAGAAACCTAATCTAATTAAGGAAACCCTAATTATAAATTTTAGGAACTAAAATTTTATTTTTGTACAAACCCTAATTGGAAATTCTACAAATTCTATATGCTAAACCTAAGGGTGAAACCCTAAGGATTTGTCAAGATTAAAATTACAAGCATAATGACCATAATGCCCTTTTGTATTCTTTAATAAGCTTGCTTGTGAATCTAGCCAAAATTTGAGTTGCTCAACAACTCTTACCAACCCCATGTGACTACAATACCAGCAATCAGCCACCTATGCCAGCCAAATACATTGTATATAAGTAGTATATATAGATCTAAGAGAGAGAAATTACAATTGTTAGCTCATTGGATCATAATACCCATCCAAGTCTCTCTCTCTCTCTAACCTACGAAATTTAGTAGTTTATCATCTCAAAATTCAAGCCCCACGAACCCCTTTAACAAATCAGAAAGCTAGAATCAAAAAAAAAATTCAAAGTGAGGTATAAACCCAAACTTATATTCTGACCTTTGATTTGTTGTTAGATGTTAGTTTTTTTGTGTTAAACATGTTATATATAGTGTATAATGATGATCTGGATTGGCACATGTTAGATCCATAACATCTAAGTACTCGAAATTAAAGTTTTTAAAAATCTGGAAAAAGTTCAAACTATGGTCTGACAATGAATGTCAGTGCCTCTAGATTCTTGCCGGATCATGATTTTTGTTGTTTTATGCTTTAGATATGTAGTCTGATATGTGCTTTTTGATTTGGGATCAAGAATCAGGCTTAGATCGGGTCTAGATTGCAAGTTATTCGTGGTCAAACCACATTGACCGAGATTAACCGGAAGAAATCTGGGCAGCCCAGAGCATGCCCAGATAGGTCTGACTGGCCTTTGATCTTTCTGATTGTTGTTTGTTTGTTGTTTTTGTTGCATCTAGATTGTAGTCTGGTATATGATCTCCATATTTATGCCTTAAAATCTCCTAAACATTAAACTGAGTGATTGTAGTGGACGGTCAAATCAGGCAAGTCTAGCATGTTCTCTGTTTTCTGGGTAACCCAGAAAACATATGAACATGTCGATTGACATGGTTTGACCGGATCATAACTGTTGATTCTGTTGATGTTATTTGTATTTTATATAATAGATCTACTCTCTTGCATTCTAGCTACAATCTAGAACTCTTAAATCACTAAAACATCAACAGGATTTCAAGTTGTGGAAGCCCAAAGTAGGGCAGTCGAACTGTTCTTCATTTCTGGGCAAACCCAGAAATGAAGAACAGCTCTGACAGCTACTTTGGAGGCTCAGATCTCTTTCGTTATATATTATTTGTTCATGTTTGTTGTTGAAACATGTAGTCTTACATTAGCACTACAAGATCTGACCAAAACCGTGCCCAGAAAACATTAAGAACCAAGATCAAATCTTGGTCAAACCTCCTATCTCGGTAACTTACTTGAAGGTTTTGGGTTTGGCCAAGAACAAATTCAGCGACAGTTTTGTCGCTTAAAGCACCTTTAGCGACACTTTATTTCTAAAATTAATTATTTTATTTAATAATTAGAGAAAATTAGTTTTTAATTATTAAAAATACAAATTAAATTACTAAAAATTATTTTAAAGTCTAAAAAATAGTTTTTATAATTTTTAATATATTTCATAAATGTTTAATATTTTTGAAATATTAAATGTATTTATTTTATTTAATTATTATATTAAATAAATTATTTAAAAATTATTTTAATACTTAAAAAATCATTTAAAATTATATTATGATATAAGAAAATATGTTAAGTTATTTTTAATGACTTTTAATATTTTGTGATAAATTTCATTAATAAATTAATATTAATGATAATTAAGTTATTTAATAAATGCATTAAATAAATTAATTAAAAATAATTTTATTATATTAAAAATTATTTTAAATGATAAAAAAAAGTATTTAATAATATTTTAAGTTATAAAATATAACTTTTAATATTTTAAGATAAATTTCATTAATTATTTAATATTAATGATATTAGATTTATTTAATAATTATATTAAATAAATTAGTTTAAAAATAACTTTAATATTAGAAAAATCATTTTAAATAAAAATAAATAGTTTAAAAATATTTTAAGTTATAAACTATAATTTTAATATTTAAAGGTAAATTTCATGAATAATTTAATATTAATGATATTAAATTTATTTAATAATTATATTAAATAAATTATTTTAAAATGATTTTATCGATTTAAAAATTATTTAAAAAGGATATAAATAAATTAAAAATATTTTAAGTTATAAATAATAACTTTTAATATTTTGATAAATAGTACATTAATATTTAAATATTAATTGTAATTATTTAAAAATAATTTTAAATATTTTAAAAATCAATTAAGGGTAATATTAATACTTTAAAAATATTTTGAGTTATTATAATAACTTTGATATTTTGGCAATAGTTTCATTAATATTTTAATATTAATTAAATATTAATGATAATAAAATTATTTAATATTTAAATCATTTAATAATGATTTCGGTGTTTAAAAAATTATGATAAATTATAATAATTAATTAAAAATTATTATAAGTTATTTAAAATAATTTGACCACTGTTCAAGTTATATTGAACTACATGACAGAATCTTAGACTCGATAATTACCCGATAAAGTCGTCGGTACACCGAAATATTTCAGAAATTGATCTGGACTTGGATAACTGGACTAGATACATATTTGTTTGTGATCCAATGACTGTTAAACATGTGTGACAATGTAATTAGGTTATGTGCAGACTGCAATAAGCAGCATTATGTGTTACGATATGTTATTCTAATCAGTAAAATGTTCTTATTACTGATAGGTTGCTATACAAAAGATAAAAACTAAGTTGCGTATTGTAAGCAGCATACCAGGCAAGTATCCTACCTTTGCATTTCCTTTATGCAATGGACATAAGTAAGAAAGTTTTAGAATTATATTATTATTGTACCAGATTATTAACCCTATTGTTATATATATTATATCAGATCATTGATTATAAACATGATATTATATTATATAATTCAGATATATATTCTGTTCGTTAATTTCTAAAAATGGTTATACAAGTGATCTCACTTGAATAATCATTATATTTAATCACATGTTGATATATATATATATATATATATATATATATATATATATATACACATATATACCTATTGATTGCCAGTATATATACATTAAGTAAAAGTCGTCTAAGCTATTTGATCAGCTAGACACATATTTAAAAATATCGTTGAATATGATAAAATCTTTTTGTATCCAATCAAATTGTTTTGGTTCGGATTCTCAACTAAGTATGAACATCCCGAATATGGGAAAACTTTTATGCGCCCAAGGCGAACAGAGTGAACGATAATATCATTCTTGCATGTAGTATCAATACATGGCATAACGGGCTGATCACCCCCCGTGCCCGTAAATTATGATGGTTTGCGGATGAAGTTCTGCTAAACCTATTCGAAAATTAAAAACAATGTTCATAGTATGTCACCTTAACCATATTTATAGTCAGTGCGTAGTTTTAAATTTTTTTTGATATAGAGTTGTTATGTTATTATTATTAGTTCAGTTTACTTCACAACTATTGATTTGTTGTAGAATGGTAGTACAAAAAAAATATTTAATCCTTTTAGCTAATATTTATAATTATTATTACTTGTTGGGCACTCAAATGCTCATCCGTGCTTAATTTAAATGTTTTCAGCTAAGTGTGAACAACCAGAAGGCTCTGCCAAGAACAAAGGAAAATAGAAAGTTGTTGAATGAGTGTTATGCTATATATTATGTAATAGTTTGGTTTTATTAAGATGAGAATGATATATATTATCTATCATGTATGGTAATGAATGTTTAAAGGTTGTGTACTTGGGAATAGACTCTGATATATAAATTAAGTTTAATATTTATATTATTGTTATTATTATTAGTATTATTCCGCTCTTATAAATGGTATCGTGAAGCACCGAGTTCGGATTTCAAGTACCTGAATTTGGGGGCTTTACAGCAGCAAATCGAGATTGACCTTTGCAATAATTAATTCGACGTTAAGAACGCTTTCCTCAATGGAGATTTCGAGGAAGAAGTCTACATGGAGTTACCACCTGGAGCTAAACGCAAATATTCGTGTAGAACTGAAGTATGTAAATTAAAGAAGGCGTTGTATAATCTAAAGCAATCACCCGGGTTTGGTTCGGAAAGTTCTTCTCCATAATGAAGGAATTTGGCTAAAGTAATTCGGATCACACTTTGTTGATAAAACACAAAGAGGGGAAGGTAACGACATTGATTGTATATGTGGATAATATGGTCTTGACAGGAAATGAACCAGGTGAAAGAAGCATTACAAGAGTATTTGACATCAAAATTTGAAATGAAATATCTTGGTCATCAACTTAAGTACTTCTTAGGAATCGAGCTCAAGGTCGAAGGCTGGAATATCCCTATCACAACGAAAATATGTGCTAAATTTTTTAACTGAGACTGGAATGACATGCTACATCGCACACAGATGCATCATTGGCTATTTTTTCATCTTCAAATGTGCTCTTCTCCAATTCAGTGATCAGTTTTATTTGTTCTCCCATTCACACTAATTGGTTATCTTGGAAGTGCATAGTCTTGCTAAAGCTTATAACAAAAACTAGATCTTTTAGAATATGTTATTTATACTTCTAAAGCAGATGGTTGTGAGAGGTTTCTCACCTGATTTGTATACTTTTTCCATGTTGGCCCAACTAAATGACACTTTGACATCTACTTGATACTATTTGATATATGTTCCAAAGAAAATAATTCAACTGCTTTTTGGTTGCTCTTACTCCGATTTGCAGGTTGCAGGTCTCAAAGTCCATAAAGAAGAAGGAATAAAGGTCAATCACTTTTATGGTAAATTCTGGCAACTTCTCAATCCATTTGTGTTTTTTTAGTATATTGCATTAGCTTGTAATGTTTTATGATACAATGTTGTAGTTCTTAGAATGTTGATGCACGGTTTTAGTTAAATGATGACTCCAATATCTGATCAATGAGAGCTCCAAGCAGGTTGGACTCTAGAGTTGTGCTAAGTTGTAAGAGTGCATATGTAGAATCTTGATATATGATTATGATGTATGACAATTTGTAGTTTATTTTCATAGATTGTGCCACACTCCTTGCACCTTTAGTTTTGAAGATATAATAGAGAAGAAGTTTGTAAGATGTTTTTAATATTAGAACTATGGAGGGTTGTCTTCTGTGGCAATTGTTAACTTATAAAGTAATGTACTACCCACACCCCTTAAAAAAAAGAAGAAAAAACTAAACAAAAACCTTATAAAGTAAAGTATTTCTTGGGAAAAAGATTTGAGGTCGTGGCCTAGTAAGCATGATAACCGCTTAATTGACTGACAGCCTAACAGTGCATGGAGTTGTTCTTAGCCTGTATGGTAATCTTTTTATAATTTTTTTATTGCTAATATGTTTTAGTAACAATTTTCTATGTCTCTTTTAGGGAGGGTCACCCTCATGTTTAAATTTGAGGCTTGAATGGGCCTAGAAGACAAAGTGGAAAAAATGAGGTACACCCTCATGTTTACATGCTTTATAATTGATAGTCTTATACTGTTATTGTAACTTTTGTATCCTACTTTAAATGGATGGCTAGATTCTATACGAGTGCATTGGTGTGTTATGCCTTTGATTGTGCAGAACCTGATCGCAACCAAAGACCCTCGTGCTATGGGACCAAGGCAAGGCAGCAGGTTCCGTGGCCACATGGAGCCAACCCCGCCAAGTCACACTACAATTTTATGCATGCATTCTTAGGTAGTAGCTTTGGTTTATTTTGTAGATGTAATCAAATTCATAATTCAATATAGTAGTACCAATTTATATTGAAAAGTGAATTTGAGATGCATATATGGATAGTTTGGTATATATTTTGTGGATGTAATAATTTGAAACTGTAAACGAATTGTATTATTGGGATGTATTTTGAATGATTGATACATTTTGGCTTTAAATTTAAATGAGAATATAGACGTTTTAGCTATATATCATGGCATTAGCATATTACATGTGCATTGGTAATGTAGGTGAACCACAATATTTTTTTTATTATTTTTTTTATCTACAACATTTTAAAAATGTTGTATATTTGTACAACATAATGTGTAGTGGTCAATGTTTCAGTGTTTTCTACAACGTTTTTAGCCAGAAAACGTTGTGGAATCATACTTTCTACAACGTTTTCAAGCATCTGCTAATTTATGGAAAACAAATCTACAACGTTTTTTTTATTAAAAAACGTTGTATAATGTGTCTAACTACAACGTTTTAAAAACGTTGTATAAGGGTGTCAAATAGATGACACCCTTAACTACGACATTTTTCTGATTGAAACCACAACGTTTTTTTCGCGTTATCTATTTACTGTTTTGTAGTAGTGTGTTGCAAATCTGTAGAGACACATATTGAGATGAATCACAAGCTTAGAGAGTATGTGGATCAGGTACCAACTGATAAGGGACGTTATCAACGGTTAGTTGGGAAACTAATCTATCTGTCACATACAATGTCGGACAAAGCCTATGCAGTAAGTGTGGTGAGCCAGTTCACGCATGCGACGAGTGAAGAACATATGAATGCAGTGTATTGAATCTTGAAGTATTTGAAGAGTGCACCAAGAAGAGGATTGTTATTCTCTAAGAATGGGATCCATGAAATTAAAGGCTATACAGATTCTGATTGGGTAGGGAATCAGACTAATATGAGATCCACATCGGGTTACTTTACTTTTGTAGAAGGTAATCTTGTCACTTGGAGAAGCAAGAAACAAAAGGTGATTGCTAGATCAAGTGCGAAAGCTAAATACCAAGGTATGGCTCATGGTGTATGCGAATTATTATGGGTTAAAAATGTATTACAAGATTTGGGGATTGATTATAAGTCTACATTGTGATAATAAGGCAGCCATTGAAATTGCACATAATCCGGTTAAACATGATCGTACAAAACATATTGAAGTTGACCGTCATTTTATTAAGGAGAATCTTGATCGAAAAGTTATACAATTTCTGTTTGTTCGGTCCGATGACTAGTTGATTGACGTACTCACGAAGGCAGTTTCAGGAAGGGCATTCCATGATGCAATTAGCAAGTTGGGCATGATAGATATCTATGCTCCAACTTGAGGAGGAGTGTCGGCATGAGCTGTATTTTCTATTTTAGAATAATTATTAGTCAGGCTAAATATTAGGATAATTGATTGTAATCCCATAATTTAGGGTAATTTCATATTTAAGGTAATGTATTACTTGCCCTCCAAACTTGTATTCATCTATATATTCCTCTTGTAGAGAAGAATAAAAAGATAACTATTATAGAATCCTCAATATACTGTTTACAATGCTTTTGTCTTGAAGATGGGAATGGGAATTCGTTCTTTACTTGAGAAAAGAGTGGAGCACAACTTTTGGTAGTATGTGGGGGAAAATAGAAAGAAGGAAAAGGAAGATTTGGACGGACGAATAATCTGTTCACGCTGGTATTACCTCTATCTTGAAGAAGTTCTTTTAGGACATTCGGCAGGAGTACTCTTAATTAGATGTTTATTGAATTTTGTTTTGGGTAGATTATGTTCATTCTTCTGCATAAATAAATACCAAAGAACATGGGAGATCCCATTAATGCTTGCTCCTTAATTTCTGGACAATGGTCGACCTTGACTAATTGGGGCGGTCCGGTGCACTAATGACCGGTATTTTTTTAATAAAAAATATATTTTCTTTTATACTCCCTCCGTCCCAAATTAACTGCTTAGTTTTGACTTTTTAAAGTCAAATTGACCATTTTTAAAACTAATATTTTTACGATTTTTACTAAAATATAGGTGAAGTGATTATAACCAAAAGAAAGTATATACAATTTATTACTACTCCCAATTTTTATAATTTTAGAAATATATTTATATATGCTTAATTATTAATTCTAAAAATAGTCAATTTGACTTAAAAAAGTCAAAACTGAGCAATTAATTTGAGACGGAGGGAGTAGTTTTTTGTTCAAACTTGCTCTATTATTTTTTATTTATTTTTCTCATAATTGTGATTAAAAAAAAAAAACTTAAAGTGTACCGGTCATTACCGGTCATTAAGCCTACCGGACCTCCCCCAAACCCGACCTTGACAGTGTGCCTTTGCCATCATGTAAAAGGTTTCCATCAAGAAAAGGGCTTAAAAAGCTGAACAACTTTTGGTATATATCAAAATTCTTTTCAGTCTGTTTGAAACATAACGTGCTTACATTACATAGATGAGAATGCACATGGACATGGAGTTGGCAACATACTAATAATCATCTCAATGGCTAATTATTTTAATTTCTTAACTTTAAACATGTTTGGGATTTTATAATTTTAGGCGGCTGAAGACTGAGGAGGGTCTCTGCCTGCCGTTGAATTACTAATACAAGTGAGTTATGAGGTTATCAAAGTGAAATATAGGAGTAATACCGACTTTGACATAGATTGCACCTCAAGTATCATAATAAATCAGAGATAGGACAGGTTGTTTAGCAGTAATTAGTACACATAGAAAACTGATTATTAATTTGCATCGAGCTTACTATCATCATCAGATCATGCGCATGTTGCAACACTTTTAACAATATCTTTTGTAGTGCTAAGAGAGCTTCTTATGGTCTCCTTGGCGCTGAAACTACTTGCCCTCATCACCCTTTTTGGCTTCTGATCTTCAGTAGTTTTGCTGCTTTTAGACTTTGGCACAGCCGCCTGCTTTCTTATTTGACCAAACATTGGAGGCTTTGAGTGTGTTACTGGGGTCTGTAATATTACCAATCAAACTAAAACCATTTACTGCAGGACTACCTAGTATTTAATTTTTAAGCGTTGAAAACTTCATGCATAGACATGTGATCTAATTTTGGAACAGATTAAAAAAGATAAATGTATCTTCAATTTTGGAAGGAGGGAGTATTATTTCAATAGCTTACCTTCTTTGCTTCCGGTTTTGGAGGGAGATCTTTCTGGTGATAGAAGCTAGGTAATGGCAGTGCTTTGAATGTGGAAGTCTTTCTGAGTTTACAATTGCTTCCCACATCATTTCCTTCTTGCTTCTGCAATATTGTTGTATACATATTACATCCGTGATTCATTATGTAGACTGATAACTACCTTAATTAAAAGCTTTAGGTTTTAATAGCTTTGCATTTTCACGAGTATATAGCTTCACAACACATATATACCTTGAAAGTGACTTGTGGGATCTTTGCTTCAACTTTATTTTTTATAGCTGAATCATTCTGAATATAAATCGACATGTTTGTCATATAGATGAAGAGTAAAAATTCTATGATCGAACTGATAGTGTAATATATAAATCTTACCTCGACTTTCTTATTAACCTGCTTATCAGTTTTGACTTCCGGCTTCAAACTTGGTTTACTCAATGGTCTAGTTGAAGTAGCAGGCCTCTGGTCGCTTCTTTTATCTGCAACAAGTGATGGTCGAGCCAAATTCCTGAAAGTTTCAACCTTTAATTAACTTCTAGCTACTTCATTTATAATGTAATTAATATCAGCTTTATAATACTAGATGAATTAATATTTAGCTCTTTCTTTTATTGATAATTACTATAATGTTAAAAAATTTATCCCTCGTCAAGCTAATATCACGATTATAGTAAATAAGAAGAGAAACTGGAGCTTTGTAGTCCTGACAAAGTAAATAGTCCGTAGTATTACTTCATATATACATAATTTTACAAAATTAATGTGAGAGTATAATTGTGCATCCATCCACAAACTAAAAATTAAGAGTATATATGCTTACTTGTAGTTCAAACTGGCGGATTTTGTTAGAGTTGGTTTTGAGGGCTTAACATCGGATGAACGCAGTCTATCCACATTCATTCTTTTCTCAGTAGCCAGAGAGAATGGCCTAGGAACTGTGTTTTTTGTCTTAGGAATTTGCTTAGAACTCTGTTTTGATTTCTTTAACAAGTTAATCGGCTTTTCCGCAACTTTCCCTTCCTCCACTGCCTGCGGATTGACAAGCTCGGTTTCAGTTATAGCTTGATTTCTTCCTTTTCTCATTTCCCCTTGGGTTTGGCTTGATTCCAGCATGTGAATGACTTTATCCTCATGATCTTGTCCATCAGCAGGATTTTGTTCTATACTCTGCTCTTCTTGAGGATTTTGCTTCACCTCTTCGATCTCTTCCATGATTTCGGAGTTTTTTTTTCCCAATTAGAACTTAATAAGTTTCTACATAAAAAACTACTAATTATCAATATGCATTAATTATTGTCATTGTTGACATGCATACAGCATACATGTATATTTTGAGACCATGTCATAGCTAGCTAGGGAGCAGAGTGCAGATCAGATCGACTTACCTTTATTTATGGGACACTGCTACGCTCTTTTGTCCAGCAAGTTCAAAGCATAACTCACTATATATGAAACTGAACACTATATACATCAACTACTACAGATTCCAGAATTAATTAAATAAAGGAGCGTGTTATATATAATATTATGTGTTTGTCTTGTAATGGAGTTTTGGATTTTAATTGACCTAGTCTGCTGAGTCGATGAATTCATTAACAACTATACTTAATCTTATGCAACCGTTCTCAACTTATATGCATGGACACACACACACACGCATATATATATATATATATATATATATATATATATATATATATATATATATATATATATATATATATTCTTATATATTCAACGCTGCCGCCGCTGCCGCCGCTGCCGCCGCTGCCGCCGCTGCCGCCGCTGCCGCCGCTGCCGCCGCTGCCGCCGCCGCGGCATGGCTCTAATTTACGTCGTTTATATATGGTTTATAGTAGTAGTTTGCACTCTAATTTACGTCGTTTATATATGGTTTATAGTAGTAGTTTGCATCAGTTTTCATATACCTTTCTTTAACTGTTAGTGCCGGCCGGCTCATTTCATGGTTATCCTTGCTGAGGTTGTCCTTATTAACACAATCTTTTTTGTAACAAGATACCCATGGCATCAAGTGATGCACGATATCTAGTTTGCCATTTTAGGATTGTTTTACAAAAATATTAAGAATATTGTAATACAAGTGATAAATATTATTTTTACTTTTAAAAAAAAAAAACAAATTATAGTACCACGCTACCACTTATGATTATTAAATTAAAATCTTACTCGGTCAAGTAATTACACATCCATTGATGCCACTTTAGTGCTAAAATAAATTATTATTTTTTCAAATATCATAAGACTTTATAGCTTGATTTTCAAATATCCTGAATTTTTAACAACCCAGCATACTGGCCATTGCTACACAAGTTGCATGGCCCAATCGCCCCTTCCATTTTTCTTTATTTACCCCTCTTAGTCTTTGGTGTGTAATAAATCTTAAATTACTGATATCGACAATATTTATTAAACTCTGCATTCACTTAATAAAATTTAAAACATTTATATTTTCACCGCTGAAAACTATAATTCATTATAAATGTACGTACTACTTTTGATTTATGCTATGTGTGTTGGATTATTACTTTTAGAGGGTGTTTGAAATCGCTTATAATTAGTTTCAAGAAGTAAAAAGTTTTTAGTAAATTGATTTTAAAATTGCTCTCCAAATCTAATAATCAAGTTTGATCAAGTATATTACTAATTTATCTCTATTTATTTTAATAATAATTACAATTATTGCCCATATTTACTTTTCAAAACATTCCTTTTTAGTAATTTACACTTGAAATAATTAGTGATTAACAATTTTTTATACCAAATATTTTTCACTTATTACTAATTTAAGGAAATTTATTTACCAAACACAAACTATATATTTTTAAAAAATTGATTAATCAAAATTACTAATATCCATCAATTTAGTTAAGGTTTTGGTTTCATTTATGTCATTTAAGATATTCAGAATTCGTTTAACTACAATCACTATCCATGTCTGCTAAGCTTGCCATCCCATACTAGGATCTCCGATCCATCAAAAATGAGTCCGGAGAGAAAAAGGAAGTACAGAGGTTTCGGGTCAAACCATGGCTGCCTGTTGGATTCTCTTGCACAAGTTGCAGATATTATGTAAAAATAACTCTATACTCTTTTGTGTTTTAAAAAAGAGTTGACCAGTTTACAAAATTTGTTAATATTGAGGATGTATTATATTTTTCTTACGTATTTATTCTTTAAAATAATATATTATTAGTTTAAAACTAAAATACAATTTGTAGCATTGTTGAGGTTTGCATCCTAATATTTAAAACGTATCTAAGTGCACTCTAAACTTCTTTTTTGCTAAATAAAATGCACCCTCCATACAATTAATCGGTCAAAATTGACTGATTGTACCTGTAATCCAAATTTTGAAGGAGTAATTTCGGTAAAACATATTTAAGAAATAAAAACAATATTAAAATATATCCCAACCTCCAAGTTACTGCATCTTCTCCATCAATAACCCAAACCCTAAACCCAAATTAAAAAGGCATTATTGAAAAAAACTGTTGTTGGAAATATCAATGAGATGAATAGCCTGACATCTGGGCAGATGGGAAGAGTGGTGATGATGATCCTAGGATTTGGCAAGCACATTGTATACGTCAATGAAGAAATCATGAAAAGCTTTGATAGACATCCCATGTGGAAGAAATTGATTGAGAAAATAAATTGGACTAAAAGGTCAGATTTTAATCCTGATTTGGAGACCACCGACATAATTTACAGTTTCTGTGATGTACTAGAACATAACATGTTTGTTCACTGGAGGCCAGAAATTGATTATATATCACCCTCGTGTTTCTTGTATCTAGCTGAGTGCCTTCTTATAATGGTTTCTTACTTCTAAGGTTACTTTTTCGCTACAAAATTTGTGTGTCGAATGGCCTCATATTCGAGGAATGGGATGTTAATTCAAGTATATGTTCAGTAAGCCGCATGGAATTGCCTTTGGCAATAGGAGAGGTCTATAATATTTTAGTCATCTAAGTATAGAAGCTATACCCTGGAATTGATCAAAAATTCAAATAACAATCCAGGGGACTACTATCGCCTCTTAGTTTTGAGATTGATGGTTCTATTGTGTTTAATTTGCGTAAATTCATCAAACCATTTTGATAAGCTTTTCAATTTGTTGGATAGAAGTAATCTCTGTGCCGATCTGCCTTTGGAATTTTGTTTTTGTGATTTTGATTTTAGATTGTTGCAACAGTGGAGTAGAAGATGAAGATAATGAATGATTACATTTGGGGTTGGATGATGATAACTAGAATTTGAAAATTAAAGATATGAACAAATGATTTGGGGATAAGAGTTGGGGTTTGGGTTATATTTGGGGGTGTGGTTTATTGTTTATTTTTTTTAATGTTTTTAATTTTCTTAAACATGATTTACCGATTTTGCCCTTTACAAAATGGGTTTACAATAATATCCAGTCATTTTTAATCGGTTAATTGTACAGAGGGTACATTTTGTTTAGCGAAAAAGAAGTTTAAGGTGCACTTAGATACGTTTTAAATATTAGGATGTAAATCTCAACAATGCTGCGAATTTTGGGGTTCAAACTGTATTTTAGTCTTAGTTTAATACCAAAATAATAAAATTATAATCACAGATTTTATTATCAATATATAAAAAGTGAATTTTTAAAAAATATTTTTTTTATTAAATAGACGGAAGGACACATCACTAGTTATTTATAATTGATAAAAAATTGATATTTTTACATGACTTTTTGATATTTTCACATGAAAAGTGTCGCTATAGATATATAGCAGAGGTAAAAACTGTCGCTATAGGATCTCTAGCGATGATTTTCATATGAAAATATCAAAAAATCAAGTGAAAATATCAATTTCCAATTGATATTGCTAAATTCAAACAATCATATCAAATCTCAATTATTAAGATAACACATGCAAAAATTTATAACCTCTTGAGAGCAATGCATAGATATACTTATCCGAAATCTATGCAAATACATTAATATGAATAAATTATACAAGGATGAAGATCACTCCATACTAACCGAATCCCAATTATACTCGTACAAGTAATTTAGGAGAAAATCAGGAATTTCAAATTCAGTATGATTAATTAAATAATTTTAACATGGTAAATATATAAAAATTACATAATCTCAAATCCCTTTCTCCTAAGCTATATACGTATAGCATTTTATTTGCATGTATTATTATTAAAATCATAATAATATGCGTATATTATAACCATACGAGTTATTATTAAAAGTCTATTGGTTTTGTCTACGTAAATATTAATATATTGCCTATATTTAGGTATAATATAGTTTCTTTATGTTGTATATACGTATCTTAATTATTTATACTATAATATAAATTAATATATGTTGTATTGAATTATTATTTTTGGAAGTATGCATTGATTTTTGTAATTTATTATTATTAATAATTTTGAGACAATATTACAATAAATTTATTTATAATTAATAATTTTGTGCTGGTCAATATTGTGAGAATATTTGTGTACCTATTTTAATTTTATGATTATTGGTTAGTATGGGAGAGAAAATAGGGAAATAAATTTAGAATTTTCTACCAAATTACGATTGCATGTATATCAATACATGAAATTGAGTAAGATTATAAAACATTGACCCACTATATTAAGAGTGATGTTATAGACACAAACTATTTTATAAATATTTTACAAACTGCTGATGTGACATACTCCACCTCAGCATATTGATCAACAAATTGCTTCAATATAGTTTTCGGCCCCACACAATATGCTGAGGTGGAGTATGCCACATCAACAGTTTATAAAATATTTGTAGAATAGTTTGTGTCTCTAGCATTATTTCTATATTAAATACATCATCAATTCATAAAGCTGTGTAGACTGAACGATCCATCTTACATCAAATCATGACCAATTCAACGCACACCTGTGTAAATGAACCCAATAAGCATATTGGACTATACTTATTGGATCATCTTCTTACCTAAAAAGGTTAGGATTAATTACATATTTTAGTACATTTTTAGAAATAATTACAATAATGATGCATAAATAAAATAATTACAAAAATAATACATTTTTTCATATTTATTTACAAAATTAATACAATTTCATTTTGTTCAATCCGAATTCCTCCGCGATTTCCTCCCAAACTTTTCCTTTCCTTCCCATTTCTTCCACCCAATCAAACTCACCATTATCACTTATCATCATTTCTTCCTCCACTCACCTTCAGCTTCAAAGGACACGCCCCGTTCAAGTCAACGACGCAGCCTGTCGCCGTACAGTTCCCGGTTGTTCCACCTCGAGACACCACTATCATCGGGGAGGGAGTAAATAAGGTAGGGTTTAACGACTTTGGTGATAAGGCGGTCCTGGCCCAAGTGTTGGAAGAGGGGTTTGACGTTGAGCCAGATGAATGAGATGAGAATTGTGGTGAATAGGAGGAGAAGGAAAGTTTTGAGGTATGTCTGGCTGATAACGGACCATCTCTTGGCACCAAAAGCTTGGCAACAAATAGGGTTCATGCCCATACATAGGCCTTTCATGATTGAGTAGCCAGTGATGTAAGTAAAACATATTTAAGGATTACACAAGTAGTAAGTAATTAAAATGTTGCAGGTTGTCCACGAAGCACGTGTAGAGTGTGGCTTGTGTCATAAGTGTGGGAGGAAAGGGAGGAGCTGGAGTTATCGTTCTACATGCAAGAAATATAATTTGCATGTGGCTTGTGTGAAGGAGATGCTTGTGGAGACTTGGCATGAAATTTATTTTGGGCGTGGAAATAGTGGAATTGGTGGTACAGGGAATAGTAGTAGGAAGTTGGAAACTAGAATTCCTAGACTTTCCATGGATTATTGAATTTGATCCAAATTCAGCAACTGATAGAAGAGATTTGTAACCAAACATTCATATCAAGGTAACAAAACCTTCATACTAAGGTTACCAATCCACATCCACACCTGCAGTTTTTTTTATAGTGCAGTTAGTAACCAAACCTTCAAACCAAGGTAACCAAACTGTCATACCAAGGTAACCAATCCACCTCCACATCTTCAGTTTTTTCATAGTGCAGTTGGTAACCAAACCTTCATATCAAGGTAACAAAACCTTCATACCAAGGTAACCAATCCACATCCACACCTGCAGTTTTTTCATAGTGCAGTTGGTAGCCAAACATTCATACCAAGATAATCAATTCAGTGTTATTAGGTTACCAAGGTAACCAAACTTTCAGACCAAGGTAACCAAACTTTCAGACCAAACATTCATACTGCAGACCAAAGTAACCAAACTTTCAGACCAAGGTAACCATGTAAGACCCCAGCTTATTAATGAATAAAATCAAATTTTCTCTAAATATTATTGTGAATAATAAGGGGTTAATTTGATATAATACTTTGGTTATGGGTGAAATGTGCAAATTTTGCAAAATAAGCAAGTGGTTATAAATATTCATTTTGTCGGGGAATATTCGTTTGGTCGTGGAATATTTTTGCTGTCGGGGAATATTCGTACGACGGCGCAGCCTTGTGTGGGCCCCATAACGGAAAGCGATTGGATGAAGAAAACGACAAGTATAAGTTATTTATAAATAACGGCGTAGTTGTTACCGTTAATACTGTTAGAATACCCGGTGGTTAAAATACAGTAGCACACGGTATTACACCAATTATTGATTCTTACGTAAGAAGGCACTACTCAATAATTGTTACAGTAGTTATTGTTCAATATTTTATTTTATTGATTCAATAATTGTTGCGTTGATATTTTATATTATTGTTGTTTCAATAATTGTTGCTGCACAGTATTTTCCATTATCAGATCAATAATTCATATTATTTGAATAATATTATTAGATAACATTATTGGCAATGTCTAGAAAGTTCTGTTTAAGGAGAGGTTTGGTCATCTAATTACGCGCTAGTAAGGAGAAATCCTTATTGGAAAGCCCCCTCTTTCCTGGGAACGGCCTGGTTGTCATAAATATGATTCTGTAATATTATTTGTGAATAATTAATTATTGATTCATATGATAAGGAAATATTTATTTTATGTGGATATAAATGAGGGATATATTTTAGTGGTTAATAATGAAGGAGTTAATGTTGAGGTTTTTATCAGTATTTTTGTCGGAATGGAGGTATTAAAAATCAGGATTTTTGAGATATTTTGCGGGGGTTATAATTTTTAATCCGATCGTTGGATCGTGGTAATTTTTGGATATATTATACATATATAAGTTGAGTATATGTCCACAAATTTTGAACCGTTAAAAATGAACGTATGATTTATTATGAATTTTACGAGATGACTGGGTTAGAAATTGTTGAATTTTCAGAGTTTATCATTTTGATGGAAAATTCTAGAATTGGTGGGCTCCACTCTTGGTTGGTGAAGAAATGTGCTGAGATTTTTATTCAAATGTGGTGGGTGGGAATAGTAGCAGATAAAGCCATCAGGTTGCAGGTTAAGTCTGCTTCGGCGTGCTAACATTTTCCTATAAATAGAGGGCTAAGTTAGAATTGAAAATCACACCAGAAAAAAGTTTTCTCTCTTTCTCTCTCTAGATTATTGAGTGTATTTTGTGAGTATTAAGATACTTTGAGAGTTTCTATTCATCAGAGCAAGTTTCTTTCAGCCTTATACCGGTATTCCGACCAGAAGTACTGATATTTTGAGGTAAGGAATATTATTTTCTTCTTAATGATATTATTTTCTTCAATATCTTTATGCTGAAATATCAACAGGAGTTTTTATCAAATTTGAAACTTTTTGTGTCGGGGTTACTATTCACGTATACGTTACTATTCACGTATACGGCACTATTCACGAATACGGCACTATTCACCGAAAAATAAAATTTTCTCTTTTTGTCCAAGATGTCTATTATGGTTACTATCTTTGATTGTATCCATATTTTGATCTTTATTTTTGAATTCTGCTTCACAATTGATTATTATGAAGTATTATTGATCTTGGATAAACTGTTATACGAATCCCTACTATTTGTCCTTCTGTCTCATTGGATTCGTTCTCTTTAAGATATTTTTCATCATCCTCAGTCCTAAATGATGATATTACTGAATATCTTTGGCCTGTAGTGCAAAGATGTATGATTACTTGATGAATATCTTTGGCCTGTAGTGCAATGATGAATATTTGGATAAAGATGATTATTAATTGATGTTACAGGGATAAAATATTGATGATGGACTTTTAAATCTTAGAAGATAGTAGAATTTATTCTCTACTTGACTCTTCTAATGGTTTGACGTTTCCGCTGCAGTTGTTGATCAAAAACTTGTTGTCGATTATATTCTATCAGATTTTTCCCTGTTGAGGACTAACGATAATTTGTTGTATATTATCTTAGTCATAATATTCTTTACTGGGCTAGTTGAGCTCACCCTTTTCCTTTTTGTTCCATTTTTCTTCTCAGGAGGTGAGAACATAGCAGGATCTAGTCGGGGTATGGAGTGATGGTTCTAGAAAGATGTTTTAGCAGTCCTCACTATTTTTGTAAAATAGTGTTTGAATAATTGTAATGAGGATTTATTTGAGTGTGGATATTGTCCAGAAGACAATATTTGTATTTAAACTCACAGTATGTGTTGTCGTATTTGGCACGATAATTGTATTATTGAAGTTGTAGTTTACTTTCTGTACCATGTATTTGGCGACTCCGAATGGGTGTTGTATAACTATTTTGGGGGCGTCACAGTTGGTATCAGAGCTTAGGGATATGATCCATGGCTGAGATGTGAGACAAGAACTAGGAGGGGAGAGACGGGGAATTCCTTCGCTAATATGACCTGACTAAGTTTATTTGGTGTTTATTTGGTCGGTCAGAGTACAGGGATAATATATGACATGACTATTAACCCTTGTTTTATGGCAGTATTTAAGAATGGCAGCTGAGAATGTTAATAATGGAGTAAATCAGACCGTGGAGACACCTTTGATCACCACCCAGGGGAACGTGCAACAGGAAGGCAATATTCCTCCTGTAAACAACGTTACCGAGCAAACGATGAATGATGGAATGTTTAGGAGCTTTTTGCAGTTCATGCAAAATCAGACGAGGGAGACTCGTGTGCAGAATATAGGTGGAAATGATAACAACGCGCGGTTTGTCACAGCCAAGCAGTTCAAAGAATTGGGACCACCAGAATTTAAGGGAAAGCCGGATCCGATCATGACGGAAACGTGGGTCAAGCAAATTACCAAGATATTCGATGTCTTGGGATGCACGGAGGAACAGAAGGTTCCATTCGCCACCTTTATGCTCCGCGGTGAGGCAGACTACTGGTGGGAGTCTGTGAAGCGTACCCAGCCTGACGCACTCAACATGTCCTGAGAAATATTTCAAAAACTGTTCAATGACAAGTACTTTCCTGAAAGTATTCGTAATATGAAGGAGATGGAGTTTATCAGACTGGAACAAAACAACATGACGGTGTCCCAGTACGAGGCGAAGTTTACAGAGTTATCCAGGTTTGCACCTCATTTGGTCGAAAATGAGGAACGAATGACAAGGATGTTTCTGAGAGGTCTAAAACCCGAGATTCGGCAATATCTTATCTCTCATAAATTTTCTTTATATTCAGATGTTATAAACAGGGCTCAATTATTAGAGCGAGATAATGAGTATGTGCAACCGAGGGACCACAACCAGAGTTATACCGGTGGAGGCAGTCATCGAAGCAATGAAAACCAGCAGGGAGAAAAATATTCAGACAAAAGCGGTAACCACTCTGGTGGTAATCGTGGTCGTGATAATAGAAGGAGCGAGTCGGGAGGAGATTTCAAGAAGAGAAGGTACAACAATAATAACGTGAAGACGTCAGCACAAACATCAACTGTTTCTAGGGGAGGAGAACGACCACCGGTCGTATGTTACAAATGTGGGAAAGAGGGACATATCAGCCCAAACTGCCCACAACAATCCAATGTATGTTATAACTGTGGAAAGGAGGGTCATATAGCTCGAGAGTGTTCTGTAGCAAAACCAAGTTCTGCGGGGATGGTGACTCCAAAAGTTGTCCCGGATAAGTCGAAATCAGCGGTTCCTGGAAGGGCGTTTGTCGTGACTGGCCAAAACGCGAGAAACCCGAACGAGGTGATCACGGGTAAGCTAATCTTGAATTCTTGCGAAGTTTATACTTTACTAGATACCGGTTCTACCCATTCTTTTATCTCTCTTGCTTGTGCTCAACGTTTAAACTTGACTCCGGAGAAATTGGACTTTAACTTATCTGTTGAAACTCCGTTGGGTGAAACCTTCGTTACATCTACAGTTTATAAATCTTGCATGATCCAAGTTGGCACTATCACATTACCTGTTGATCTTATCTCTTTAAAGATACTTGCTTTTGATGTGATTTTATGAATTGATTGGTTAACTACTCATAATGCCAAAATTGATTATTTTCGTAAGGTTGTTAGTTTTCATATTCCTAACCAACCTGTTATGCGAATTCAAGCAACCAAACCACTAAAATCAATCGCTGTCATACCAAGCCATAAAGTCATTCGTTTATTAAAAAACGGATGTCAAGCTTTCTTAGCCCATGTCATGGACTTGAACAAAAATACGTCAGATTTGAATGATATTTCTGTTGTTAGTGAATTTCCTGACGTATTTCCTGGCCTAACCCAGAGCGTGATATTGAATTTTTGTATTGATCTTCAACCCGATACAAAACCCATTTCTAAAATCTCATATTGAATAGCTCCTATTGAACTTCAGGAGTTAGAAACCCAACTATAGAAGTTGGTACCCGAGCCTCTATCTGGTGACTTCCTTTGTGGAATGCACCAAAGTCAGACTCTCCGTAAGGGACTCTATATTTGTGTGGTGGTAAAACAATAGGTGCCATTGTGACGTGCTATCCAATATTGGGATATGAATCACAATTGAGAGCAACCGAAGTCGGTGACCAAAGTACGTAGCTTTCTGGGCTTAACTGGTTACTATCGGAGATTCGTGGAAGGATTTTCTCGAATCGCTACTCCGTTAACTTAGCTGACTCAGAAAGATACAAAATTCGTATGGAGTGAGGAATGTGAGAAGAGTTTCCAAGAACTCAAGAGGAGACTCATTTCGGCACCTGTTCTGACAATACCATCTGGTTCGGATGGATTTGTTATCTACAGCGATGCTTCAGGCAAAGGGTTAGGATGTGTTCTCATGCAACATGAGAAAGTCATAGCCTATGCCTCATGACAACTCAAAGAATATGAGAGGAATTATCCTACTCATGATTTGGAGTTGGCAGCAGTAGTTTTTGCGTTGAAGATCTGGAGACACTATCTGTATGGGGAGAAAGTGGAGATCTATACAGATCATAAAAGCCTCAAATATTTCTTCACCCAAAAGGAACTCAACATGCGGCAGCGACGTTGGCTCGAGCTGTTGAAAGTTTACGATCATACCATCCAATATCATCCTAGAAAAGCAAACGTAGTAGCTGACGCATTGAGTAGAAGATCATATGCGGGTACGAGTGCAATGTTGTTAACACAAAGGCCCATTTTGTATGACTCGCAAAGGATGGAGATAGAGATGAAGGCTCTAAGTACCCACATGATGATATCAAATATACGAGTAGAACCGACTTTAATCGATAAAGTTAAAGCTGATCAAGCTACGGACATGGAGCTGATGCGTATGAAGAAGAAAGTGCAAGAAGGTGCTATTCCAAAAGCAAGAATCGATGAAGAAGGAATACTTCGAGTCAACTCCAGACTTTGTGTTCCTAACGATTTTGACTTGAAGCATAGAATAATGATGGAGGCACACAGCACACCGTTTGTAATCCATCCTGGGAGTACCAAAATGTATCACGATCTTCGACATACATTTTGGTGGAGCAATATGAAAAGAGAGATCGCGGAGTTTATCTCGAGATGTTTAACTTGTCAACGTGTAAAAGCGGAGCATCAAGTACCAAATGGTCCATTGCAACCACTTGAGATTCCGAAATGGAAGTGGGAACACATTACTATGGATTTTGTTACGGGTCTTCCCAAGGTTTCTCAAGGCATAGATGCGATTTGGGTTATTGTTGATAGATTAACCAAGTCCGCTCATTTCTTGCCGATACGTGAGACTTATTCCCTTGAACGTCTTGCTAGTATGTACGTGAACGAGATTGTGAGATTGCATGGCATGCCAGTATCCATAGTTTCGGATCGTGACCCAAGATTCACTTCATGATTTTGGGTTAGCTTGCAGAAAGCTATGGGCACGGATTTACGATTCAGTTCGGCATACCATCCTCAAACGGACGGACAATCAGAGAGGACTATTCAAACTCTTGAAGATCTATTAAGACTTTGTGTCCTAGATCTCAAAGGGAGTTGGTATAAGTACCTACCATTGGTGGAATTCTCCTACAACAACAGTTATCAGACGAGCATAGGTGTGGCTCCATTCGAGGCATTGTATGGAAGAAAATGTCGTTCTCCAGTATGCTGGGACGAGGTGGGTGAAGCAACATTGTTGGGACCAGAGTTGGTACGCATTACTACAGAGAAGATCCAAACGATTCGACAACGTATACAAACGGCACAGGATCGACAAAAGAGTTATGCGGATCTTCATCGGAAGGACGTGGAATTTAATATTGGGGATCATGTATTATTACGTGTTGCACCATGGAAGGGAGTTACAAGATTTGGGAAGAGAGGAAAGCTCAATCCAAGATTTGTTGGTCCATTTGAGATTCTTGAGCGAATAGGAAATGTGGCATATAGACTCGCATTACCTCCAAGCATGTCTCGTGTTTATAATGTTTTTCACATATCTATGCTTCGTAAATATGTTAAAGACTCGAACCACATTATTGAGTTAGAACCAGACGAGATAGCTGAAGATTTAACGTACGAAGAGGTACCTGTTAAGATCTTGGATAGGAAAGAGCATGTCCTACGCACAAAGGTTATACCACAAGTTAAGGTTTTGTGGAGAAACCATGCTATTGAAGAAATGACCTGGGAGTTGGAATCAAAAATGAAAGCGAGGTATCCTCACCTTTTCGAAATATCAGGTACGTACATCAATTTCGAGGACAAAATTTCATAAGGAGGGGAAGTTGTAAGACCCCAGCTTATTAATGAATAAAATCAAATTTTCTCTAAATATTATTGTGAATAATAAGGGGTTAATTTGATATAATACTTTGGTTATGGGTGAAATGTGTAAATTTTGCAAAATAAGCAAGTGGTTATAAATATTCATTTTTTTGGGGAATATTCGTTTGGTCGTGGAATATTCTTGCTGTCGGAGAATATTCGTACGACGGCGCAGCCTTGTGTGGGCCCCATAACAGAAAGCGATTGTATGAAGAAAATGACAAGTATAAGTTATTTATAAATAACGGCGTAGTTGTTACCGTTAATACTGTTGGAATACCCGATGGTTAAAATACAGTAGCACACGGTATTGCACCAATTATTGATTCTTACGTAAGAAGGCACTACTCAATAATTGTTACAGTAGTTATTGTTCAATATTTTATTTTATTGATTCAATAATTGTTGCGTTGATATTTTATATTATTGTTGTTTCAATAATTGTTGCTGCACAGTATTTTCTATTATCAGATCAATAATTCATATTATTTGAATAATATTATTAGATAACATTATTGGCAATGTCTAGAAAGTTCTGTCTAAGGAGAGGTTTGATCATCTAATTGCGCGCCAGTAAGGAGAAATCCTTATTGAAAAGCCCCCTCTTTCCTGGGAACGGCCTGGTTGTCATAAATGTGATTCTGTAATATTATTTGTGAATAATTAATTATTGATTCATATGATAAGGAAATATTTATTTTATGTGGATATAAATGAGGGATATATTTTAGTGGTTAAAAATGAAGGAGTTAATGTTGAGGTTTTTATCAGTATTTTTGTCAGAATGGAGGTATTAAAAATCAGGGTTTTTGAGATATTTTGCGGGGGTTATAATTTTTAATCCGATCGTTGGATCGTGGTAATTTTTGGATATGTTATACATATATAAGTTGAGTATATGTCCACAAATTTTGAACCGTTAAAAATGAACGTATGATTTATTATGAATTTTACGAGATGACTGGTTCAGAAATTATTGAATTTTCAGAGTTTATCATTTTGATGAAAAATTCTAGAATTGGTGGGCTCCACTCTTGGTTGGTGAAGAAATGTGCTGAGATTTGTATTCAAATGTGGTGGGTAGGAATAGTAGCAGGTAAAGCCATCAGGTTGCAGGTTAAGTTTGCTTCGACGTGCTAACATTTTCCTATAAATATAGGGCTAAGTTAGAATTGAAAATCACACCAGAAACAAGTTTTCTCTCTTTCTCTCTCTAGATTATTGAGTGTATTTTGTGAGTATTTAGATACTTTGAGAGTTTCTATTCATCAGAGCAAGTTTCTTTCAGCCTTATACCGGTATTCCGACCAGAAGTACTGATATTTTGAGGTAAGGAATATTATTTTCTTCTTAATGATATTATTTTCTTCAATATCTTTATGCTGAAATATCAACAGGAGTTTTTATCAAATTTAGAACTTTTTGTGTCGGGATTACTATTCACGTATACGTTACTATTCACGTATACGGCACTATTCACCGAAAAATAAAAATTTTCCTTTTTGTCCAAGATGTCTATTATGGTTACTATCTTTGATTGTATCCATGTTTTGATCTTTATTTTTGAATTCTGCTTCACAATTGATTATTATGAAGTATTATTGATCTTGGATAAACTGTTATACGAATCCCTACTATTTGTCTTTCTGTCTCATTGGATTCGTTCTCTTTAAGATATTTTTCATCATCCTCAGTCCTAAATGATGATATTACTGAATATCTTTGGCCTGTAGTGCAAAGATGTATGATTACTTGATGAATATCTTTGGCCTGTAGTGCAAAGATGAACAGGTGTTGAGATGAACATGACTGACATGTGATACAAATGAATATCTTTGGCCTGTAGTGTAAAGATGAATATTTAGATAAAGATGATTATTAATTGATGTTACAGGAATAAAATATTGATGATGGACTTTTAAATCTTAGAAGATAGTAGAATTTATTCTCTACTTGACTCTTCTAATGGTTTGCTATTTCCGCTGCAGTTGTTGATCAAAAACTTGTTGTCGATTATATTCTATCAGATTTTTCCCTGTTGAGGACTAACGATAATTTGTTGTATATTATCTTAGTCATAATATTCTTTACTGGGCTAGTTGAGCTCACCCTTTTCCTTTTTGTTCCATTTTTCTTCTCAGGAGGTGAGAACAGAGCAGGATCTAGTCGGGGTATGGAGTGATGGTTCTAGAAAGATGTTTTAGCAGTCCTCACTATTTCTGTAAAATAGTGTTTGAATAATTATAATGAGGATTTATTTGAGTGTGGATATTGTCCAGAAGACAATATTTGTATTTAAACTCACAGTATGTGTTGTCGTATTTGGCACGACAATTGTATTATTGAGGTTGTAGTTTGCTTTCTGTACCATATATTTGGCGACTCCGAATGGGTGTTGTATACCTATTTTGGGGGCGTCACAAACCAATTCATACTGTAGGTGTGGAATTTGATTGGTTACCTTGGTATAAAAGTTTGGTTACCTTGGTACGAAGATTTTGTTATCAACATTACATTACACATCACTCTCTTATCTCTCTCTTTCTTATGCAGAAAACAAAATTTGTGTTGTCTTTATGTATTAATTGGTTACATGTATCATACATTTATTACTTTTTTGTTAGTATTTTTAGATTTTTCTGCACTTGTACTCTTTCTCATAAATCTCTTTTGTAATAATGATAAATATATGTCTTCCTATGATAATTAGAAAAATATATTGGGTTCTTCACTATCTTGGAATATTTTTTCAGATTGGTCTATTGTAAGACCCCAACTTATTAATGAATAAAATTAAATTTTCTCTAAATATTATTGTGAATAATAAGGTGTTAATTTGATATAATACTTTGGTTATGGGTGAAATGCGTAAATTTTACAAAATAAAATAAGTGGTTATAACATATTCATTTTGTCGGGGAATATTCGTTTGGTCGTGGAATATTCTTTCTGTCAGGGAATATTCGTACGACGGCGCAGCTATTTGTGGGCCCCATAACGGAAAACGATTGGATGAAGATAACGAAAAAAATTGAGTTTTTATAAATAACGGCGTAGTTGTTACCGTTAACACTGTTGGAATACCCGGTGGTTAAAACACAGTAGCACACGGATTGCATAGTATTTTTGAATTATTGATTCTTACGAAGGAAGGCACTACTCAATAATTGTTACAGTAGTTACTGTTCAATATTTTATTTTATTGATTCAATAATTGCTGCATTGATATTTTATATTATTGTTGTTTCAATAATTGTCACTGCACAGTATTTTTCATTATCAGATCAATAATTCATATTATTTGAATAATATTATTAGATAACATTATTGGCAATGTCTAGAAAGTTCTGTCTAAGGAGAGGTTTGGTCACCTAATTGCGCGCCAGTAAAGAGAAATTCTTATTGAAAAGCCCCCTCTTTCCTGGGAACGGCCTGGTTGTCATAAATGTGATTCTGTAATATTATTTGTGAATAATTAATTATTGATTCATATGATAAGAAAATATTTATTTTATGTGGATATAAATGAGGGATATATTTTTGTGGTTAAAAATGAAGGAGTTAATGTTGAGGTATTTTATCTGTATTTTTGTCGGAACGGAGGTATTGAAAATCAAATTAGGGTTTTTGAGATATTTTGCGAGGGTTATAATTTTTAATTCGACCGTTAGATCATGGTAATATTTGGATATGTTATACATATATAAGTTGAGTATATGTCCACAAATTTTGAACCGTTAAAAATGAACGTATGATTTGTTATGAATTTTACGAGATGACTGGTTCAGAAATTATTGAATTTTTGGAGTTAATTATTTTGGTAGAAAATTTTAGAATTAGTGGGTCCCACTCTTGGTTGGTAAAAAAATGTGCTGAGATTTTTATTCAAATGTGGTGGGTGAGAATAGTAGCAGGTAAAGCCATCAGGTTGCAGGTTAAGTCTGCTTCGGCGTGCTAACATTTTCCTATAAATAAAAGACTAAGTTAGAATTGAAAATCACACCAGAATTCATAAGTTTTCTCTCTAGATTATTGAGTGTATTTTGTGAGAATTTAGATACTTTGAGAGTTGCTATTCAGCACAAGTTTCATTCAGCCTCGTATCCGATATTCAGTCAGAAGTACGATTATTTTGAGGTAAGAGATATTATTTTCTTCAATATCGTTATGCTGAAATATTGATATAAACTTTTTATCAAATTTAGAACTTTTTGTGTCGGGGTTACTATTCACGTATACGGCACTACTCACGTATACGACACTATTCACGAATACGGCACTATTCACTGAAAAATAAAATTTTTTTTTTGTCTAAGATGTCTATTATGGTTTCTATCTTTGATTGTATCCATGTTTTGATCTTTATTTTTAAATTCTGCTTCACAATTGATTATTATGAAGTATTATTGAACTTGGATAAACTGTTATACGAATCCCTACTATTTGTCCTTCTGTCTTACTGGATTCATTTTTTTAAAGATATTTTTCATCATCCTCAGTCCTAAATGATGACATTACTGAATATCTTTGGCCTGTAGTGCAAAGATGAATGATTAACTGATGAATATATTTGGCCCATAGTGCAAAGATGAACAGGTGTTGAGATGAACATGACCGACTGGTGATACAAATGAATATATTTGGTGTGACAACCCCAAAATAGGCTCATTCTATCCAACCTATTCTGAGTCGCCAAATACATGGTACAGAAAACAACTACAACTTTATTACAACAATTGTCGTGCAAAATACAACAACACATATGCTGTGAGTTTGGATACAAATATATACCCAATGTGACTCATGTTCCAACCGTGGACATCACCTCACAATGACACCTTACATAAAGGTATAGTCAAAAACTGTTTTAGAAATCAGAATCTTTGGGAAGTGCTCAAGGAAACCTTTGTACATGGGTGGCCATGCGTCTAGGTTATGATAGATATCATATGGCCACAGAATTATTCTTGGTTGACCCAATAGACCCCAAAGAAAAATGAGAAGATTACTATCATATTCTTCCCAATGGCGAGTCTTCTCTTGACATATCATTATCTCTACTGTCTCTAATTGAGAATTATACTTCAAACAAACACCAAGATTATATAGGTAGTGCTCGTATATATACTCAGCAAGTGGATGAGCACATCCCTGTCTTATGATGACACGAGGTTGTATGTCGTTAGACATCTTGTATGATAGTGGCAAACCACCCTTCCAACGTTGGGTACACCTTATCCTATTGGATTCACCAAATAAAACTACTAAATGAACTTTTCTATACTGCTTCGGGAGAACATCCACAGCTAGAGACCACCGTTCTATTTTCCCGTTACCCTCGCTCGACCCAGCTACACTCTTATTACCTGAAAGGAATTGTGAAGCAAAAGGGTGAGCACAACTAGCTCAGTAAAGAATATCATGACTAAAGATAATTAAATTATCAATAGCCTTCATCAATAATAAATCAGAGATTTAGAACATATGGTAAATGATAAAAATTTCAACCATAGTTGCAGCGGAACGAGCAATCCATTAGAATAGTCAAATAGACTATAAAGTCTATTATCTTCTCCATGTTAAAAATCCACCAACAATGTTTTATCCCTGTAACATCAATCAACAATTCTGGTCCACAATCATATGAATAACTCATAATCATAACTGTAGTTCTAAATTCCTCTTCTCATCTAGGAAGAAGATAATTTTCATCACCTATCTTTACCTGAAACATCAAAGATCATGGTTACACCAAATCACATTTCCTGTTCATAATCATACTAATAACTTCATCTTTGCACTACGGCCAAAGATATTCATTTGTATCACTAGTTGGTCATGTTCATCTCAACATCTGTTCATCTTTGCACTACTGGCCAAAGATATTCAACAACATGCCTTCTTTGCACTACGGGCCAAAGATATTCATCAACAATTCATCTTTGCACTACAGGCCAAAGATATTCATCAATAATTCATCTTTGCACTACAGGCCAAAGATATTCATCAACTGTTCATATTTGCACTACAGGCCAAATATATTAATATCTCAAAGAAATATATAATCATTTCAGAATTTATATAAACAATAATTATAACCATATTGATCAATTCACCTTTGCACTTAAGCTAAAGATATTCACTTATAAATTCAATGGTCATGATCATACCAATAAATAATTCAACTTTGCACTACTGGCCAAAGAGAACTCATAGTCATGATCATACCAAAAATCTACCCATCTTTACACTCAAGTCAAATAGAAATATCATCATTAGGGTTATAAAAATGTTATATATGATAATAAAATCAATATAATCAACATATTGATTTAATCTCAAGAGTAATATTCATAAACCAACTATAATTTGGTTAGAAAAAGAAACCAATTTTGTCGTGAATAGTAACTCGTGAATAGTAACTCATGAATAATAACTCGTAAATAGTAACTCGTGAATAGTAACTCGACACAAAAAGGTAAAAATTTCACAATAAAATACATACCAATATTTCGGTATAATGATATTGAAAGAATAATATTTCTTAAGCTTATAAACAATTTATTTTAATTGTTTACACTTTACTAAATAATGTATTTAATCATTCTAAAATGTCAAACTCATAAGATTTCATCACCAATAACCAAAACTCTCATCAAAAATCTGCATATACCTCATATAGGATTCTCAAGTCATAAAATCCTATTTTCCAATTTTCTTACTTCACAAAACATATTTAATTCATTTACTCTTAACTAGACTATTTTCATGAAAAATACCAAATCAGTTCCAAAAATATTTCTTTTCAGGAATTTAGTATAATATAGTCCCATAGTGAACATATATTTTTTTCAGAATTTTTAAAAGTCATTTACTATTTTTCATATGGCCAAAACAGCCGAATATTTAGATATTTATCAAAAATTGTACTTTTATTTAAAAATTTTGAAATTTACAGAGTATACTCCTATCATATACATGTACTCCCAATAAAAATTTTATCAATTTTGGAGTTAACCACAAGGAGTTATAAGCGATTACTTTTAAAATAGTCTTTTCCCGTAAAATTCATAACTCTTAATCTATACATCCAAAAATCACCATTTTTGGACACAATCAAGAAAACTCATCAAAATATCATTTCAAATTTTTCTAGAATTTTTGAAGGTCAGAAAAATTACGAAACTGAAAAACATAACAACCCTTATAATCCCTTACTATCCCTTACCTCAAAAGTGCAGTATTTCTGACTGGAATGCAAAGTCGAAGGAAACTTGCACTGAATAGCAACTCTCACAGTATCTAAATACTCATAAAATATGCTTCATAATATAGAGAAAGAAAGAAAGAAAGCTTATGTTTTTGGTGTGTTTTTCAATTCTAACTTAGCCTCTATTTATAGGAAAATGTTAGCACGCCGAAGCAGACTTAACCTGCAACATGATGGCTTTATCTACTACTATTCCCACCCACCACATTTGAATAAAAATCTCAGCACATTTCTTCACCAACCAAGAGTTGGGCCCACCAATTCTAAAATTTTTCATCAAAATGATTAACTCCGAAAATTCAACACTTTCTGAACCAGTCATTTCGTAAAATTCATAACAAATCATACGTTTATTTTTAACGGTTCAAAATTTGTGGACATATACTCAACTTATATATGTATAACATATCCAAATATTACCACGATCCAACGGTCGGATTAAAAATTATAACCCTCGCAAAATATCTTAAAAACCTTAATTTGATTTTCAATACCTCCGTTCTGACAAAAATACAGATAAAACACCTCAACATTAACTCCTTCATTTTTAACCACAAAAATATATTCCTCATTTATATCCACATAAAATAAATATTTCCTTATCATATGAATCAATAATTAATTATTCACAAATAATATTATAGAATCACATTTATGACAACCAGACCGTTCCCAGGAAAGAGGGGGCTTTCCAATAAGAATTTTTCCTTACTGACGCGCAATTAGGTGACCAAACCTCTCCTTAGACAGAACTTTCTAGACATTTCCAATAATGTTATTTAATAATATTATTCAAATAATATGAATTATTGATCTGATAATGGGAAATACTGTGCAGTGACAATTATTGAACAATAATAATATAAAATTTTAACGTAGCAATTATTGAATCAATAAAATAAAATATTAAACAGTAATTACTGTAACAATTATTGAGTAGTGCATTCTTACGTAATAATCAATAATTTCAAAAATACTATGCAATACCGTGTGCTACTGTGCAATAACGCGTATTACTGTATTTTAACCACCGGGAATTCCAACAGTGTTAACGGTAACAACTATACCGTTATTTGTAAAAACTTAAATTTATCGTTTTCTTCACCCGACAGTTATTCTGTTATGGGGCCCACAAATGGCTGCGCCGTCGTACGAATATTCCCCGACAGAAAGAATATTCCACGACCAAACGAATATTCCCCGACAACAATGAATATTTTATAACCACTTGTGTATTTTGAAAAAAAAAATCATATATCACCCTTAACTTTAGCATTTATCAATTTAACCATTTACTGAATAGTAATTATAAGAAAAATTGAATACTTTTATTTCATAAAATTCGGGGTCTTACATTTGGCCGGTAGTGCAAAGATGAATATTTGATTAAAGATGATTATTGATTGTTGTTACAGGGATAAAATATTAATGATGGACTTTTAAATCTTAGAAGATAGTAGAACTCATTCTCTACTTGACTTTTCTAATGGTTTGTTGTTTCCGCTGCAGTTGTTGATCTAAAACTTATTGTCTATTATATTTTATCAGATTTTTTTCTGTTGAAGACTAATGATAATTTGTTGTATATTATCTTAGTCATAATATTCTTTACTGGGCTAGTTGAGCTCACCATTTTCCTTTTTGTTCAATTTTTTCTCAGGAGGTGAGAACATAACAGGATCGAGTCGGGGTATGGAGTAATGATTCTAGAAAGATGTCTTAGCAGTCCTCACTATTTCTGTAAAATAGCGTTTGAATAATTGTAATGAGGACTTATTTGAGTGTGAATATTGTTTAGAAGATAATATTTGTATTTAAACTCACAGTATGTGTTGTCGTATTTTGCACGACAGTTGTATTATTGAAGTTGTAGTTTGCTTTATGTACCATGTATTTAGCGACTCAGAGTGGGTGTTGTATACCTATTTTGGGGGCGTCATATCCATGATCTTTTCTATTATACTCGTATTTTACTTCTGTTTCGTTGTTTCATTCTCTATTATAGGTATGCGTGAATAATTTTCTCAAACCAATGAAAGAAATGCACCTCCACGAATACCTGTTATGGTCAATATGGCGTCCGCTTCTGTTCCTGCAAAGAATGGTCTAAAGTTGTACGGGTCGGCTATTCATCGCAGCCATTCTCTTAATCAAATGAGTGTAATGTGAGGGAGATAAAGATTTGAATTTAAATTATTATTTTGAATTTAAATTTATTTTTGTTGTTAGATCACATATATTTGAATTTGAATTATAATTATGGCAATTATTTCTCCTTGATTTTAGTTTTCCTTATTAATGTGAATTGCGTTATTTTTGTAATTATTTTATGAATGTATTATTTTTGTAAATACTTTCTAATTATTGTATATTAGTGTTAAAGATCCTAAATGTTAACCTATTAGATTGATACTCTCTTGAACTGATTATAATACTACTCTATCACGCCAGATGCCAAACATGGAAATACAACATCTCTCAATAAATATATTAGACCACATTCTTACCTAAAAAATTGATCTATAAAATTAAGACTCCACGGTAATTAACTATCTATAAATTTATTTGATGTAAGATTATGCCAAATATCCCAACATATCATTCATGGAATTGAGCTCTACTAGCATATCCATAATGCTTATTAGCTTCTTGTGCTGCAAGACCAAGATTTTTTCCCAACCAAGAATAGTTTTTAAATTTTGTATCACCAAACTCAAAACTACTCGAGATGAAATCATGGTACAACTGAATATAAAACACAAGAAGAATCCAAACATTGAACTTAGCCTACAAAAATAAAAATAAAATTGTTCTTAAGCTAGAGCAACTTATTTATATTAAAAGATACTCCCTCCGTACCATAATAATAAACTTTTTAGAGAAAAAAATTATTCTAATATATTTATCGTTTACAATTTTCTAAAAAAATAAATTATTTACCTTATATTTGTCACTTACAACTTTTTAGAAAAAATAAATTATTTAATTTTTTATATCATCCGTAATTTCTCTTATTGCCCCAAAAAATTCTTTTTTCATTAGTATTTTTCAACTTCCCATAAAGGGATAGTAATAAAATTTTACACAATTTTTAATTTTTAAATAATACTACCTCTATTCTATAATAATAGTCGTTTTCATGCACATGAATTAAGGTGATCATTTAATACTATCATTTAAAAATTAAAAATTATATAAAATTTCATCACTACCCTTTATGAGAAGTTGAGAACTATTAATATAAAAGAGAAAATTTATTGAATAATGAGAAAAGTTAGAGGTTATATAAGAAAATAAATAATTTATTCTCTTAAAAAGTTATAGACGAGAAATAAATTAGAATAATTTTTTTAAAAAAAAAAACTCAATTATTATGGAATAGAGATAATAATATTAAAATTTCTTAATCCATATGCATAAAAATGTAGCGACTAGGTGAGGAACAGAGATTTCGACAATAAGTAAGAAGTTAAATAACAAGTGCACAAGTTGGGACTGACTAACAAAATGACCTCATTCAAATATAATTATCTGATAATAAAACACTAACTGAAAACATTAAATCAAATTGTGTTAACTTTAAGAATAAGTCTAGGGGGATATTTTTTAGTGACATTATTTATTTATTTATTTATTTATTTTAGTTTTTTTTTTGTAGTATCTCCTAAAAAATGTATAGTATTTATTCCAACTGAATTTTTTGTAAAAAACAGTTTTTTAGGTGTAATTTGGATACATACACGAAACAAGGTTGTACAGACTGTACAGGCCCTGTTTCTTGTATGTATCTAAATTACACCTAAAATACTATTTTTTACAAAAATTTCAGTTAAAATAAATACTATATATTTTTTGAAAGATACTACAAAAAAAATCAAAAATAAATAAATAATAATAATATCGCTACAATGTCGCCGTAGAAGTACTCTAAGTTCAGCAATCTATACAAACACAAGTGGTAGTCTTCCTGCTCATTTGAACATTAGCATTTTACAATTTTAACCATATTATGAAGTGATAAAAGGAGAGGTAAATTTAAAGCTAAAACAGCATTAAGGGCAAAAGATAGGAATAATGTAATATTTTTGAGGTTGTTTTTGTCCAAGAAAAATGTAAATCTCGCTCGGGACACTCGGAATGATTTGGAGTAAATTTCCTTAATTAATTTTTTTACCAAACAAATATAATCTCTTAGCGAATCAGAGATTATTATTATTAAGAATTATTAAATGCTAATCAAACAGTACTTGCACAAAGGAATACTGCACATAAATTTGGCATATCAACGACATAAGCAATTAAAATGCAAAACCAGTGACGAATCCGTTGCCCTATTAAAAAATATATAATTTTTATAAAAAAGAAAAACAGTTTCATGATCTGAATAAATGCCAAGAACTTGAATAACTAAAAACCAAGTCACTAATAACAATTAATTATCACTACCAGTCTACCAGGCTAGCTAGTTCATTATAACGAAGTTATATAATCCCTACTACGTACTAGAATAAAGAATGATGAACATCCCATGCACCTACTGCCTGCATATTATCCATTTCCCTCCCTACCTCCCTCCACTTTTTTTTATATATATCCTTCAGGTGGATCAATTACAAACAAAAGGAGTGAGATTGTAATTGCAATGAGTCCTGACCAAACAAACACAACTGTAGGCATCCGTCCTCGCCTTCCCATGAACCCTTTTGCAAAGGGGAAGAGATGAGCCAATACCCAGAAGCTAAAAAAGACTCCTCCTAACAAACGGCTCCATTCCGAAATGCTGCTGTATATTGCCTCGCTAAAACTAAATGTTATTGCTATCATGTTTACTAACATGATTGTGATGGGCAAAATCATCATCCAGGACCATTTAATTAAATAAAGATCACCAAAATCGTCCACATTTTCATCACCAGCTGTTTTTGATGTCAATGTAAATGAGATGTCAATACCTGCAACGATTTTGAGTAGACCTTGGAGCACAGCAGCAGGATGGGCACTTGTACCTCCAATTAACCAGAATTGTTCGTTTCGCCACCATTCTTCAAAAGTTATACCTGACCATTTGATTTCAAGGACAGCAAGCATACAAATAGTCAAGGTGATAAGTAGGAGATATACAAGAAAAATGATGTCGAGGCCTTGGACAATGAATTGGCCGCTGAAAAGGGAAACCGCGGGAAGGAAGCAATAAATAATGAGAAAAAACGATGTGAAGGGGTAAATCCCAACATTAAAGTAGGCAATCCTCTGCAACAGCTTCATTCTTGAGCCGGCTACTAGCGCATTGTTACGTGAGAAGAAAATCTCAACAGAACCTGTGGCCCAACGGAGGATCTGGTGGAGCCTATCGGTCAGATTAATAGGGGCAGTTCCACGAAATGCATCCCTTTTAGTCATACAATAAATAGACTTCCAACCCCGGTTGTGCATCCTATACCCTGTCACCACATCTTCAGTTACAGACCCATAAATCCATCCAACTCGACTGCCCCATTCAGTTTTGTTCTCATAAAAACATGATACGACACTGATTGCTTCAGAAACATTAGATGTATCGACAAGCTTTCGAGAAATTGTAAGAGAGCCAGGAGGTCGTCCATTTTTTACAGCAGGGTGATCAGCAAGAGGGCGGCCTTGGAATTCTGCCACAGGGATGGAATCTACTAGAAAAGTAGAGTTTCCAAACTTATTAGAAACGAGAGCAAGGTTCATTTCTTCGTCTTCCTCTACAATGGATGCACTTTTCTTTTGGCGACAAAAACAAGAGCTCCAGAAACCAGGGGGGTATTCTTTTGATCGTGGTGGGTCAAAACCATAAAGTGCAATCCTGCGAAAGAGGCACCCAGTGCCAACATAAACGGGACCCTGGAGACCATCAAGGGCACGCATGTTGACATCAAAGAAGACTGTATTGTGATTTGCGTAACGATCAGAAGGGTCAATTCCCTCAAACCTCTGAGGAAACTGAACATAACATATACGGTCACCACCACGGTCCATCATAAAACACATGCCTTCCCTTATTGCCTGGGAGTTATAAATGTAATGGTCACAATCCAAGTTAAGAATGAAGGGTCCATTCGACATGACAGCTGAGGCACGAACCAGGGCGTTCATGGCCCCAGCCTTCTTGTTGTGATCATAACCAGGGCGCTTTTCACGAGAAACGTAGACCAGCAATGGAAGCCGAATGTCGACTTCGGTCAAATCAATAGGATTTGTAGAACCGTCTGTGCCATGCAGTGGTTCGTCACTACGAGGCTTCAACATCATCTGCAGTTTATATATTGTGCTCATTAGTAAGTCACCTAAATGAATATCATCGAAATAATTAATAAAGTTGATAATGAAACAATACATAATGGTGAAGGAAGGACGTTTATTTAAAAATAGCTACCTACCTGTATGATTCCTTTATGGTCACCCCTAGAGTGATCTGGACCTGAAACCAGCCAAGTACCAGGCCAATGAGTTGCATCTGACATCCATGTGGCTTTAGGGATCTTCAAATTTTCCAGTATTTCAACGCCGCCACCTTGTTCTTTCTGAAGCTTCAAAGCCTTTTCTTCCTCCTGAGTATTGTAGGCATTAGAACGACGACGAATTGCATCAGGAAGACCATTGATGCGAACCTTGAGCTCATTGTACTCGCGCTTTATTCGTCTACGATCCTTGACAAAATCTGGACGCACCTTACTTTTAAAAGAATCTCTCTTCAAATTGAAATAAGATTCCGGGTTTCTTAGTTCAATATCATGTTTTCGGCAAAATGGGACCCATAAATCGGCAAAACTTGCAGCTTCTGCCATGGCTTCAAAAGTCAGAAGGGAACCTCCATCATCAGAAACATAACAAGAAAGCTTATCAACAGGATAATCAACAGCCAGAATAGAGAGAATGGTGTTTACAGTAACAAGGGGTGGTTCTTTCTCTGGATCTGCAGTAGAAACAAAGACGTCTACCCCTGGAAGATCAGATTTTCCAGTGGGGTTGTTTGGACTAGGTGTTTCAAACTTTTCTTTCAAAAGTTCAAGGTTAGTACAACGATTAACAGGGCAGAGCTTCGGAAGCTGGTCAAGTAGCCAAGAAAATGCAAACCAAAGTTCACAAACAACTGACATAAACCAGAGCCATCTCGCATCATTATTGGGTCTTAAAATCCTCCATTTGAGAAATAATGCAAGGACAACAACTCGCACAAAAACTAGAAACCTGCACGCAAAATGAAGAATTAGTAGCAGTTTTAAAGTTTTCCATAAAAACATGCAAAGAACTGAAATTTTTGGACTCAAGTGCCTCAACAACAGATCAAGCAAAAAAAATGAAGAAAAAGTTGGTAACCACAAATGAAATACTTTCAGGCAAAAATTAAAAGGGAAATCTGATGATCATCATATATTGCATTTTATGAGTTCAAAGTAAATCTTATTTTGTGTTTGGGAGATAATTCAGTTAACTAAAGGGCCTTAGATGCAAATAACAATTAATGTTGCATTTTTTATGTTGTTCAGCAAAATAAATCAGTTTTTACCTTCTATATATCAAAATTGATTCTACAACAGCACATTTATATGAGGGAACACTCGCAAAATAATGTCATAAAATAGCATTAATTAATAAAGTTATCTACGAGAGAGTACATTGCTGTGTCAAGTCTCCAAATTATCTTTACCTCTACATGGTTTGAATATTAATTCTGCAATAGTCTCTCTACAGATTGCTCACAACAGATGGATACAGGCATATACACATAATCACACATTGTGAGTTTTACATAATAGAATTAAATCAGAACTCTTATGGTTATAATAACGTAATAGATAGACTTAAATTCATTAAAAATTAACCGTTCTTTGTATTCTTTTTTTCAAAAGAAAAACATGCATGCAATACATATTCTATCCTACAAATACAATGGGCGTGATGTGATGTTTGCTTATAAACTAGTAGTTGATAAATGCTTCTTTATTATGGAATTATGAGGGGGAAGTTTAACAAAGTATGGATAGGTAGTGAATGATTAGTAAGATAATGGAGAAAACAACATTTCAAAAGAAAATATATAAAAATTCATTGATTATATGTTATTAAGGTTGAAGGCCAAAATATTTCTCAGCAGTGTTACAGAGTTGGTGTTTTGATATCCTCCAATGAAAGTGGGACTTGGTGAGACATAAATGTTGCAAATTGTGGAAAAATTTCATAATGGGCATATGAGGTGATCATACATACCTATATGAGCTGATTACTGCAGCACGTATTTTCAATTTGCGAGTGAGGGGCCTCCATGGCTTGTTGAGAAGATCCTTACGCTCACCACTAGCGCCATCATTTTTATCATTCCCTAATTCCCCATCCTTCGGCCATATTGCATTTCCATATCCATAGGTCCCACGTGTCTCAAACAGACTAGGATCAAAATCCACACATAGGTTTCTTGTTAATGGAGACTTGGGGGAGTTTGACGATGACAACCTCCCTCTCCCCAACTTTGGTGACGACTGACTCTCCATCTTTGATCCTGATGGAAGGTTTGAATCTTGCTGCCCACTCTCCACTTTGTTCTCATGCAAGTCTGTTTCCACGTAAATCTCTTGACATCCCGGACAAATCGCATCACCAATTTTCACAGCATCAACATAACAGTCTCTGCAAATCTTAAAATCACATTCACAAGGCAGAATATCTACACCTTGCTCACTTCCCATCACCTTTGCATTGCAACCAGGTATAGCACACACAGAACCCTTTGCACCAGCCATTTGGGAATGACTAGTATCAGAATCAATCACCTTGTCCTTCAAATGGGCATGAGTAGCACTGTTATGGCCGCCTGTAAACAGAGAATTTGACACATACTGCCTTTGTGAAACAGAAGGATCCATGGGCTGATTATCGGGTGTTGGAGGTATATCCACCTTGAAGTTCATTAACTCACCACTAGCAATTTCTCTATCAAGCTCCTCCCTCGAATACTTAACATCTCGACCTGATTTAGTCCTCCTCACAAATGTCACCATAGGAGCACCTGACGATTGGAATAAAAAGAGAAGCTAGTCAGTCAGCAAGGATTCACTTGCAGAAATAAAATGTAAGAGTTCAAAAATATTCAAAATATATCTCAAATTTCTCCATGGTTGCCAACTTCAAGCAGAGCACTATATATAAAAAAATCAGAAATTTTTTGAATAACATATAGTGAAGATCATCAAAAAACCCATCTTCAAGATCCCAAACTTCCCCAGACACAAAACAAACAGAGCCAAACCCAAGAATAATGCAGACATTCAAAAACAGAGACTTTCTCTAAAATATACAGAGACAGTAAAATATGATTATTATACTTCAGCTTTTCACACAATAATTACTTAATAAAAAAAATCTACTCCAAAAAACATGTGGGAAACATTCAAATAAAGGATGACCATATGAGTGTGTGTGTGTGTGTGTGCATATTACAACAGTTACAACAGTAACAGGATGGATCTTTCGTTCTCATACAACTTTAAATAACACCCACTTCACACTAATATTCATCTAACAGTAAATCATTAATTTCTTAACAATTTGAATAGTCAAAACAAAGACAGAGTATTAGTATAAAAACTCTCTCAAAACCCACCTTCAAGCACATGCAACGTACAAAACCCAAAATTCAATCTTTACGCTCTTCTATACAAAACTCACAAAAACAATCACCTATAGCTCTATATATATATGTGTGTCGCGGGGATTATTTTTTTTAGACCGTATATTTATTTGGGGGAAATTAGCTGTATTTTTTTTGTGAAGATCCTGAGAATTAATGAGGAATTCGGGAATTATGGGAGTTGCCTTAAAAGAGTGAAGTGTTGTTTGTTTTCAGTTCAAAAATTTAGAAAATTCTCCAAATAATGCATGAAAAACTTTATCCGTGCGATGCGTGCGTGCATGATAATTGGATAAGGGTGATTTATAATTTTATATATTTATATTTTTACCCCAGATAAATATAAAATTATAAAGTATTCATGTTCAATTATCATGTCAAGTTCATAATAAATATATACTATATAGTCGACTAAATAACGATAATAAAATTTATAAATTTAATAAGACACACATAATATGGGATTGGAATTGATATTTTTACTAGAGATTAACATTTTCGTGAGTCTAGTTTCACATGAATAACTAATAAAATCCACATATATGTAAGGAGAATTTTGTGTAAATATAAAATAAAATTTAATATTTTTTCAAGGAAAATTAATATTTTAATAAATTATCTCTTACATGGATTACTAATATGACCCGTATGTATGTAAGAAGAATTTTATGCAAATATCAAAAATACGATAAGGTGTTTTAGATTATTACGGACACAAAATTTTTATTGGATAAGGTATTAAGAAATTACACTTAAAAGTAATCGATAGATAAACTTTTCATTTTATAATAGAATATATATAGATCTATATTTTATGCTGACTCAGTATATAACAAGCTTTACAAAAATAATATTAAGAGTTAGAAAGTATTGTATTAACACTTAATAATTACTTTTTAATAATAGCACCACTGTCACCTAAAAGGTTATACTTGTTTGGTATACAAAAAAATTACTTCTTATTCTCTAAATCACTAAGGCATTCAAACCCGAGCAAGAATTACATTTTTTTTTTTGGACAAAAAAACAACCTCAACAATATTATTATTTTTTTGTGTCCTTAATGCTATTTTAGCCTTAAATTCACTTCTTTTCTATCACTGTTAAAATTGTAAAATGTGTGATTCAAATGTTTTACGCGTATCAATTACTAAACAACATTTTTTCGTACAAATTCTCATATGCACATATAGTCTAATATGTTTATATGTATTAACAATTAAGATATTATTTGCTCATTTTTATCAAACACTACTTTAATCTAAAATTTTGAATATTAAATAAATGTGTTATATTTGATTAATATTATATGTAATAAATATAAGTGTTATAATAATTAAAACATAAATTCAATATATTGTTCAAAACTTCAAATCCAATCTTTATAAATGTACACGTCACAAATTGGTGGAAATCTTTTACGAGAGGTAGATAACATAACAGTATGAAGTAATTATGTAGATTACTTTTCATAGTCAGTATTTATCCAAATAAAATTGGCTACGCGTGTTTCCATTTTGATTTTGGAGGAAAATAGCTTGCCCGCCCAATAATACTACAATGCAATATATGATTAATTGTGCCCAAAATAAAGTTCCCTCTCTCTACCAAATACTAACATCTAAATAAGTGCATATAAATAAGTAATTTTCTAATATGTCCATTCACAATAAAAATAGCAATATTTTAATCATTTATATATATATATATATATATATATATATATATATATATATATATATATATATTGGGGAGTGTCTAAGTTTGATGGAAACTCTATCCATCTAATTGATATACATCCATCCATTCAAAGATACAAATGCTAAGCAAACAAACAATTCAAATTCTATCTTTTCAATCCGCACAATAGTTACGTGGATGGTTAAAATTATCCGCATAACTATTTGTTAGGCTCTGCACAACAGTTGTGCGCAGTTCATCGCCTTCAGGTATTAGAATAGATAAGACTTGACAAAAAATAGGTGTGGGTTAATTTTGGGTTACATAAAATAGGTTTGAGTTAATTTTGGGTTACATAAAATAGGTTTGGGTTGGTTTTAAAACCAAAATCATATTACCTATATTTAATATGGGTTATGTGGTTTGGATTTAAATAGTTATGGGTTGAATCCAAGTCGACCTATTTTTCATATTATAATTTCACTAAAATCTTAATTTCTGTTATACTAAAAAAATCTTATTTTAAATTTTTTAGACCTAAGTTTGAAACTAAAATTTTTAATTAATATGACTAATTTGAGTATTAAAAACATTAATTTTGTGATTATAGGCACTTTCAAAAAAAATACATGAATAATTATTATGTTAATTAAAATTAATAAAATTATTGAGAATTTTATTACAATAATCAATAAATATTATTTTTTTAGTGTATATATAATCAGTAAATATTATTTTTTTTTTGTGGTGGGTGGTGGTTGGGGGGTGGGGGCGAGGCGTGAAGGTGTATATATAATCAATAAATAATATTATTTTTGGTGGTGGTGGGGGTGGGGATGGGGTTGGGGATGGGGGCGAGTGGCGTGGCGTGGCGTGGCGTGGCGGGGGTGGGTGTGGGGTGGGAGTGGGAGGCGGGGTGTTTATGTGACGCCCCCAAAATAGGTATACATCACCTATTCTGAGTCGCCAAATACATGGTACATAATACAAATACAATCTTAAATATACAACATGAGCTGTGAGTTTTAATACAAATATTGTCTTCTAAACAGTATTCAAACTCAAAATAAGTCCTCAATACATTTATTTTCAAACTATTTCATAGAATAGTGAGGACTGCTAATGCTATTATCTGAACCGTCACTCCGTTCTCCGACTAGTCACCGCTACGTTCTCATTTCCTGAAGAGAACAATGAAAGCAAAAGGATGAACTCAACTAGCCCAGTAAGAAATATTATGACTAAGATAATGCAAAATAAATTATCGTTAGCCTTCAACAGTGTTAAACTGATACAATATAACAAACATCAAGTTTAACTGCAGCGGAACAAGCAATCCATTAAAAGAGTTAAGTAGATAATAAAATCTACTATCTTGTATGATTTAAAAGGTTTTTCATCACTTTTATCGTAGGGACTCAGCTTAATAAATAATCCACAGCATCCCTGCACTACGGCCAAGAATATTCATTAGTATCACAACCACAAATTTTCCATGCACTACGGGCCAAGGATATTCGTGTATTCATCAATGGTCATGATCATGCCAACAACTGTCCATCAATGCACTATGGGTCAATGAGGACCTTAATTTACCACATCATTTGTAATATTACGGTCAAGATTACACCGAATAATCTCTGGTCATAATCATACCAAGTCCATTTATGCACTACAGGCCACATATGACTTTCAACAAAATATAAACATGAGGATGATGACAATGATATAAGAATTCAATAAAACAAGTTCAAGAATTAATTTATCCAAGAACCGATAACGTCCAAATTGTCAACATGATACTACTTTGTAGAGTAAAATTCAATAATGCTCAGAAGAATATTTTCATGAAAAGATACTGGATGAAGCGTAATTATCAAGGATATTCCACTAATTTCATGGAGTATAGAAGTCAAATCTTTAACCAACTGAGTATAATAGAATATATGAAACTACAAATGAATTTTCGCCTGCTATGCGGTAATCCACGTAGATAGATCATTTCCACAATTTAATAAGGAATGAATATGAATGATCATTCACCATGCATATGGTAATCCACATGGACAGGTTATTCCAACAGAATAATAAAGAATAGAATAATAAAAGAATTCATTATGCATTCGATAGATAGCACAGACAGGTTATTCCCAACAGAATAATAAAGAATGGAACCAGGTCATGCTTAAACGCACAGACAGGATATTCCGACAGAATAATAAAGAATGGAATAACAACAGAATTCACCATGCATGCGATAGACCGCACAGACAGATTATTCCAACAGAATAATAAATAATAGAACCAGGTCATGCGTAAACGCACAGACAGGATATTCCAACAGAATAATAAAGAATGGAATAACATAAGAATTTCACCATGTATGCGGTACTTCGCATATATAAGTTATTCCAACAGAATAATAAGGAATGGAATAACAGAAGAATTTCACCATGTATGCGGTACTTCGCATATACAGTTTATTCCAACATAATAATAAAGAATGGAATAACAGAAGAATTTCACCATGTATGCGGTACTTCGCATATACAGGTTATTCCAACAAAATAATAAATAATGGAATAACAGAAGTTCTCTTCATGAATACGAAAAAAAATAATACCCCTTACCTTAGAAGAAACTGGATATAGGAGTCGTGAAGTAACATAATACTTTTCTTCTTTTTCTCTATAGTTTCTCTATCTAGAGTTTAAGTGAATTCGTAAGAAATAATGAAGGAATGAGCTTCTATTTATAGGAGAATAGACTGAATAGTAGCTAATTCATGAATGATCCAGATTGATTTACTTTTAAACGGACGGTCCATATTGATTTACTATACAGTATTAATAAAATATTTTAATAAAACAAAATCTTTTAAATAAAATATAATATATTCTATTTATAGTCTAATAAAACGAATAACTTTATAAAAGTATTCTGTTATATATAAAAAGATTTTACTATGCAAACACTATGCAAGCACTATACAAATACTATGCATAATAGAATATTATATATTCTATTTATAGTCTAATAAAACAAATAACTTTATAAAAGTATTATATTTTATATAAAAAGATTTTACTATGCAAACACTATGCGTAATAGAATATCATATATTCTATTTATAGTCTAATAAAATAAATAACTTTATAAAAGTATTCTGTTTTATATAAAAAAATTTCTGTTTTATTACATTTATAATAATAATAAAACAAAACTTATCACCTTTATTATAATTCACAATATTAATCGACTAGGTCGTTCCCAAGAAAGAGGGGGCTTTCCAATAAGAATTTCTCCCTATTGGCGCGCAATTAGGTGACCAAACCTCTCCTTGACAGAACTTCTAGACATCGTTAATATTGCAAATAATAATATAAATAACTTTGCCGTCTCAATTATTGATTTAATAACATAACATATTATACAGATGCTGTAAGACCCCGAATTTTATGAAATAAAAGTATTCAATTTTTCTTATAATTACAATTCAGTAAATGGTTAAATTGATAAAAAATTAAAGTTATGGGTGAAATGTGAAAATTTTTCAAAATAAACAAGTGGTTATAAAATAATCATTGTTATCGGGAAATATTTGTTGGTCGTGGAATATTCTTTCTGTCGGGAAATATTTGTACGACGACGCAGCTATTTGTGGGTCCCATAATGGAAAACGGTCGGATTAAAATAACGACAAAAATTGAGTTTTTATAATTAACGGCGTAATTGTTACCGTTAACACTGTTGGAATACCCGGTGGTTAAAATACAGTAATACGCGTTATTGCACAGTAGCACACGGTATTGCACAGTATTTTTAAAATTATTGATTCTTACGTAAGAAGGCACTACTGAATAATTGTCACAGTAATTACTGTTCAATATTTTATTTTATTGATTCAATAATTGTTGCATTGATATTTTATATTATTGTTATTTCAATAATTGTTACTGCACATCATCTCCATTATCAGATCAATAATTCATATTATTTGAATAATATTATTAGATAGCATTATTGACAATGTCTAGAAAGTTCTGTCTAAGAAGAGGTTTGGTCATCTAATTGCGCGCCAATAAGGAGAAATCTTTATTGGAAAGCCCCCTCTTTCCTAGGAACGGTCTGGTTGTCATAAATGTGATTCTGTAATATTATTTGTGAATAATTAATTATTGATTTATATGATAAGAAAATATTTATTTGATGTGGATATAAATGATGAATTTATTTATGTGGTTATTGTTGAAGGAATTAATGTTGAGGTATTTTATCAGTATTTCTGTCGGAATGGATGTATTAAAGATCAAATCGGTGTTCTTAAAACTCTATTGCGTGAGTTATAATTTTGATCTGACCATTGGATCGTTGTATATATTATACATATATGAGATGAGTATATGTCCACAAATTTTGAACCGTTGAAAATTAACGCATGATTTGTTATGAATTTTAAAAGGTGTTGAAACGATGTTTAAAATCATCCGTTTGTAGATTTCGGATATTTTTGGTCCGGAATTTAGAAAAACTTTCTTCTGTAAAGTTGTGGAGAATTCGATTTCGTGTGGAATGGACATAAAATTCATATTTTTCTGATAAACGGGCTATTTTCTATGAATTATTGAAGTTTCAGAAAATAAAATAGTTTTTATTAAATATTGGGTGGGACCCACTTTTTGGTTGGTGTTGAATGCATGTGCTGAATTGAGATTCAAGTGTGGTGGGCTGGTCTTAAATGGCTGGTGCGTAGGAAATGAGAAATAATTTATATATTATTTTATTAATTTAGTCTCATTTGGCGTTCTAGCATTTTCCTATAAATAGGTGCTTAAGTTAGTATTAAAAATCACACCAGAAATAAGTTTTCTTTTATCTCTATATTATCAAGCATATTTTTGTGAGTATTTTGATATCTTGAGTGTTGCTCAGCGTTATATCCAATATTCAAGTCAGAAATACTGCTCTTTTGAGGTAAGAGATTTTAAGGGTTATTATATTTTTCAGTTCGTAATTCTTCTGATCTTCCAAAAATTCTGAAAAAATTTAAAATGATATTTTGATAAGTTTTATTGATTGTGTCAAAAAATGGTAATTTTTGGATGTATAGATTAAGAGTTATGAATTTTATGAGAAAAGACTATTTTAAAAGTAACCGCTTATAACTCCTTGTGGTTAACTCCAAAGTTGATGAAATTTTTATTGGGAGTACATCTATATCATATCAGTGTACTCTGTGAATTTCAAAATTTTTGGATAAAATTATAATTTATGATAAATGTCTAAATATTCGGCTATTTTGGCCGTATAAAAAATAGTAAATGAATTTTAAAAATTCTGAGAAAAATATATGTTCAATATGGAACTATATTATGCTAAATCTCAAAAAAGAAATATTTTTGGAACTAATTTGGTATTTTTCATGAAAATAGACTAGTTATGAGTAAATGAATTAAATATGTTATGTGAAGTAAGAAAATTAAAAAATAGGATTTTATGGCTTGAAAATCCAACATGAGGTATATGCAGATTTTTGATGAGGGTTTTGGTTATTGGTGATGAAATCTTATGAGTTTGGCATTTTAGAATGATTAAATGCATTATTTAGTAAAGTGTAAACAATTAAAATAAATTGTTTATAAGCTTAAGAAATATTATTCTTTCAATATTATACCAAAATATTGGTATGTATTTTATTGTGGAATTTTTACCTTTTTGTGTCGGGTTTACTATTTATGAATTACTATTCACGAGTTACTATTTATGAGTTACTATTTACGGGTACTATTCACGACAAAATTGGTTTCTTTTTCTAACCAAATTATAGTTGATTTATGAATATTACTCTTGAGATAAAAATTATATGTTGATCATATTATTTTTATTATCATATATAACATTTTTATAACCCTAATGATGATATTTCTCTTTGACATGAGTGTAAAGATGGGTAGATTTTTGGTATTATCATGACTATGGGTTTCCTTTGGCCAGTAGTGCAAAGTTGAATTGTTGACTGGTATGATCATGACCATTGAATTTATAATTGAATATCTTTAGCTTAAGTGCAAAGGTGAATTGATCAACATGGTTATAATTATTGTTTATATAAATTCTGAAATGATTATATATTTCTTTGAGATAATAATATATTTGGCCTATAGTGCAAATATGAACTGTTGATGAATATATTTGGCCTGTAGTGCAAATATGAACTGTTGAGGAATATCTTTGGTCCGTAGTGCAAAGATGACCAGTTGTTGAATATCTTTGGCCTGTAGTGCAAAGATGGTCTGTTGATGAATATCTTTGGCCCGTAGTGCAAAGATGGATTTATTAGCATGATTATGAACAGGAACTGTGATTTGGTATAACCATGATCTTTGATGTTTCAGGTAAAGACAGGTGATGAAAATATTCTTCGTCCTAGGTGTAAAGAAAAATTTAGAATCACAATTATGATTATGAGTTATTCATATGATTATGGAAAGAAACTGTTAAGTGATGTTACAGGGATAAAATATTGTTGGTGAATTTTTAACATGGAGAAGATAATAGACTTTATGGTCTATTTGACTCTTCTAATGGATTGCTCGTTCCGCTGCAACTATGGTTGAAAATTTTTATCATCTACCATATGTTCTAAATCTCTGATTTATTACTATTAAAGGCTATTGATAAATTATTTATCTTTAGTCATGATATTCTTTACTGGGCTAGTTGTGCTCACCCTTTTGTTTCACAATTTCTTTCAGGTAATAAGAGTGTAGCTGGGTCGAGCGAGGGTAACGGAAAAATAGAACAGTGGTCTCTAGTTGTGGAGGTTCCCCCTAAGCAGTATAGAAAAGTGTTGTATACATCATTTAGTAGTTATATTTGGTGAATCAAATAGGGTGAGGCGAACCCAACGTTGAAAGGGTATTTTGTCACTATCATACAAGATGTCTAATGATATACAACCTCGTGTCATCATAAGACAGAGATGTGCTCATCCACTTGCTGAGTATATTTACGAGCACTACCTATATAATCTTGGTGTTTGTTTGAAGTATAATTCTCAATTAGAGACAGTGGAGATAATGATATGTAAAGAGAAGACTCCCCATTGGGAAGAATATGATAGTAATCTTCTTTTTTTTCTTTGTGGTCTATTGGGTCAACAAAGGATAATTCTGTGGCCATATGATATCTATCATAACCTAGAAGCATGGCCTCTCATGTACGAAGGTTTCCTTGAGCACTTCCCAAAGATTCTAATTTCTAAAATAGTTTTTGACTATACCTTTATGTAAGGTGTCATTGAGAGGTGCTGTCCACGGTTGGGACATGAGTCACATTTGGTATATATTTGTATCCAAACTCACATCATATGTGTTGTTATATTTTCACAACAATTATTGTAATAAAGTTGTAGTTATTTTTTGTACCATGTATTTTGCGACTCAGAATAGGTTGGATGGAATGGACCTATTTTGGGGTTGTCACAGATGCTACTGTGACAATAATTGAATCAATAATATGAGAGATATGATGCAGCAATTACTGCAGCAATAATTGAGTATAACTGAGTGACTTCTTACGTAAGCATCAATAATAAATACCGTGTGCTACTATGCAACCACGCGTATTACTGTACTATTACTACCGAGTAGTTCAACAGTTTTAACGGTAATATTTTTGCCGTTATTTTTGTAAAAAGATAATTCTGTCGTTTTCTTACTATGACAATACTTCCGTTGTAGGGTCCACTAATAATTATGCCGTCGTACGGATATTTTCTGACAAAAAGAATATTCTCTGACCAAACGAATATTATATAACAACTTGCATACTTTGTAAATTTTATAAATACTACCCACAACTATAACACTATCTCAAATTCACACCATAATATTAAAAAAAATATTTCGAAAAAATTAAATTTTTATTCATAAAATTTGGGATCTCACAGTAAACATAATCAATAAATATAATTTTTTTATGAGTAGGGGTGGGGAGCGGGTGTATGCATAATCAAAAAATATTATTTTTTGGGGGGTGAGGGTGAGGGAAGAAATGTATATATATAATCAATAAATATTATTTTTTTCGAGGGGGTGAGGGGTGAGGGTGGGGGTGGAGGTGGAGGTGTATACATAATTAATAAATATTATTTTTTTAGAGGGGGGAGGGTGAGGGGTAGGCAGGGTGGGGGGCGGGGTGTATACATAATCAATAAATATGATTTTTTTGGTGATGGGGTGAAGGACGAGGACGGGTGGGGGTGAGGGTGAGGGTGAGGGTGAGGGTGGGGGTGGGGGTTAGGGTGGGGTGGGGGTGGGGGTAGGATAGGGTTGGAAAAATTAAATTAAATTAAATTATATAATATATTATAAAACAATTTATGAAGAGAAAGTGTAAGACCCCAAATTTTATAAATAAAGATGAATTTTCTATAAATATCATTTTTGAATATTATGGAGTTAATTTGATATAATGTTATAGTTGTGGGTAATATTTATAAATTTTGCAAAGTACGCAAGTTGTTATATAATATTCGATTGGTCGGGGAATATTCGTTTTAACAGAGAATATTCGTACAACGACACAATCATTTGTGGACCCCACAACGGAATTATTGTCGGATTGAAAGAAACGACAAAAATATTTTATTAAAAATAACGGCGTAAATTTTACCATTGTTACTGTTGAACTACTCGGTAGTAAAAGTACAGTAATACGTGTGGTTGCATAGTAGCACACGGTATTGATTATTAATGCTTATGTGAGAAGTCACTCAGTTTGATTCAATTATTGTCAGTTAATAATATGAATTATTTAGCGATAATGACGTTTTGTTTTATTCGTATTATTAACGTAATAAAACAGAAACATCTTTTTATATAAAACAGAATACTTTATTAAAGTTATTCTATAAATAGAATATATTATATTTTATTTAAAAGATTTTTCTTTAAATATGGACCGTCAGATTAAAGTAATCAATCTGGACCGTTCATGGATTAGTTACTATGTTGGTACTCCAAAAGCTTCGTGAATACAAACTTTATGCCAAGTTGAAGAAATGCGAGTTCTGGCTGGAAGAGGTAGCATTCCTTGGGCACGTAGTATCAAGTCGTGGAATATCGGTTGACCCGGCAAAGATTGAAGCTATTCAAAGCTGGGAGCAACCTAAATCAGTAACCGAAGTACGTAGCTTTCTCGGTCTAGCCGGTTATTATCGGAGATTCGTGGAAGGATTTTCTCGAATCGCTACTCCGTTAACTCAGCTGACTCGAAAAGATACAAAGTTCGGTTGGAGCGAAGAATGTGAGCAGAGTTTTCAAGAACTCAAGAGGAGACTCATTTCAGCACCTGTTCTAACAATACCATCTGGCTCGGAGGGATTTGTCATCTACAGTGATGCTTCGAGCAAAGGGTTGGGATGTGTTCTCATGCAACATGGAAAAGTCATAGCCTATGCATCAAGACAACTTAAGGAATATGAGAGAAATTATCCTACTCATGATCTAGAGTTGGCAGCTGTTGTCTTTGCACTTAAAATTTGGAGGCATTACTTGTATGGGGAGAAGGTGGAGATCTTTACGGATCATAAAAGTCTCAAATATTTCTTCACTCAAAAGGAACTCAACATGCGACAACGACGTTGGCTTGAACTGTTGAAAGATTATGATCATACCATTCAATATCATCCTGGAAAAGCAAACGTGGTAGCTGACGCATTGAGTAGAAGATCATATGCAAGTACGAGTGCGATATTGTCAACACAAAGACCCATTTTGTGTGATTTGCAAAGGATGGAGATAGAGTTAAAGACTCCAGGGACCCATGTGATGATGGCGAATATACGAGTAGAACCGACTTTAATCGATAAAGTTAAAGCTGCTCAAGCTACAGACCTGGAGCTGATGCGTATGAAGAAGAAAGTGCAAGAAGGTGCTATACCGGAAGCAAGAATCGATGAAGAAGGAATACTTTGAGTCAACTCCAGACTTTGTGTTCCTAACAACCCTGATTTAAAGTATGAAATCATGATGGAGGCGCACAACACACCGTTTGCAATCCATCCTGGAAGTACCAAAATATATCATGATCTTCGTCATACATTTTGGTGGAGCAATATGAAGAGAGAGATAGCGTTGTTTATCTCAAGGTGTCTAACTTGTCAACGAGTCAAAGCGGAGCATCAAGTACCAAAAGGTCCATTGCAACCACTTGAAATTCCAGAATGGAAGTGGGAGCACATTACCATGGATTTCGTTACCGGTCTTCCTAGGGTTTCTCAAGGTATTGATGCGATTTGGGTCATTGTTGATAGATTGACCAAGTCTGCTCATTTCTTACCGATACGAGAAACTTATACACTTGAACGTCTTGCTCGTATGTACATAAACGAGATTATAAGACTGCATGGTATGCCAGTATCCATAGTTTCTGACCGAGACCCAAGATTCACTTCACGATTTTGGGTTAGTTTACAAAAAGCTATGGGCACGGAGTTACGATTTAGTTCAGCATATCATCCTCAGACGGACGGACAATCAGAGAGGACTATTCAAACTCTTGAAGATCTATTAAGACTCTGTGTCTTTGACTTCAAAGGAAGTTGGGACAAGTTCATACCATTGGTGGAGTTTTCCTACAATAACAGTTATCAAGCAAGTATTGGCATGGCTCCATTCGAAGCATTGTATGGAAGAAAATGTCGTTCTCCAGTATGCTGGGATGAGGTGGGTGAAGCAACGTTGTTGGGACCGGAGTTGGTACGTATGACTACAGAAAAGATTCAAACGATCCGACAACGTATAAAAACCTCACAAGATCGACAAAAGAGTTATGCTGATCTTCATCGGAAGGACGTGGAATTTGATGTAGGAGATCATGTGTTCTTACGTGTTGCTCTATGGAAAGGAGTTACGAGATTTGGAAAGAGAGGAAAGCTCAATCCACGATTCATCGGTCCATTTTTAATCCTCGATCGAGTAGGAACTGTGGCTTATAGACTCGCTTTACCGCCAAGTATGTCTCGTGTTCATAACGTTTTTCACATATCCATGTTACGCAAATATGTGGAAGACCCGAACCACATTATTGAGTTAGAACCGGACGAAATAGCGGAAGATTTGACGTATGAAGAAGTTCCTGTTCAAATCTTGGATAAGAAGGAACATATTCTACGCTCCAAGGTTATACCTCAAGTCAAAGTTTTGTGGAGAAACCACGATGTTGAGGAAATGACTTGGGAGTTAGAATCTGAAATAAAATCAAGGTATCCTTACCTCTTCGACATACCAGGTACGTACCCTAATTTCGAGGGCGAAATTTCATAAGAAGGGGAGGTTGTAAGACCCCAAATTTTATAAATAAAGATGAATTTTCTATAAATATCATTTTTGAATATTATGGAGTTAATTTGATATAATGTTATAGTTGTGGGTAATATTTATAAATTTTGCAAAGTACGCAAGTTGTTATATAATATTCGATTGGTCGGGGAATATTCGTTTTAACAGAGAATATTCGTACAACGACACAATCATTTGTGGACCCCACAACGGAATTATTGTCGGATTGAAAGAAAAGACAAAAATATTTTATTAAAAATAACGGCAGAAATTTTACCATTGTTACTGTTGAACAACTCGGTAGTAAAAGTACAGTAATACGTGTGGTTGCATAGTAGCACACGGTATTGATTATTAATGCTTATGTGAGAAGTCACTCAGTTTGATTCAATTATTGTCAGTTAATAATATGAATTATTTAGCGATAATGACGTTTTGTTTTATTCGTATTATTAACGTAATAAAACAGAAACATCTTTTTATATAAAACAGAATACTTTATTAAAGTTATTCTATAAATAGAATATATTATATTTTATTTAAAAGATTTTTCTTTAAATATGGACCGTCAGATTAAAGTAATCAATCTGGACCATTCATGGATTAGTTACTATGCATTCTATTTTTCTATAAATAGCAGCTCATTCCTTCATTATTTCTTACGAATTCACTGAACTCTAGAGAGAGAAACTATAGAGAGAGAGAAGAAGAGTATTCTGCTACTTAACTACTTCCTTATTTCAGCTCGTCTTTAAAACGGTAAGGGGTGTTATTCTTTCTTATTCATGAAGAGAACTGTTGTTATTCCATTTCTTATTATTCTGTTGGAATAACCTGTATACGCGGATATACCCTATACTTGGTGACATTCTTCTATTATTCTGTTGGAACATCCTGTCTGTGTGTTTTACACCGGACCTGGTTCCGTCTTGTTATTATTCTGTCGGAATATCCTGTCTGTGCGTTTACGCCGGACCTAGTTTCATTATTTATTATTCTGTCGGAATATCCTGTCTGTGCGTTTACGCCGGACCTGATTCCATTATTTATTATTCTGTTAGAATAACCTGTCTGTGCGGTCTATCGCATGCATGGTGATTTCTTTTGTTATTCCATTCTTTATTATACTCAGTTGGTTAAGTTTTGACTTCTATACTCCATGAAATTTGTGGAATATCCTTGACATTTGCGCTTCATCTAGTATCTATTCATGAAAATATTCTCCTGATCATTCTTGAATTTTACTCCACAAAGTAGTATCATGTTGACAATTTGGACGTTGTTAATTCTTGGATAAATTAATTCTTGAACTTGTTTTATTGAATTCTTATATCATTGTCATCATCCTCATGTTTATATTCTGTTGAAAGTCATCTGTAGCCTGTAGTGCATAGATGGACTTGGTATGATTATGACCAGGGATTATTCGGTGTAATCATGACCGTAATGTTACGAATGATGTGGTAAAAGTCGTCATTGGCCCGTAGTGCATTGATGGACAGTTGTTGGCATGATCATGACCATTAATGAATATACGAATATCCTTGGCCGTAGTGCAGGGGTGATTCGATGATGTGGATTATTTTATTAAGCTGAGTCTCAGCGATCACGGTGTGGAAAAATCTTTTAAATCATAAAAGATAGTAGAGTTTATCTTCTACTTGACTCTTTTAATGGATTGCTTGTTCCGCTGCAGTTAAACTTGATGTCTATTATATTTTATCAGTTTAACATTGTTGAAGGCTAATGATAATTTATTCTGCATTATCTTAGTCATAATATTTCTTACTGGGCTAGTTGAGCTCACCCTTTCTTTCACTGTTCTCTTCAGGAAATGAGAACGTAGCTGGGGCAAGTCGGGGAACGGAGTGATGGTCCGAATGATAGTATTAGTTAGTAGTCCTCACTATTCTATGTAATGGTGTGTTAATAAATGTAATGAGGACTCCTTTTGAGTATGAATACTCTCTAGAAGATAATATTTGTATTCAAACTAACAGTTTATGTTTTGTCGTATTATACACGACAGTTGTATTAGTAAGTTGTATTTGTATTTTGTACTATGTATCTGACGACCCAAGATGGGTGATGTATACCTAATTTTGGGGGCGTCACAGAAAGAACAAATTAAATTATATATTATAAATTGTATAATTTAAATGAGTTATTATAATTAAGTAAGGAAGGAGATATTAATTATTTAAATTAATAATTCGTTACACTAAAAGTGTTAACTTTATTATGGATTAATTCCATAATTAGTAAAATAGTTTTTATACATAATTACAAATGTATAAATTACAAAAGTATATAATATGTATAATGTATATGTATTATATAAGAATATAGTGTAATACATGTTGATGTATTAGCTCTACAAAGTGTAAAAAATTATTATAGACTAATATGGGTCAAAACTAGTTAAACTGGATCCAACCCATATTTGTAATTAACTCATAATAATATGGGTCTAAAATCAAACCAATCCATCACCTAAAAACTAGTTAACCAACTCAATAGATCTAAGTGGTTTTGATTAAGGATCAATTACATATTCTATTACATTTTTAAAAATAATTACAACAATAGTTCACTCATAAAATATTTACACAATTAATACACTTTTATATTTATTTACAATATTAGTGCAATTAGGGTTCCTTAATTTAGGAAATTAGTATCTAATTAGGATTTCTTAATGTAGGGGATTAATATTGATTTACTTATTAAATTAAGTAATTAATAAGTAAATTATATAGCACACCTTCACTTTCCTTAATAAAAATCACGCTTCCTTCGCCTTTGTCAGTTTTCTACTCCTCCACCATTAACAGTCCCAACTTGTTAACGCCTTCCTCCACCAATAACGCCCTTCTCATCCGCCTTCCTCCACCATTAACGCCATCCTCCACCATTAACCTAGACAGTCCCCATCCTCCGCCTGGCCTCCTCCACCATTAACGTCCTTCTCCTCCGCCCTCCTCCACCATTAACGTCATCCTCCACCATTAACCTAGACAGTCCTAACTTGTTAACGTCATCCTCCACCTGCGATTTTTTTATAATACAGTTGCTGCGATTTTTTTATAGTACAGTTGGTAACCAAACATTCATATCAAGGTAACCAATTCAGTGTTATTAGGTTTCTAATTTATTTTAAAAAAATTTATTATAGATTTTTTTATTTAATAGTACAGTTGGTAGCTAACACTTTATACAAATGTAACCAATTCAGTTTTATTGGGTTACCAATTAATTAAAAAAAATCTATTGTAGATTTTTTTTATAATGCAGTTGGTAGCCAAACCTTAATACAAATGTAACCAATTCAGTTTTATTGGGTTACCAATTAATTATAAAAAATCTATTATAGATTTTTTTTAATAGTGCAGTTGGTAGCCAAACCTTAATACAAATGTAACCAACAAAAACTAAAATTGTTACGTTTGAAAGTTTTGGTTACACACTGCACTAAAATTTCTCTTGGTTACCCACAAAAACTAAAATGGTTACCTTTGTATAAATATTTGGATACCAACTGCACTAATATTTATATTTTTCTCTTTTTAATTTCTGGACTGAATCAACCTTCGTCATAATGGCAGCTGTGGTCGTAATGGATGAGGAGATCGGCGTCCATGGTGTTGAAGCGGCGGCGAAGGGGAGGAGGAAGATGACGTCGCCAAACTTTGAATATTTGAATTTTAATTATTATTTTTGAATTTGAATTTGAATTTGTTGTTAGATCCAAGATATTTGAATTTAAATTATTAATTATGGTAGTTATTTCTCCTTGATTTTAGGTTTCCTTATTATTATGAATTGAATCATAATTGCATAGTAATTCCCTAAATTAAGGAATCCTAATTGCACTAATATTGTAAATAAATATAGAAAGTGTATTAATTGTGTAAATATTTTATGAGTGCACTAATAGTGTAATTACTTTCTAAATATTGTATATTATTGTAAAGGACACTTTGATTAACTATATAGTTTTCAATTTAAATTGTCAGGTCTAGAAATTGGTGCGACTATCGACTAATATCAGGTTACACTTGACCAAGTACTAAGAAGTGTGTTGTGTGCATTCATGAAATATTTGAAATTAGTTGAAGTCCAAATTTTAAATAGTTTTTGGGGAAAGTATATAGTAAATTTCTAAGTTTCCACACCATTTTATTTATTTTTAATTAGATTTCCTACGCATCATGTATGCGCAATTAAAATATTAAAATAAAATTTGACAAATATGGATGAAAAAAGATAGGAGAGAAAATAAGAATAGAAAATGGGAGAGAAAATAAGGAAATAAATTTAGAATTTTCTACCAAATTACGATTGCATGTATATCAATACATGAAATTGGATAAGAATATAAAAATTGACCCATTATGTGACGCCCCCAAAATTAGATATACATCACCCATCTTGGGTCGCCAAATACATGGTACATAAATTCAAATACAACTTAATTATACGACAGTCGTGTAAAATACGACAAAACATAGCTAAGAGTTTTAATACAAATATTGTCTTCTAGACAATATCCACTCTCAATGGAGTCCTCATTATATTTATTATTATATTATTTCACATAATAGTGAGGACTACTAATGCACCATCTAGGACCATCACTCTGTTCCCCGACTAGTCTCAGCTACGTTCTCATTTCCTAAAGAGAACAATGAAAGAAAGGGTGAGCTCAACTAGCCCAGTAAGAAATATTATGACTAAGATAATGCAGAATAAATTATCGTTAGCCTTCAACAGTGTTAAACTGATACAATATAACAAATATTAAGTTTAACTGCAGCGGAACAAGCAATCCATTAGAAGAGTCAAGTAGAAAATAAAATCTACTATCTTTTATGATTTAAAAATATGACGCCCCCAAAATTTGGTATACATCACCCATCTTGGGTCGCCAGATACATGGTACAAAATACAAATACAACTTACTAATACAACTGTCGTGTACAATACGACAAAACATAAACTGCGAGTTTGAATACAAATATTATCTTCTAGGGAGTATTCATACTCAAAAGGAGTCCTCATTACATTTATTAACACACTATTACATAGAATAGTGAGGACTACTAACTAATACTACCATTCGAACCATCACTCCGTTCCCCGACTTGCCCCAGCTACGTTCTCATTTCCTGAAGAGAACAGTGAAAGAAAGGGTGAGCTCAACTAGCCCAGTAAGAAATATTATGACTAAGATAATGCAGAATAAATTATCATTAGCCTTCAACAATGTTAAACTGATAAAATATAATAGACATCAAGTTTAACTGCAGCGGAACAAGCAATCCATTAAAAGAGTCAAGTAGAAAATAAACTCTACTATCTTTTATGATTTAAAAGGTTTTTCAACACTGTTATCGCTGTGACTCAGCTTAATAAAATAATCCACATCATCGAATCACCCCTGCACTACGGCCAAGGATATTCGTATATTCATTAATGGTCATGATCATGCCAACAACTGTCCATCAATGCACTACGGGCCAATGAGGACTTTTACCACATCATTTGTAACATTACGGTCATGATTACACCGAATAATCCCTTGTCATAATCATACCAAGTCCATCTATGCACTACAGGCCACAGATGACTTTCAACAGAATATAAACATGAGGATGATGACAATGATATAAGAATTCAATAAAACAAGTTCAAGAATTAATTTATCCAAGAATTAACAACGTCCAAATTGTCAACATGATACTACTTTGTGGAGTAAAATTCAAGAATACTTAGAAGAATATTTTCATGAAAAGATACTGGATGAACCGCAATTATCAAGGATATTCCACAAATTTCATGAAGTATAGAAGTCAAAACTTAACCAACTGAGTACAATAAAGAATGGAATAACAAAAGAAATCACCATGCATGCGATAGACCGCACAGACAGGTTATTCCAACAGAATAATAAATAATGGAACCAGGTCCGGCGTAAACGCACAGACAGGATATTCCGACAGAATAATAAATAATGGAACCAGGTCCGGTGTAAAACACACAGACAGGATGTTCCAACAGAATAATAATAAAAACGGAACCAGGTCCGGTGTAAAACACACAGACAGGATGTTCCAACAGAATAATAATAAAAACGGAACCAGGTCCGGGGTAAAACACACAGACAGGATGTTCCAACAGAATAATAGAAGAATGTCACCAAGTATAGGGTATATCCGCTTATACAGGTTATTCCAACAGAATAATAAGAAATGGAATAACAACAGTTCTCTTCATGAATAAAAAAGAATAACACCCCTTACCGTTTTAAAGACGAGCTGAAATAAGGAAGTGGTTAAGTAGCAGAACACTCTTCTTCTCTCTCTCTATGGTTTCTCTCTATAGTTTCTCTCTATAGTTTCTCTCTCTAGAGTTCAGTGAATTCGTAAGAAATAATGAAGGAATGAGCTGCTATTTATAGAAAAATAGAATGCATAGTAACTAATCCATGAACGGTCCAGATTGATTACTTTAATCTGACGGTCCATATTTAAAGAAAAATCTTTTAAATAAAATATAATATATTCTATTTATAGAATAACTTTAATAAAGTATTCTGTTTTATATAAAAAGATGTTTCTGTTTTATTACGTTAATAATACGAATAAAACAAAACGTCATTATCGCTAAATAATTCATATTATTAACTGACCATAATTGAATCAAACTGAGTGACTTCTCACATAGGCATTAATAATCAATACCGTGTGTTACTATGCAACAACGCGTATTACTGTACTTTTACTACCGAGTAGTTCAACAGTATCAACGGTAAAACTTCCGCCGTTATTTTCATAAAGTATTTTTGTCGTTTTCTCAATCCGACAATAATTCCGTTGTGGGGTCCACCAATGATTGTACCGTCGTACGAATATTCCCCGACAAAAAAATATTCCCCGACCAATCGAATATAATATGACAACTTGCATACTTTGTAAAATTTATATAACTATTATATCAAATCCACACCATAATATAAAAAAAATTATTTCGAGAAAAATTAAATATTTATTCATAAAATCTGGGGTCTCACAAAAAAGTTTTTCATCACTTTCATCGCTGAGACTCAGCTCAATAAATAATTCACATCATCAAATCATCCCTGCATTACAGGCCAAGGATATTATTTAGTATCACGACCATGAATTATCCATTCATTATAGGCCAAAAATAATCGTGTTTTCATCAACGGTCCTGATCATGCCATAAAATAATTCATCTTTGCACCCTTGGCCGAAGAGAATCCACAGCCATAATCATACCAAAAACTATCCATTAATGCACTACGACCAATGTGAATTTTTACCACATCATTCGTCACATTACGGTCATGATTATACCGAATAATCCCTGGTTATAATCACGCCAAGTCCATCTATACACTACGGGTCAAAGATGACTTTTACCATATCATTTGTAACATTACGATCATGATTATACCGAAAAATCCCTGGTCATAATCATACCAAGTCCATCTATGCACGTAAGCCACAGATGACTTTCAACATAATATAAACATGAGGATGATGACAATAACATAATAATTCAATAAAACAAGTTCAAGAATTAATTTATGCAGGAACCAATAACGTCCAAATTGTCAACAAGATACTTCTTTATAGAGTAAAATTCAAAAATACTCAAAAGAATATTTTCATTAAAAGATACTGGATGAAGCGCAAATATCAAGAATATTCCACTAATTTCATGGAGTATAGAAGTCAAAACTTTAATCAACTGAGTATAATAAAATATACGAAACTACAAGTGAATTTTTGCCCGCCATGCGGTAATCCACGTATACAGATCATTTCCACAATTTAATAAGAAATGAATACAAATGATCATTCACCATGCATGTGGTAATCCACATAAACAAGTTATTCCAACAGAATAATAAAGAATGGAATAACAGAAGGATTCACCATGCGTGCGATAGACTACACAGACAGGTTATTCCCAACAGAATAATAAATAATGGAACTAGGTCCAGCGTAAAACACACAAACAGGATATTCCGACAGAATAATAAATAATAGAACCAGGTTCGGCGTAAACGCACAGACAGGATATTCCGACAGAATAATAAAGAACGGAATAATAAATAATGGAACCAGGTCAGGCGTAATACGCACCGACAGGATATTCTAACAGAATAATAAAGAATGGAATAACAACGGAAATCACCATGCATGCGATAGACCGCATAGATAGGTTATTCCAAAAGAATAATAAAGAATGGAATAACAACGGAAATCACCATGCATGCGATAGATCGCACAAACAGGTTATTCCAACAGAATAATAAAGAATGGAATAATAAAAGAATTTCATCATGTATGCGATACTTCGTATAAACAGGTTATACCAACATAATAATAAATAATGGAATAATAGAAGAATTTCACCACGTATGCGGTACTTCGCATAAACATGTTATTCCAACATAATAATAAAGAATGGAATAATAGAAGAACTTTACCATGTATACAGTACTTCGCATAAACGGGTTATTCTAACATAATAATAAAGAATGGAATAACAGAAAAATTTCACCAAGTATAGGGTAGTCCGCGTATACAGGTTATTCCAACAGAATAATAAAGAATGAAATAACAGAAGTTCTCTTCATGAATAAGAAAGAAATAATACCCCTTACAAGTACAACAAATAATATCCCTTACATTAGAAAGAAGAGTACTGGATATAGGAGTAGTGAAGTAGCAGAACACTTTTCTTCTTTCTCTCTATAGTTTTTCTATCTAGAGTTTCAGTGAATTCGTAAGAAATAATAAAGGAATGAGCTTCTATTTATAGAAGAATGGACTGCATAGTAACTAATTCATGAACGGTCCAGATTGATTTACTTTTAATCGAACGGTTCATATTTAAAGCAAAATCTTTTAAATAAAATATAATATATTCTATTTATAATAATATCAATAAAATAAAACTGAATGACTTATCACTTTATAAAAGTATTCTGTTTTATATAAAAAGATTTTACTACGCAAAATACTATGCATAATAGAATATAATATATTCTATTTATAGAATAAATTTATAAAAGTATTCTATTTTATATAAAAAAAATTCATTTTTATTACATTAATAATATCAATAAAACAAAACTGAGTGACTTATCACTTAAGTATCAATAATCAATACTGTGTGCTACTATGCAACCACGCGTATTACTGTACTTTTAACATCGAATGTTTCAACAGTTAACGGTAAAACTTCCGCCGTTATTTTTATAAAATATTTTTGTCGTTTTCTCAATCCGATAATAATTCCGTTGCGGGGTCCACCAATGATTGTGCCGTTGTACGAATATTTTTCGACCAATCGAATATTATATAACAACTTGCATACTTTGTAAAACTTATAAATACTACCCACAACTATAACGTTAAATCAAATCCACACCATAATATTAAAAAAATTATTTTGAGAAAATTAAATATTTATTCATAAAATCTGAGCTCTCACACATTATATTAAATACACCATCAATTCATAAAGCTGTGTAAGTTGAACGATCCATCTCACTTCAATTCATCACCAATTCAATACATACATGTGTAAACGAACCCAATAAGCATATTGTATTATGCTTATTGAATCACCTTCTTACCTGTTAACGCCTAATTTTGTACGCCTGACGAAATAACCCAAAATGTCAGGCCAAAATAGCGCCAACGGTTGATTGTATGGTAATAAAATCAAACTCATGAAATACATTCACATAAACATAAAGAATATAAAGTATGAACACAAGATTTACGTGAAAACCTAATTGAAAAAAACCACGGAGAGAGAGAGAGAGTAATCCACTATAATAATAAATTGAGTACAAGTTGTGTATTTATGTTGTATCTCGTGTGCCATATGATATTGTGTTCTATCATCTTCCCCAAACCCTAGCTTGTAGCCGTATATATAGAAGTCACCTCCCCCTATCCAATTACGAAAATGACTCCTTTTCTAGAATCACCTTATAACTAGTTAATCCAATTAAGAGTAGGAGTCCTAATTAAACCTCCTTATTCCACCAAATAAGGAAACACAATCTTTTTTTAATAAGGACTCTCTCAATGTCAAAATAAATATATATTATGGGTCGACACCAAATCTATCCCATTAAATAAATTAGGTTACACCTTATGTAACGACCCCAAAATAGGTCCATTCCATCCAACACATTCTGAGTCGCCAAATACATGGTACAGAAAACAACTACAACTTTATTACAACAATTGTCGTATTAAATACAACAACACATATGCTGTGAGTTTGGATACAAATATATACCAAATGTGACACATGTCCCAACCGTGGACAACACCTCACAGTGGCACCTTACATAAAGGTATAGTCAAAAACTGTTTTAGAAATTAGAATATTTGAGAAGTGCTCAAGGAAACCTTCGTACATGGGAGGTCATGCTTCTAGGTTATGATAGATATCATATGACTACAGAATTATCCTTGGTTGACCCAATAGATCCCAAAGAAAAACGAGAAGATTACTATCATATTCTTCTCAATGGTGAGTCTTCTCTTGACATATCATTATCTCCACTGTCTCTAATTAAGAATTATACTTCAAACAAACACCAAGATTATATAGGTAGTGCTCATAGATATACTCAGCAAGTGGATGAGCACATCCCTGTCTTATGATGACACGAGATTGTATATCATTAGACATCTTGTATGATAGTGGCAAAACACCCTTCCAACGTTGGGTTCGCCTCACCCTATTAGATTCACCAAATATAACTACTAAATGAACTTTTTATACTGCTTAGGGAGAACTCCACAGCTAAAGACCACCGTTCTATTTCCTTGTTACCCCCGCTCGACCCAGCTACACTCTTATTACCTGAAAGGAATTGTGAAGCAAAAGGGTGAGCACAACTAGCCCAGTAAAGAATATCATAACTAAAGATAATTAAATTATCAATAGCCTTCATCAGTAATAAATCAGAGATTTAGAACATATGGTAAATGATAAAACTTTTCAACCGTAGTTGCAGCGGAACGAGCAATCCATTAGAAGAGTCAAATAGACCATAAAGTCTATTATCTTCTCCATATTAAAAGTCCACCAACAATGTTTTATCCCTGTAACATCAATCAACAGTTCATTTTCACAATTATATGAATAACTCATAATCATAATTGTGATTCTAAATTCCTCTTCACATCCAAAACGAAGATAATTTTCATCACATGTCTTTACCTGAAACATCAAAGATCGTGGTTATACCAAATCACAGTTCCTATTTATAATCATACTAACAATTTCATCTTTGCACTACGGGCCAACGATATTCGTCAACAGTTCATCTTTGCATTACTGGCCAAAGATATTCAACAACGGGTCATCTTTGCACTACGGGCCAAAGATATTCATCAATAATTCATCTTTGCACTACAGGCCAAAGATAGTCCTCAACAATTCATATTTGCACTATAGGCCAAATATATTTATATCTCAAAGAAATATATAATCATTTTAGAATTTATATAAACAATAATTATAACCATGTTAATCACTTCATCTTTACACTTAAGCTAAAGATATTCAATTATAAATTCAATGGTCATGATCATAACAGTTAACAATTCATCTTTGCACTACAGGCCAAAGATATTCCTCAGTCACGATCATACCAATAATTTACCCATCTTTACACTCAAGTGAAAGAGAAATTCAACATTAGGGTTATAAAAATGTTATATATGATAATAAAATCAATATAATCAACATATAGATTTAATCTCAAGAGTAATATTCATAAATTAACTATAATTTGGTCAGAATAAGAAACCAATTTTGTCGTGAATAGTAACTCGTGAATAGTAACTCATGAATAGTAACTCGTAAATAGTAACTCATGAATAGTTAACTCATGAATAGTAACTCCGACATAAAAAAGGTAGAAATTCCACAATAATATACATACCAATATTTCGGTATAATGATATTGAAAAAATAATATTTCTTAAGCTTATAAACAATTTATTTAAATTGTTTACACTTTACTAATTAATGCATTTAATCATCATAAAATGTCAACTCTTAAGATTTCATCATCAATAACCAATACCCTCATAAAAAATCGGCATATACCTCATATAGGATTCTCAAGCCATAAAATCCTATATTCCAATTTTCTTACTTCACATAACATATTTAATTCATTTTCTCATAACTGGTCTATTTTCATGAAAAATACCAAATCAGTTTCAAAAATATTTTTTTTCTGAGATTTAGCAGAATATAGTCTCATATTGAACATATATTTTCTTCAGAATTTTTAAAACTCATTTACTATTTTTTATATGGCCAAAACCGCCGAATATTTAGACATTTATCATAAATTGTACTTTTATACAAAAATTTTGAAATTTACAGAGTACACTGATATTATATAGATATACTTCCAATAAAAATTTCATCAATTTTGGAGTTAACTACAAGGAGTTATAAGCGATTATTTTTAAAATAGTCTTTTCCCGTAAAATTCATAACTCTTAATCTATACATCCAAAAATTACTATTTTTGGACACAATCAATAAAACTCATCAAAATATCATTTTAAATTTTTCTAGAATTTTCTGAAGGTCGAAAGAAGTACGAACTGAAAAACATAATAACCCTTAAAATCCCTTACTATCCCTTACAATTCCTTACCTCAAAAGAGCAGCACTTCTGACTGGATATCGGATATGACGCTGAAGAAAACTTGCACTGATGAATAGCAACTCACCAAGTATCTAAATACTCACAAAATACACTCGATAATCTAGAGAAAAAAAGAGAGAAAACTTATGTTTCTGGTGTGATTTTCAATTCTAACTTAGCCCTCTATTTATAAGAAAATGTTAGCACGCCGAAGCAGACTTACCCTGCAACCTGATGGCTTTACCTACTACTATTTCCACCCACCACATTTGAAATTCAATTAAGCACATTTCTCACCAACCAAAAGTGGGGCCCACCAATTTTAGAATTTTCTACGAAAATGATAAACTCCGAAAATTCAATAATTTCTGAACCAGTCATCTCGTAAATTTCATAATAAATCATACGTTCATTTTTAACGGTTCAAAATTTGTGGACATATACTCAACTTATATATGTATAACATATCCAAAAATTACCACGATCCAACGGTCGGATTAAAAATTATAACCCCCGCAAAATATCTCAAAAATTCTGATTTTTAATACCTCTATTCCGACAAAAATACTGATAAAAACCTCAACATTAACTCCTTCATTTTTAACCACAAAAATATCTCTCTCATTTATATCCACATAAAATAAATATTTCCTTATCATATGAATCAATAATTAATTATTCACAAATAATATTACAGAATCACATTTATGACAACCAGGCCGTTCCCAAGAAAGAGGGGGCTTTCCGATAAGGATTTCTCCTTACTGGCGCGCAGTTAGATGACTAAACCTCTCCTTAGACAGAACTTTCTAGACATTGTCAATAATGCTATCTAATAATATTATTCTAAATAATATGAATTATTGATCTGATAATGGAAAATACTGTGCAGCAACAATTATTGAAACAACAATAATATAAAATATCAACGCAGCAGTTATTGAATCAATAAAATAAAATATTGAACAATAATTACTGTGACAATTATTCAGTAGTGCCTTCTTACGTAAGAATCAATAATTTCAAAAACACTATACAATAACGTATATTACTGTATTTTAACCACCGGGTATTCCAACAGTGTTAACGGTAACAACTACGCCGTTAATTATAAAAACTCAATTTTTATCGTTATTTGCATCCAATCGCTTTCCTTTATGGGGCCCACACAAGGCTGCGCCGCCGTACGAATATTCCCCGACAGCAAAAATATTCCACGACCAAACGAATATTCACCGACCAAAAATAAATATTTTATAACCACTTATTTATTTTGAAAAATTTTTACATTTCACCCATAACTTTAACTTTTTATCAATTTAACCATTTACTGAATTGTAATTATAAAAAAAATTGAATACTTTTATTTCATAAAATTCGGGGTCTTACAGCTTGGCTAGACCCAAATAATCACACTCCAATATTGCCCCCAGTCTCTTATTTATAAGAAACTTATAAATAAGAGAGTATTCAAAAAGTCTCCGTAAAATTTTTATCCTCGAGATTTATATCCTCGGGATTTATATCCTCGGGATTTTTATCCTTGAGAATTATATTATCGTGATTTTTATCCTCGAAATTTTTATCCTCGATATTTATATCCTCGAAATTTTTTTCCTCGGAATTTTTATTCTCGGGATTTTTATCCTCCGATTTAATATCCTCGAGATTTTTATCATCGAGATTTTTATCCTCAGAATTTTTATTTTCGGAATTTATATCCTCGAAATTTTATCCTCGAGATTTTTATCCTCAGAATTTTTATCCTCGAAATTTTTATCCTCCGAATTTATATCCTCGGGATTTTTATCATCGAGATTTTTATTCTCGGAATTTTTATTCTTGGAATTTATATCTTCGGGATTTATATCCTCGAAATTTTTATCCTCGATATTTTTTATCCTCGGGATTTTTATTCTCGAGATTTTTATTCTCGAGATTTTTATTCTCGAAATTTATATCCTCGGAATTTTTATCCTCAAAATTTTTATTCTCCGAATTTATATCCTCCGAATTTTTATCTTCGGAGATGAGCACGTTGGCACATGTATATACTTATAACTAATAGGTTAAGCAACCTGCAAGTAATTCTTTCTCCACTAGATGCGAATTTTCATGTACATATGTATGCAGTACGGTGTATTGTGTTATGCATGTTGATGCTTCAATTGCTATTGACATAATACATAAATACACACGTACAAGTATATATTTAATTTAATAAAAAATAATCACGTATCTCCTTAAGTGAATCGGTGATTTTAAATCGACACTAGAACAAGTGTCTTGTTTCCCACAGACGGCGCCAATGTTAACGCCCGATTTTGTACGCTTGACGAAATCACCCAAAAGGACAGGCCAAAATAGCGCCAACGGTTGATTGTATGGTTGTAAAATCAAACTCATGAAATACACTCACATAAACATAAAGAATATAAAGTATGAACACAAGATTTACGTGGAAACCCAATTAGAAAAAAAATCACGTTGAGAGAGAGAGTAATCCACTATAATAATAAATTGAGTACAAGTTGTGTATTTGTGTTGTATCTCTTGTGCCCTATGATATTGCGTTCTATCATCTTCCCTAAACCCTAACTTGTAGCCGTATATATAGAAGTCACATCCCCCCATCCAACTAGGAGAAGGACTCCTTTTCTAGAATCACCTTATAACTAGTGAATCCAATTAAGAGTAGGAGTCCTAATTAAACCTCCTTATTCCACCAAATAAAAAAATACAATCTTTCTTTAATAAGGACTCTCTCAATATCAAAATAAATATATATTATGGGTCGACACCAAATCTATCCCATTAAATAAATTAGGTTACACTTTGGCTACACCCAAATAATCACACTTCAACATTCAATGTTGGGATATGATTATTTGGGTCTAGCCATGGTGCAGCCCAATCTATTTAATGGTCCAGATCTGGTGATGACACATATGTATTTATTATGACAGTGGAAGAGTTCTTATTAAAATAGGATTGTGTTTCCTTATTTAGAGGGATAAGGAGTCCTTTTTCTAGTTGGATTCGGGTGGAGGTGACTTCTATATATACCCTAGCAAGCTAGGGTTGAAGGGAGAAGATAATAGAACACAATATCAATGGGCATAAGAGATACAACACAAATACACAACTTGTACTCTCAATATTATTATAGTGGATTACTCCCTCTCTTCCTGTGTTTTTTCCCAATTGAATTTTTACGTAAATCTTGTGTTCATACTTTATATTTTTTTATTTATGTTTATGTGAATGTGTTTCGTGAGTTTGATTTCACAATTACTCCATCAACCGTTGACACTATTTTGGCCTGCTGTTTTGGTAATTTCGTCATGCGTACAAAATTAGGCGTTAACATTGGCGCCGTCTATGGAAAACAAGGCACTTGTTCTAGTGTCGATTTAAAATTACCGATTCACTTAAGGAGATAAGTGATTCTTTTTTATTAAATTAAATATATACTTGTACGTGTGTATATATGTATTATGTCAATAGCAATTGAAGCATGATCATAATTGATTATTGATACAATTTTACATATTCTCTATTTTATATTATGCATGTAGTGGTGGTATTCACATGATGCATGTGTAAAATCTAAACATTAACACTTTGATCCAGGTGATGATAAATTGGTGCTGAGTCACCGCACTAGTAACGAATTCAGTCGGCGCAGAGATAAAAATTTAAGTTTTTATATCATTGAAGTGCTTTAAATGCGGATTCAGTTTCATCATCAACAGATTGAAGGAAATTAAAGGATTCAATTCTTATACATGTGCCAACGTGCTTATCTCCGAGGATAAAAATTCAGAGGATAAAATTCCGAGGATATAAATCCAGAGAATATAAATTCCGAGGATAAAAATTCCACGGAGACTTTTTGAATACTCTCTTATTTATAAGTTCCTTATAAATAAGAGACTGGGGGCAATATTGGGATGTGATTATTTGGGTCTAGCCATGGTGCAGCCCAATCTATTTAATGGTTCAGATCTGGTGATGACCCATATGTATTTATTGTGACAGTGAAATAGTCTTATTAAAATAGGATTGTGTTTTCTTATTTGGAGGGATAAGGAGTCCTTCTCCTAGTTGAATTCGGGTGGAAGTGACTTCTATATATACCCTAGCAAGCTAGGGTTGAAGGGAGAAGATAATAGAACACAATATCAAAGGGCACAAGAGATACAACACAAATACACAACTTGTACTCCCAATATTATTATAGTGGATTACTCTATCTCTTCCCGTGATTTTTTTTCAATTGGGTTTCCACGTAAATCTTGTGTTCATACTTTATATTCTTTTATTTATGTTTATGTGAATGTGTTTCGTGAGTTTGATTTCACAACCATACAATCAACCGTTGACGCTATTTTGTCTTGCTGTTTTGATGATTTCGTCAGGCGTACAAAATCAGGCTTTAACATTACCTAAAAAAGTTAACATATTAGGTTGAAATTCTCTTGAATTGATTATGATACTACTCCACCACGCCAAATGTCAAACATGGGAATACAACATCTCCCAATAAATATGTTGGACCACATTTTTACTTTAAAAAATTGATCTATAAAGTTGAGACTCCACCGTATTTATTAACTATTTATAAATTTATTTGATGTAAGATTATGCCAAATATCCCAACATATCATTCATGGAATTGAGCTGTACTAGCATATCCTTAATGCTTATTAGCTTCTTGTGCTGCAAGACCAAGATTTTTTCCCAACCAAGAATAGTTTTTAAATTTTGTATCACCAAACTCAAAACCATCCGAGATGAAATCATGGAACAACTGAATATAAAACACAAGAAGAATCCAAACATTGAACGTAGCCTACAAAAATAAAAATAAAATTGTTCTTAAGCTAGATCAACTTATTTATATTAAAAGATACTCCCTCCGTACCATAATAATAAACTTTTTTGAGAAAAAAATTATTCTAATATATTTATCGTTTACAACTTTTTAAGAAAATAAATTAGTTACCTTATATTTGTCGCTTACAACTTTTTAAAAAAATAAATTATTTTATTTTCTATATCACTCCTAACTTTTCTTATTGCCCCCAAAAAATTCTTTTTGCATTAGTATTTTTCTACTTTCTATAAAGGGATATAAAATTTTACACAAATTTTAATTTTTAAATAATACTACCTCTATTCTATAATAATGGTCGTTTTCATGCACATGAATTAAGGTGTTCATTTAATACTATTATTTAAAAATTATATAAAATTTCATCACTACCCTTTATGAGAAGTTAAGAACTACTAATACAAAACACAAAATTTCTTGAAAATTGAAAAAAGTTAGAAGTTATATAAGAAAATAAATAATTTATTTTTAAAAAAAATTATAAACGATAAGTAAATTAGAATAAATTTTTTCTTTTAAAAACTCAATTATTATGGAATAGAATTAATAATATTAAAACTTTATTAAAACTTTCTTAATCTATGTGCATAAAACTTAAAAAAAAACTATTATTATGAATTGGAGCGACTTGGTGAGGAACAGAGATTTCGACAAGAAGTAACAAGTTAAATATTAAGTGCACAAGTTGGGACCGACTAACAAAATGACCTCATTCAAATATAATGATCTGATAATAAAACACTAACTGAAAACATTAAATCAAATTGTGTTAACTTTAAATTACTACTTCCTCTTGTTGCGCTCACTACTGCACAGTTTTAGAGGGGTGTGGATAAGTTCAGCAATCTATACAAACACAAGTGGTAGTCTTCCTGCTCATTCATAGCACTATGTATACCCACCTTAAATTATCACCAGCATGGACATTTTATGCACCAGCACGAACATTTTATACCGCATGAACATTTTGTGAAGCGAGGTCTCAAACAATTCGGACACCTTGGTTGACATTCTGGGCATTTGGGACCTGAGAAACATTGTAGGCAGCTAGGTGTTGAACATTGTAGGCATTTGGACCCCGAGAAACATTTTAGGCAGCTAGGTGTTGAACATCGTAGGCATTTGGGCCACCTCAATTTGATCCTACAGCACTTATTGGTAGAACTTGCAGTTGCAGTGTTTGGCCATTTTGGTAAACGGAGGGTTTGCCGGATCTTTCTGAGGCGGATCTCAGTGGTCATGTTTTCCATTTCTTGGATGAACCTGCAAAGATGGCGGATGTAATCTGGGTACAGCTCCAAGTTGCAGTGCCCGCCCCCTTTAATCCACAAGGGCTCATATGGGTCTCTAGCCATTTTCCATAGTCCATCACCATGTAACCAATTTACTACATCATCTTCGGTACCCTGTAAAAGAGTATATAGGAAAGACGGGTCAAGAATCATTATGAACAAACTTCTTACCAGACAAATAAATTTTTAGCAGAATTACCATTAAACCAGGTCTACAATTTGTCAATTACATACGATTAATGAAATTTGGTATCTTGACATTTATATGTTGCGGCCTTGTTAAACATATATCCAATCTATCATTAACAATGATTTGAGCAAGTCTTTGGGATTTATGTGGTTTCCAGTTCAATAAAGAATAAATCTTTCTTTAGTATCGGTCAAGGGTTTAGTTTGATTACATTAAAAGGAGCCTATAGTTTTACATCCAAGCAATGATTAGAGTGAAAAAATGGGAACCCCACACACTTGGTGTAGTTGGGAAGGAGCTAGTTGCAGATTTCTCCACATAATATTATCTAAAAATTTGTCAGTTGGCACCCAAAAAAAAATTAGTTTTTTATTTTTTACTGCATCTTACATTATTAGCCTTGCAATGCACCCCAAGGATTTTAATACATAGAATTTGACTGCATATCATAAGCCTGAGTGATGGAGAAGAAAATCTTATGTTTTTGTCCAACAGACATTTTACTTTTTCAAGGTGTTAATTCCAACTCTTAAAGCGCATCAATAAAAGATGTGGAGAGAGAAGCCCTTCAGTCAAAACATTAATATAACACGTATATTAGTCTTTGGTTCTTTGAATAAGAGAAACTGGAATTTCATCTAAAGCTATAAACAATGGATATATAACACTGGATTTATTAGGATTCCATCCCACGGAATTATTTAGTTGCAGCTAACATGCCAGAATTCAGTTCAGAGTATCATTTAAAAATAAGGGACGCAATTGTCCAAGTATGCCACATATGTAAGATGGCACCCCAAGCAAATGGAAAATATGAGCTTGAACGTTTAAAGATGTGAAGGAGTACTTACATGAATCACTAGCACGGGGCACTTGACCTTACGAATTTTGTTAATATTCTGCACAAGTCAGAGCAGTTAATGGCTTGAAAATGTAGCCTAAGATACTACTGATCCACACCGTGTGTGAAAAAAGATGGGTTATTAGTCATTAATACAACCTAATATATGATTGTGTATTAAAGGATCAGTATGCCGGTATAAAAATTATAATATATTACATTGCCTCAGACATTTGTCGGGGTCATCTCAAAGCAAGATTTATCAATCAATAAGAAGGGCTGTTAGCTGGTGATTAATGACCGAGTTTATTAAAAAAGAAACACATTATTCTGAAAAAGAAATAAGGCATTGATTGGTCAGCATTAATTTTGTTTGTTCTCTTCCATCACTAAAATATTTTAGATATAATTTTTTTTGGGCCACTAGTGTAAAAGACGATAAAATATTTATAGCAAAACAATGCAATGAGTTTTTTTATAAAAAAAATTGAGTCCCTTTTATTTAGTTATTTTGTGGAAAACAATAACCCTTTTCCCATATTACACTTGCAACCATTAAAAAAACACCTTACAAAATCCCTATATGAATTTTGCTGGAAACAAGGAACTTTATGGCTTATTAGAGTGGCTTAGTTCCAACTAAGGCAGTATACTTAGAATTTGAAAAGTTGCATAAAATATAAACAAGAACAGCAGAGGGATTATTATTTGGTAATTTTGGTTACTATAACTGTGTTCAGAACCAAGAAGATGGCTACTCACCCTGTAAATGTCAAAACAAAGTGTAAACTTGACATGGCAGAGCACGCGAAGACCAGAAAGAATGGCACTATGCAAAACTACACCTCTCAACCTTGGCAGTTGAGCTGCCAAGTGCAGTGTTGGTCCACTTCCAACCGACTGCCCATATAAAATTATATCTTCTTGACTAACTCCATATTCAGTCTCAAGACACTCGTACACTGCCTCTATGTCCGCATATGTGTTATATTCACTTGGCTGGATAACACAAGGAAAAAGATATAAGAAACAAATCTAAAGTACATCAGCAATGGAGTAGAAGCTTAATGAAATAAATAACTTAAGAGGTAAAGTAATAAGAATCAAAATCAATAGGCCTGATCGAGTACATTTAGAACACAAGTAGTAGCACTTTCATGAACATCATCTCAAAATATTTAAACATAAGACATCCACTTATTTGATCAATAATGGTTCCCATTCAGCGATTGTATCCTCAGATAGTAACTATGATTAAGCAAAATCATTGTGGTAAATCTCTACAATTTAAAGCATGCAGGTTGTCTACTTCATTAATAAAATCCATAAGTTGTGTACCCACACTCCAAATCCTTGCAATAATTTTCCACACAAGTTCAGAGGAGATGTAGACACTCTACATCATCCCTGACTACATAGGTTCTCCCAGCCCCAACCTATATACACACAATTTTCTGTAGAATTTACCTAAAAATCTCAAATTCTTTTAGCCACTTTCCAACTTTTTCTCGCTGAAAAATTTCACTATAAACTCCGGTTCTTTTTCTCTGAAGGAAAGAAACTGGTGATGGACAGCCATCAAACAGTATATTCCATCCTCACTAGTGCATCACACATAATGCGTCATTTCTTTAAAGTTGAAGACGTTGTATTAAGTATACAATATGGTCTTCAAAACAGAGCAAAAGTAGAAAGATTGCCTAAATTTAATCTAATGGAGATGCATCCTACCGTGCCAGTAGAAGTTCCATACCCAGAATAGTCATATCTGCAAAGAAAAGATGAGACTTTATAGGATCAGATTGAAGCACAATCGCACAATTAAATAATGAGCACAGAAGAAGAAAATGAAGAGATACATAAAATCCATATGCTCACCTAAGTAAATAAAAAATCGACAAAGACTGGACAAGTAAATAAACAACCATGTAAATTTTTTATTGAATTTTTTTATAAGAAACACCCAAGTAACTATCTATTGAAGCTCCTGTATCATTTTCTCTAGTGTAGAAGGAGAACAAGATTGGAAGTAACAAAAAAATTATGAAAGTATCAATGTCACAAAAGCTAATCAAAGAAAGCATACTGAACAAAATAGTAATATGCACACCAGTAAAAATCTTATTTCTATTATTTTGGCCCTCTCTTTGGATAAATGGCCAGTAAACATCAGTAACTAAGATAACAAACACGAACTAAAAGAACATGAAAAGGTGGAAAAGGACTGGTAAGAAGAAGAAAACTATGAAGTATGAACCATCCAATTATCCTGTTCCTTTCTCATTTTTAAAAGATGAAAGAAAATCCCTTACCCAGTAAGCATCTTGACAAAGAAAAAATACTGAAAATCTTTGGATAACCAACCCACCCCTCCTCCCCCCAAAAAAAAAAACAGGAAAAAAATTGAGTACAGATCTAAGCTTTACCAATACCAGAGGGCAGAGGCAAAAGTATAAATTCCAATAAACTAACCCCTCCCGCCCCCCCCTCCCGCCCCCCTCCCCCTCCCCCTCCCCCTCAATTAATGAAAAAGGCTATAACTCATGAACAGAAACCCATAACATCCAATAAAGAAGCCAATTTAACCTTTTACAGAAAAGGAAGAAAAAGTGACACTCTACCAAACCCCATGAGAGAGACATCTCAAAAATCAAAATATTTACAAGATTCACCATATCCAAATACAGAGTTCTCTAATTATTAAAACAACTAGAAGCCAAATAGAACATTAGTAGAAATGTCTATAAAAGTAGAAAAAAAATGCACACCCAATGAGATTGACTCTGAGATTAGCCTTCAGCTGAACAAAAAGATCATAGAGCTGACCCAGATCAGCAGCATTTCCATGAGAGTAGAGCAAAGTGAGCTTGGCATAAGGGTTTTTCAGATAAAAAGCTACGATCTTGTTGCCCCTTTTGGTGTCGAGTAACAGGACATCAAGAGAACCATCGTCGCAGTAAGGTATGGGCATAGACGACGTCGTAGAGACCGCCACTAGCTTGCCGTCGTCCCGTTTTTTGACTTGGTAAGTCGCCGGCGAAGGAGGAAAGAAGGCAAATTTGGCGGCCAGCTGAGAAATAAAACACCCCATTAACCACCACCCCAAGATTGTCCCTGGAGACCCAACTCATGAATGCATATGTATATATCTACATATATATTTATACACCCCAATATTATTTAAGCACAGAGAAAGAAAAGGGTGTCTGTACTTTGTACTAGATGGGTGAGATTTTAGAGAGAGAAAGATGGATTTTGTGGGTTTGTGTTGAGTTATGGGCAAATGAGGTTAGTTTCAATGAGTACTGGAAATGAGAAAGGGGTGAGATTTCTAGGGTTTTGGTGAGTTTTTGTTTGGCTACATTTGCGTAAAGTGGGTGAGATCATGGACACAGAGAGAGAAGAGAGCGTATGTGATTGAGTTGAGTTTAGAAGGAAGGACTGGAGGAGTGCAGGTGGTGTGGTTTTGTGTGTATCTACTGTTGGAGGTGGCAGTAATAATAATAGTAGTATAATTATACTTAATATATATATATATATATATATATATATTAGTCCGGTATATTAGAGAATACTGTGCTACTGGCGAAGGAGTGGGGTCAGGGATCAGTTCCTTAAATTCAATTGAATAAAAGAAATAAATAAAGTGAATGGAAACTGAGTTTGACAGGAGGTAATAATTTTTCATATTGGGCTGGATAAAATACTATTATTATCGTACTGTAAAATATTATATAAAAATAAATATTTTTATAATTAAAAGGGATAATTTCACGATATTTTTCTCATATTAATAATAAATTGATATCACATTAATATAAAAAAAATATAAAAATATTAAATTTTACTTATAAAAAAATTAATTTTTAACTATAAATACTCTCATATAATAATGACAATTTTTTAACTTTCTAATACAACGTGTTATCTGCCTAAATAATATTAAAAATTTTAATTTGTTATTATCTTTAATTATATAATTTTGTTTAAAACTAAAATTAAAATAGTTTAAAAATTATAGAGTAGTTGTTTTAGGAGGACGGATCTAAAACACTCTTAAATAGCATTCTCTCTTAAATAATACTGTTTTATTAAAATTACGTCGTTTTGTAGATTTTTTTAAAAAATAAGTAGAGTCGTGGGTTACATTTTTGTAAATAAAATAAAAATAAGTGAGATCATTCTATTTTAATATTATTTTGTATTTTAAAAAAAATTCAAAACGACATAAATTTAATAAAAGAGTGTTATTTAAGAATAATGTTTTAAATCCATTCTGGTGGTTTTAATAGTTTCCTAAAATTTTATCTTGAAGGTTTGATGATTCTCAAATTGAAAATTGGTTAGCATGAAGTTTATTTTTGGGTAAGTTGATCAATTGACCAATAGAGTACTGACACGCAGACGAGACTCTATGTGTGTCAGCATTCTATTGGCCAATTGATCAACTTATCAAAAAATAAACTTTATACTAACCGAATCTCTCAAATTGAATACTTGGAGGTGTTCCACCCCTCTCCCCGTTCCAAGCGGATTTTCTCTCTTAATTTTTACTTTTAAAATATAAGTAAATATAAATTAATTTTGTTTATTATAGAAATTTATTTTCTCGCTTTTTAAATAATATCATTATTATCGAATTAAATATTCAATAAAATTTATAAATTTACATATGCATGTATATGTGTGTAGGAGTACAAAGATTTTACCTACTATTCTGCTTTTCGTATGAGTTATGACACCCTCTTAATGTTAATTTTTAGGATTAAAGAAATGACATCTGCCCTTCATACAAGTTAGTATTATTCAATATTCATTTATTTGATGTCAATTTTTTTATTTTTAATTACGTGAATAAATATTAAAAATAATATGTTATAAATGATGTCTTTTTGTAATTTTTAAGAATTTAATATATTGATAAATTTTCTAATTATATTTTATTATAAATTTATCAAAATGCATAATAATACTCAAAAATTATTTTTTATATATAGTGTGAGACTAGACCTGGCAAATCGGTCCAAAGCCCGCGAGTTGAGCCGGCCGACCCGCCAAAAAGCCGGCTTTGGGCCGTATTTTTTTGGTCCACAAAAACCCGGGCCTTTTTGGCCCGGCCCGTTCAAAAAAGTGTCAAAAAATAGGTATAAACCACCTTAGGCCCGCGGCCCGGCCCGGCCCGCCCGTGAACCCGCAGGCCATGAACTTACTTTTATTGACCCGTGAAAATTCGAGTCTTTTTGGCCCGATCTGTTTTGACTCGGCCCGTGCCCGCCCGCCCGCCCGTTTGCCACCTCTACGTGAGACCTAAAAGTACACAAAAGGCCAAAACTCAACATTGACTAAATATGCGATCATAAAATCAACCTGTTTTCCGCAACACTAGAGTAACCCGTGCAAGGTGGTCCCTTACAACAAAGCAGGCAAACAAGAGTCCTATCTCATTTTATTTTTTTTAAAAAATTATTACTTTTATTAATAATATAAATGACATAACATTTTAACTTTATAATTTTATTTTTATATCATTACTAATTAATTAATAACTTATTATTTTTAAGAATAAAAATAAGATAAAAGTACACTCAATATTTGGAGTTTTTTTTTTTTTTTAAAGGATATGATGTTCATGCCTACTAGAAAATGGTAAACTAAAAGCTACTTTGATTGTCAAACTTATTAAACATCTGATTTGAAAATTCTATAAAAAAACATTACTCATTTTTTTCGAGTAAATACATATTGTCATAGATTAACTATAAATCTTAGATCCGCCCCTGAATGAAAGTGAGCTTAATTATAATTAGTCCCGCAATATTTGAATAACTTTTGTAATTGGATATTTTTTTTATTTAATATTAATATTTTGAGACGCACGCGTTATGTGTAATGTTAATTTTTGACGATATATTAAATTTTAATGTTAATATGATTTATAAAAAATTAGAATGAAATAAATTTTATGATTAATATTTTTTGTTACATATTATATAATTATAATAAATTTATATTAATTTAAAATTTAATATGTTATTATTTGAATTTAAAAATTAAATTGTATATTTAATTTTTGAATGAAAGAAGTAATACATGCTAATGAAAAACGACAAGGGTGAATATATTAGGTGACCAAAACCTTATGACAAAATATAACTGAGAATTTGTCAATGTGTTATTTCCTTTACAATTTAGAAATAAATAAAGAATATGAACTATATGATAAACAAAAAAAAGGTTATCTTAGATCAAATAAATTTATTTTTTTTATCGTAAGTCTATTCTCGATAAAAAGTCAAAATTTAGCAAGTGTTACAAAGAATTAAAGGTGAGCTTACTTTAGGTATTTTTTAGTTTTTATTCTAACTCCTAAACTCTTGGGACGAAATGTATTCGTATAATTAAATTGTAACAATACTGGTTTTATATAAAATAATAACAATAAAAAGAAATGTTATCCTCGCATATATAATTATAGCACATGCTAAAGAGTAAAATTTTCTTCTCGTCTTTAGTACTGTCCTAATGGTTCATTATGATTATCAAACTAATCAATTAGGAGTAATTAACTCCACCAACTGGCTCCATTTATATTCCACCCACCTTCTTCTTTTGACATATAATGTACTCTTTCTGTCTCTATTTAAATGACGTTTTAGAGTTTCTTATTTATATCTAATTAACTGACGTTTATTCAAATCTAGCAGAATTAATGATTATTTTTTCAAAATTACCTCTCGTTACTCAACCTATTTTTTTGATACTTTAAACTCTTGTGCTATGATAAATTAATGATTTAAGGATATTATAGACAATTGAGTACTATATTTAATGTTTTTCAATCATTGTTTTAATTCTTGTGTTCATAAAGGGGTTGTGATGGAATTTGAAATAAATTTTACTTGGTAAATGATACTTTCTTAATTCATGTGTCAAAACATTAAACGACAATTTTTTACGAACAGAGAGAGTATTCGGTTTGTCGGGGAATATTCGTTTTAACAGAAAATATTCGTACAACGGCACAATCATTGGTAGACTCCACAACGGAATTATTGTCGGATTGAGAAAACGACAAAAATATTTTTTTATAAAATAACGGCGAAAGTTTTACCGTTAAAATATTTGGTGGTAAAAGTATAGTAATACGCGTGATTACATAGTAACACACGGTATTGATTATTGATGCTTACGTAAGAAGTCACTCAGTTATACTCAATTATTGTTACAGTAATTGCTGTATAGTATCTCATTTTATTGATTCAATTATTGTCATAGTATCATCTGCATAATATTTTATATTATTAAATCAATGATTGAGCCGACAAAGTTATTCATATTATTATTTGTAATATTGACGATGTCTAAAAAGTTCTGTCGATGAGAGATTTGGTCACCTAATTGCGCGCCAATAGGGAGAAATCCTTATCGGAAAGCCCCCTCTTTCCTGGGAATAATCTGGTTGTTAAATATTGTGAGTTATAATATTAATGATGAATAATCGTTGGAAGATTAAAAATATGTTGATTGAAGATAAAATGATTTGTGGTAATATTTATTCAATCTTTGATATAAATAAGAAGTCTTTTATGAGACGTTTGTGGTAAGTTTGGTTTATTCTATGGGGGCCCATATGTCGTTATCTAAGAGTCACTTTTGTCAATAGTAATTGCCTTTACCAGACGTCAAATCACTTGCCGTTTCACATTACAAGCGTCGAACCAATTGTCGTTTCACATTACAGGCGTCGACCAATTGTCGTTTCACATTACAGGCGTCAAACCACTTGTTGTTTCACATTACCGGCGTCAAATCACTTTTCTTTTCACATCACCAGTCGTCAAGCCACTTGCCTCTTCACATTGGAAGGACTAAGCTGTAAATTTTCTATAAATAGAAGCTTATTTCTTCTTTCATTCTCACCAATTCACTACGACTCACAAGAGAATTCTATAGAGAGAGAATCAGAGAGAAAGAAGAAGAGTATTCTATTACTACACTATTTCAGTATCCAATCTCCTACTAAGGCAAGGGGTATTATTCTTTCGTATTCGTAAGGGATGTTATTTTTGTTTAATATTCGCTTGAAATAATATTTTCTTCCATACTCTATAGTATGTAAGTAATATTATTTCGTTTCAGATTTCGAATTGTATACTCGTTTTGTTAAAGTTTTGGCTTCTAAACTCCATAAAATTAGTTGAATATCCTTGATATTTGCACTTCATCCAGTATCTTTTCATGAAAAATATTATTCTGAGCATTCTTGATAAGTTTTAACTTTTTCATGTCAGAGTACTATTCACGGGGTTACTATTTCAAAAGTACTATTTACGGAATACTATTCACTCGGAGTACTATTTATGATAAAAATTGATTCGTTTTCGGTCCAAATTATTTTTGGTACAATATTATTCTTGAATTTTACTCCACAAAGTATTATCATGTTGACAATTTAGACGTTATTGATTTCTGAAATAAATTAAATTATAAATCTTTAAAAATTTATCCTTGAACTTGTTGTATTGAATTATTATATCATTGTCATCATCCTCATGTTTATATTCTGCTGAAAGTCATCTGTGGCCTGTAGTGCATAGATAGACTTGGTATGATTATGACCAGGGATTACTCGGTATAATTATGACCGTAATATTACAAATGATGTGGTAAAAGTCCTCATTGGCCCGTAGTGCATTGATGGACAGTTGTTGGCATGATCATGACTATTGATGAATACACGAATATTTTTGGCCCACAGTGCATGAATAATTTATGGTCGTGATACTAATGAATATCATTGGCCGTAGTACATGGATGATGTGGTTTATTTATTAAGCCGAGTCTCAGTGATAAAAGTGTTGAAAAACCTCTTAAATCATAGAAGATAGTAGATTTTATTCTCTACTTGACTCTTCTAATGGATTACTTGTTCCGCTGCAGTTAAACTTGATGTTTATTATATTTTATCAGTTTAATACTGTTGAAGGCTAACGATAAATTATTCTGTATTATCTTAGTCATAATATTTTTACTGGGCTAGTTGAGCTCACTCTTTTGCTTTCATTGTCCTCTTCAGGAAATAAGAACGTAGCCGGGACTAGTCGGGGAACGGAGTGACGGTCCAGATGATAGCATTAGTAGTCTTCATTATTCTATAAAATAGTGTGATAATAATTGTATTGAAGACTCCATTTGAGTTGAATACTGTCTATAAGACAATATTCGTTTTAAAACTCTTAGTTTATGTTTTGTCGTATTTTACGCGACAGTTGTATTTGAATTTTGTACCATGTATTTGGCGACTCAAGATGGGTGATGTATACCTATTTTGGGGGCGTTACATAATCAATTAGGAGTAATGACTCTTTTACCTTCTTATCACCAAACAACTTGGTCCCATATTTGGTTAGCCTTAATGCTACATCTAAACGCTCCACCAATTACGTCTTTATCTATGTGTAGGGGTGTTTATTGATAATTAATCGGTCTGAACCAGATCGAACCGATTATCTGTAAGGGTGTTTATCGGTAATTAATCGGTCTCATATAAAGAACAGTTTGTTAGAATGCTTGCGTTGGTGCCAGAAAGAGGAAAGGGAATCGAAGGTTTGGTTCGATGAATTCGAGAAGGGATGGAGAGAAAGATAAAAGGGGATCGGAGAATGAGAACGGAGAAAGACGAAAAGGGTCAGAGAATTAAGAAGTGCATATTTGAAAATAAAATTAATAAAGTTAAATGTAGTCGATATAATCGATTTGGATTTGGTTCGGCCCGATTTATACTGAATAAGTCAAATCCTTACCCATTTTGTCCCGAATCAATCTGTTCGGACCGATCCAATTTGACCAAAACCAAAAATACCAAATTTTTTGCCCACCCTATCTATCTGATTCTAATTTCTGACTAGGGGTGGGCAAATAAATCGATATTTTCGGTTTTTGGACGAACCAGTCCGAACCGGTCGGTCGGTATAAATATAAACCGGTTCGGTTCGGTACAAAAAAATCGGTATATACCGATTTTTCGGTACCGGTTTCGGTCCGACGCTTTTATGGTTCGGTATAAACTGAACCGGACCGGTATATACCGGTTTTCTAATTTTTTATTAATAATAATAATAATAATAGTAATAAAATATTGATTATAATAATAATATTAATAAAAATAATAATAATAATAAAAATAAAAATAAAAAAATAATAAAATAATAATAAAAATATTAATTATATTAATTTTCGATAAAAACCGGTACCGAACCTGTGAGACCCCAGATTTTATGAATAAATATTTAATTTTCTCGAAATAATTATGGTGTGGATTTGATATAATATTATAGTTGTGGGTATTATTTATAAATTTTGCAAAGTAATCAAGTTGTTTTAAAATATTTGTTTGGTCGGAGAATATTCTTTTTATCGAGGAATATTCGTACGACGGCACAATCATTGGTGGACCCCACAACAGAAGTATAGTCGTAGTTAGAAAACGACAAAATTATCTTTCTATAAAAATAACGGCTGAGGTGTTACCGTTAAAACCGTTAAAACTGTTGAACTACCCGGTAGTAAAAGTACAGTAATACGCGTGGTTGCATAGTAGCACACGGTATTGATTATTGATACTTACGTGAGAAGTCACTCAGCTATATTCAATTATTGCTACAGTAATTGCTGCATCATATCTCTTAAATTATTGTCATAGTATCATCTGTATAATATGTTATATTATTAAATCAATAATTGAGACGTTGTGGTAAGTTTGGTTATTTTTATGGGGGGGCATATGTCATCATCTAAGAGTCTCTTCGTCAATAGTAATTACCGTCGTCAATAGTATTTACCTTGGTCAATAGTATTTACCTTGATCAATAGTATTTACCTTGGTCAATAGTAATTACCTTCGTCAATAGTATTTACCTTGGTCAATAATATTTACCTTGGTCAATAGTAATTACCTTCGTCAATAGTATTTACCTTGGTCAATAGTAATTACTTTCGTCAATAGTAGTTGTCCCTTCAATATTACCAAGAGTCAGTTGACCCTTCGTTAAGACCAAGAGTCATTTGACCCTTCGTTAAGACCAAGAGTCACCCTCAGTTTTTCTATAAATAGAGGCATAGGGCTTCATTATTTTTCACGAATTCATTCAAGCTATAGAGAGAGAAAGTATAGAGAGAATAAGAGAGAGAGAATAAAAGTATTCTGCTACTTCACTTTTTCAATATCCAGTTCTTTTAAGGTAAGGGGTGTTATTCTTTCTTATTCATGAAGAGAACTGTTGTTATTCCATTTCTTATTATTCTATTGGAATAACCTGTATACGCGGTCTACCCTATACTTGGTGACATTCTTCTATTATTCTATTGCAACATCCTGTCTGTGTGTTTTACACCGGACCTGGTTCCGTTTTTGTTATTATTCTGTTGGAACATCCTGTCTGTGTGTTTTACACCGGACCTGGTTCCGTTTTTATTATTATTATGTTGTAACATCCTGTCTGTGTGTTTTACACCGTTCCTGGTTCCGTTTTTATTATTATTCTGTTGGAACATCCTGTCTGTGTGTTTTACACTGGACCTGGTTCCGTCTTGTTATTATTCTGTTGGAATATCCTGTCTGTGTGTTTTACATCGGACCTGGTTCCATTATTTATTATTCTGTCGGAATATCCTGTCTGTGCGTTTACGCCGGACCTGGTTCCATTATTTATTATTCTGTTGGAATAACCTGTCTGTGCGGTCTATCGCATGCATGGTGATTTCTTTTGTTATTCCATTCTTTATTGTACTCAGTTGGTTAAGTTTTGACTTCTATACTCCATGAAATTTGTGGAATATCCTTGATAATTGCGGTTCATCCAGTATCTTTTCATGAAAATATTCTTCTAAGCATTCTTGAATTTTACTCCACAATGCAGTATCATGTTGACAATTTGGACGTTGTTAATTCTTGGATAAATTAATTCTTGAACTTGTTTTATTGAATTCTTATATCATTGTCATCATCCTCATGTTTATAAAATGTTGAAAGTCATCTGTGGCCTGTAGTGCATAGTTGGACTTGGTATGATTATGACCAGAGATTATTCGGTATAATCATGACCGTAATATTACAAATGATGTGGTAAAAGTCCTCATTGGCCCGTAGTGCGTTGATGGACAGTTGTTGGCATGATCATGACCATTAATGAAGACACGAATATCCTTGACCGTAGTGCAGGGGTGATTCGATGATGTGGATTATTTTATTAAGCTGAGTCCCAGCGATCACAGTGTTGAAAAACCTTTTAAATCATAAAAGATAGTAGAGTTTATTTTCTACTTGACTCTTTTAATGGATTGCTTGTTCCGCTGCAGTTAAACTTGATGTCTATTATATTTTATCAGTTTAACATTGTTGAAGGCTAATGATAATTTATTCTGCATTATCTTAGTCATAATATTTTTTACTGGGCTAGTTGAGCTCACCCTTTCTTTCACTGTTCTCTTCAGGAAATGAGAACGTAGCTGGGGCAAGTCGGGAAACGGAGTGATGGTCCGAATGATAGTATTAGTTAGTAGTCCTCACTATTCTATGTAATAGTGTGTTAATAAATGTAATGAGGACTCCTTTTGAGTATGAATACTCTCTAGAAGATAATATTTATATTCAAACTCACAGTTTATGTTTTGTCGTATTGTACACGACAGTTGTATTAGTAAGTTATATTTGTATTTTGTACCATGTATCTGACGACCCAAGATGGGTGATGCATACCTAATTTTGGGGGCGTCACAGAACCGGTACCGCTGGTTCGGTATACCGATCCAATCGGTATCTTTATCGCTACCTAAATTTGAATAATTTTAATATCAGTTCGATTCGATACCGATCCGATTCGGGCCGATTTTTACCAGTTGCCCAGCCATATTTCTGACCACAAACCAAGTGCGGCTTCTGCGCCTCATAGTTAATGGTGGACTCGCACTTCTCAAATCATTTGTCACGTGAGAGGCACGTGGGTCCAGCAGTCCCTTCAGTCTTACTCTTACCAGATGAGATGATTACTATACGATCTTACTTTTGTTTTCTTGACTTTGTAGAATCTTAGTGGTGATTGTGGGGCCCAATTGATGACGAGATTAACTTGGTAAGCCAAACGGATTTGGACAGATGAAACTTACCAAATACTACGTGTCACCCTTGGGTATGTGCGCCACGTGTTGAAATAGGACGGCATTCAGGTAAATTCCAGTTCAAGCTTCAAAGATGAGGTGGCCAGCGTTTTGGCGTTTTGGGCACCGTAGAAGAGGCTGCAATTTGATGATGTTTACCCAGACTAACTGAGAAAATGACCCACACAGCCACAGTATTGGTGTTTAAGTTCAGAGTAATAGACATAATTTATTCTATAATTATTTTATAATTTGTTAATGTGATATATTTTATTTCAATTTTTGTATGGATTCAAAAATTATAAATAATAAAATAATTATAGAATAAGTTATGCCTTTAGTTAGCATTACTCTTAAGTCTTAAGTTTAACTGTTTGTATTTGTTTAATAATGTTCAACATGTCTAGATTTTTATTGGGATATATTTTCATTTGTATATATATTTAATAGTTAATTACATTTTGTATCTCTAAATTTATTTTATTTTGTACATTATATACTATATTTTAAAATGTGATATTTTTAATCTCACATTTGTAGTGAATTGACGGATAATATCTTGAAATTCGACGTTAAAAGTGATGGTATTAGTGTTTAAAAGTGACGGATTTTATACTTTTAGTGACGACTTTTAAATCAAAAAGATGTTATGTGTCGGTTTACTAAAAATGCGAAATGCAAAATATCATATTTTAATGCATCTAACTATAGATTTAATACCAAAAAAAAACTATTCCATTTCACATATAAAGAATTTCTACACAATATCATTGAATTTATTTTTCAAGAAAAATCTAATGCTGAGTTTGGATTGAAGGAATGAGATGAAGATTGGAATGATTAATTATATTCTAGTTGGAATAGTTATTCCATGCTCTCTCCCCAAGACCCTCATGCCTCAATAATAAAAAAAACTACTCATAAGATTTTAGGCATGAAATCTTGGATAAGAATGTTAAATTTCTGTCAAAAATAACAAAATAATAATAATAATAATTATTCAACTCATTCCGATTGCAATTAACACAATTTTTTTTCCTTTCATAATAAGAATGAGAAGTAGGTGGTGTGGGGTTTACAACTGCATTCCTAATTTTAAAATAGAGAGAGTATAATTAGCTGGATTGTATCACCAACAAAATCATGTCTAGGAAAAACTAAGTATACACTGTACCTCGCCACATTAGAATGTGAAATGATTCTATAGCCTCGTGCATGCAGCAATGCATTAATCGAGATTAATAATATATGCAATTAAACAAACAATGGTGTATTGCTATATCTAGACAAATTAAATTAAGCTAGAACCTCTATTATTAGTCCTACAGTCTGGGCTACTATATATATACTCCACTATATACATCATAATTATTAAGAGTATATATGTTTGACATAAGTGCGTGTAATGTTTAATGGCCGGCCCATCTTCTTGTTATCCACGTTCGAAAACAAACACAAACACAATAAACAAAAGGGTGCGTTTGTTTCTGTTCCTCTTTTGGTTGTATAAACAATTAAATTTATGCAGTGGGGAAAGGGATTGTAATCTTCCCATCACACAATAAACAAACATCAAAAGTTGGAGCAGCACATTTATCCAACCATTTTACTAATATATATTTGGAGTTTGAAAAAGGGTTTTGAGTAGATTCCAAGCACACACACACACACACACACACACACACACACACACACACACACACACACACACACACACACATATATATATATATATATATATATATATATATATATATATATTGTCTTTCCACTTGACACGTGAGGTGCATTCATTCATCATCATCATCATCCTGCTGCATGCAATGCAAGAGTACTGGATTTTAATTTCTGCCATCATTATGCATTGCATTGCATGGCCTGGCTAGTTTCTTCTTGGCATTGGCCGGTCCTCTTATTTATCTTTTGGTTTTCTTCCCATTATGTCATCTTCACTCAAGAAGAAGGGAGAAAAAAGAGTCCTTGTAATGACCGGTCCAATTCAAGAACAAGGAATTATAAGCACCCCGATATCTATCGATATTGTTGCACTGCCCCCCAATTTTTCTTCATAAATGAAAAAACCCCACCCACCCACACAAAAACAAATATGTATCATGGAAAAACTTGTACTAAGCGCCGGGCCCACAGTGTCAAATAATTATTTTTTTCAACTTGGCATTAATATTTATTTGAATTGTTGTATTGATGGGATGTTAGTCCTAAATTTATTTAGAATACAAATGATGACGGGTTAGGAAATTCAGCTCATTTTATAGTCTAATTTCCCCCCCTAATTTTGGAACAAACTAGAAAGACCAAAAAAAATACCCTCAATTTTAAAATAGAGGGAGTAATAAAAACAGCCCATAATTCAGTACCACCTTAAGAACAAACTTTAACGATAATGTGTTACACGCGGAAAGTGGAAACTTGATCAGAATTAATTTTTTTTGATAGTTTAATCAGAAAAAATTAATATTATTGATTTCCCTACTACTTTTCTTCATTCCCTTCTAATACAAGTTACTCGGTGAACTACACATTTTTGAATCACAAACCACTCGGTTTCCTTTAGATTGCAAGTGTAATCAACCTGCTATTAAGGATATGGTAGAAAAAAATAATAAAAAAGAGTTCCAATGTAACCCAACCTACTATTGAGAATATAGTAGAAAATAATAATAATAAAAAAAAAGAAGCTCCAATATAAATATCTTCATTAATGCATAAATAGATTGTATACATATCACTATTAATAAATACCAAAATAAGTAATATTCACTTGTCATTGATCTTAGGATTCCAAAATTTGCTTCCATACTAGGCTGAAGGGCCTTAAAACGCTCATCCTCTTCTCCAAAATTGATAGCTCAAATTTTTTGCTAAGACAAGAGGATCCACCGAAAAAGATCCTTCTCCTTCTCTTACCCTTTTTTCTAAAGAAAAAAAGGATCGAGACAAAATCAATGAAACGGAATAGATTCAAATGAATGAAAAGAAAAAAACAAAGGATGAATTCCACTTTACAAAGACATCTGATAATAGTAGCCCAATTTATAAAATTTCTTATTTGTATAAGAATCAATAAAATTTTAACAAAAGTACATACATAATATAACAAGTCAAGGAGATCTTATCCAAATTTAATTTGATTGGTCATTTGAAAAGTAATTTAGACATCAATTTATAATTCTCAAATATAAATTACATAATTATAATAATACAGGTTCAAATTCAATGAATATATATAATTATAATTTGATGTATACATTCACGCATGAATCTTGTAATAAAATAAAATAAAAAGTCATAAAAACATTAATATTATATATATATATATATATATATATAATAATAATAATAATTTTAAAGATGAACTTGCAACTAAATTTTTTTGATTAATAAAAAATATAAAAGAAAAATAACCCGTACCAGGTCCCAAACTTGTGTAATATCAATATATGACATTTCATCATTCTGACAACCAAAATCTCAATTAATGAAGCTTCAAAGTTATACTCCTTTAGTTCCGCGTAAGGAGTCTTTTCTCAAAAAAAAAAATTTTTACAGAAAAAGTCTACTCTTTAATGATTATAGTATATACTATGACACTATATCCTAAAGTTTGCCTAATATATCATTATCCTACTACACTATTAAACAAACTTATTAATTTTTGGACTAAAAATAAAACGAAAATATATCCACAAATTTTACAAACGAAACTCTTTTATAAAACGGATGGAGTATATACATTCTATTTAAGCAGCTGAAATATCACAACCAGAACTTCTTGAAAGAAACACTATTATACACGAGTACACATTATTATAATCTTGTTAACAAAACATACATGTCTATATGTCTATGATTATGTAACAAACACCAACGTGCTGTGAAATTTCAACATGAAAACGCCCTCCACTCCAATCCACATTTGTGTACAAGCTTATTTACACAAATTTAAAAAGGTAAACCACACCCCCTCACATTACTTTCTTGGGATTACATTATATGATAGTTAGATCTACTAGAATCCAAAGGATCCCCAGATTGATAAGAATATAATTCGGGTTGGCTAGAATCCCAAACTTGAAGGCAATTATATATTGTGGAACCTTATCAACACCAAATTTGAGTGTTTAAAATAAACAGTTACACACCCAATTAGATTTTATTTCGTCTTCCCAGATTTCTGGGAGATATAGGAGTAAAATTTCTGCATGTTTCCTTGTACGTATATTTAAAGATAAACTGAACAGCAGCACAACCAGTTTGAATATAATTTATGATACATTGTTATGTTCAATATACACGTACCATGACAATGACTATGTTGACTCTACAGCAACCAATACAAAATTGTACAGTGATCAGCTAGTATCATACCTGTCGAGGTAATTTCGGTTTCTGATAAATTTATCTCCCAAATAAGCCGAGTAAATTTAGCTGGATGTTGACTCCAGCATTGAGCAGTAATGGTTTCTATAGAAGTGCATTCTCAGTTTGAATGGGAGCAATTCTGGGTCAAGTAGCAATACAATTAGGTCAAAAGAATATTCTTAGCCTGCAAATGCATCATGCCAAAATTAAGCAATTTTGGTTGACCATCCAGTGAGTACGTTCTAGTTTCAATCAAGCTGCTTCCAGAATCACTAAATGAAACAGAACCAGGTAATACTCTGCATACTGAAAGGAAGAAAATTTAAGTGCACTTTCATTGTGTATGTATTCTCACCATTTATAATGGTCCACAGAACTGAAAGCTCACTTAACTGTCCGTCAAAAGTATGGATTGATGGACGTGGTTAATTACACCACTGTCCCTCGTAAAATAAATAATAAAAACCCTCCGGATGGGTGATTTTTTTCAGAACTTTTTGTTTTCTCCTGGTATGCCTTCAATTTGATAGGGAATCTAATGGTGGTGGACCTAGTGCAACCAAAATAAATATTACATTTGTATATTTACTTACATGACCATATAACGATGGCAATACAAAAGGCTTATGATTCTCGCGTGGAGGAAACAGAAAAGAACATAGGGAGAGAAAAGTTGCATTACTATCATAAGAAGATTTTCCATTACCAGTTGCTAACTGAGATGATAGGTTTGGTACAAAGATTTAGGAGTTCAGAACACATTTATAGTGGCTAAAAAGAAATGAACGAAATAGATGAAATAAAGAAGAGAGAAGATAAAAGGACTAAACACAATCTCCGGGAAAAATCACCCATCCATCAAAACAGTTTGACGGAGGGGTGGTTTTCTTTATATATGTATAAAAAATAATAATAAAAGGGGGAGGGGGCCTAATTAACAACGACCGTCAAACAATTTACATTCGTCCTCCAAACTGTTTGACGGACAGTTTATAAGCGAGAGGTCAGTTGGCTAGATAAAGATTCATAACCTACATTGCCTTTGGAACATTTCTCTATATATACATCTAATATCTTAAGAGATAATTGTGAGCAAAAAAGACTGAAATATAAAACATCTTTGACAAAAAGGTTGGCGAGAGGTTAGTTGGCTAGATAAAGTCTTTTTTGCTCACAATTATCTTTCTTTAAGTGAGTAGACCATTCACAAAAAGGTTTACCATTCACTCACTTTTGGGAGCAAAACCACTCATAGAATCCTTGTACCCAAAAGAGCGGGAGGAAGTGGAGCACTGGAGCTAATCTTCTTCAAGAAAGTATACAATGCAACTTTCGGAAAAGTAGAAAGTGAAAAATGATGAAATAGTAACTATTAATGCATTAATAAAAAATCTTTGAAATGGGGCAAAAAAAATTAAAGCGAACCAACTAACCAAGAGAAAAATAAATATTTTGAACATTACTTGAATAATGACATTTGGATTGACCTGGTTACAATTTTATGACTGTAATACTGATCTTTGAAGTAAAAGTAACAAAACAGTTGACTAATGCGGAGGTATAGAAACGAAGTACAGAAGTGAAAGGATAAGAGTACCTGATTATAAAGTAACAGAGTATAGAAGAAGTAAATGGAGTATACTAATGCCATGGTTGTGACAACGAAACAGTTGGAATAGATGCCTCTCGACCTTGTTTCCCATGTATAGCAGATTTTAACACATCATATTGCTGGTGAACAGAGTCATATAGTATCTGGCTATATGCCACTTTCGCCTGCAACAGAGAACACTGGGTCACTTTTAAAAAAAAAAAAACACTAAAGACCATACATATCTGCAAGAAGGAAACTCCTAATAAATGAATTTTTCAATGGAGTATGTGCATTCTGACCACTAATTCAAGAGCGTATTTTGCCCCAAATTATATTGTTAAACCGGTAAGTTTTCCTTATTTAGTGATTTCTTTTTTAAGTTAAACCGACCTTTAAAGTTTTCCAACCAATACACCGATCAATAGAAATGATTTTTTTTTGTTATAGCCAATATAATCTATTATTTCTCATTCAGGAGGGAGAAATAGAAAGATAGATATAGAGGGGGGGGGAACAAAGCCTCCAATATATATAGTTGGATGAAAAGTACTTTGATACAAGTAAATGAAGACCAGTACACTAAATATAACCAACCTCCTTGGGGTCTCCACAAGCAGCGGTAATTTCATGGAAATTGATTGGGGGTGCAATTGATAATCCAGTCCCATGAAAGGCAATCACTCGTCTCTCTCCAATTTCTTTTTCAACCTGTTGAAATCAATTTTTTTCTTTAGAGAAAGGAGCAAGTGAAGTCATGAAAAAAAGGCAAAAGACAAATCAGCAAGTAGAAACAAACCTGGGCCGGAGGGGGCATAATGTCATGGCACAATAATGCTAGTGGATATATATGACCAGGTACACCAGCATGTTCCACAAGCCTTCTCATATTATCTACAGCAGAAGCATCAAAGGGTGCCTGAACCTCTTATATCAGTATGAAACTAACAAGATTGCCTTGCAACAAGAGAAAACTAAACTGAATCACACAATGGAGAGTGGCAACTCAAACCACGTGGTAACCTATGGAAACTTACAAAGGCTACAGTTGACATCAAATTTTAAACAACTACATCACTCACAATATTTATTCCAACTGCTTAATATTGCAAAAATGACTATATAATCCAAAAAAATTGCAAATATGATAATTCATTAGTATTGTAACCATGTAAGAAGTTACTAAAGATGCACCGCACAATAATAGAATGAACAAGCTTATGAATCACACGTGGGATTGTCAAATCCTTTCATTGGTATACATGGAAACAATTCTGAGATTATAAAACGCTCAAGTAAGAGGAAACATAACTGAACCAAATTCACATCATACATCTTTGACACAAAAAGGAACTCTGAAAATTTTGATAGGTCCTTATTCGGTATAGTAATATTTACTGTCAGCATTGTTTTGCTTCATCCCGATGTTACCAATTATACAAGGGAAAAAAAGCAAACCAAAAGGGGACACATTCCATCAAAACTGTACGAATACAATATCATCACTTTGTGTTTAGAAGAGTTGCTTTAAACCTGTTTATAGACCTTATAGACAACAACTATTCTGAAAAGCCTGTATCTTTCTCACTCTCCAACTGCTTTAAAAGATAGAGATTATTTTCCAGACCTATGAGAAATCATCTACAAGTTGAACCCATAATGTAAACATAAAAATTACTAAGGATGTTGTGATGCAATATTCTAAAACAAGGTATATTGTAGTAAGTAAAGCTACCAAGGAACTGAGACGGTTCAAGACCTGTCAGGACTCGGCTCGATAAGCACTCAGCTAAATTATATAAACGAATCAAGCTTGAGCTCATTTTTATACTCATTTGTAAACAAACCCAGTCTGAGCAAGTGAATAAACCACAGTTACACTCGTCTCAGCCCATTAACATGAATACTTACGGGTTAAACTATTTCTGTGCCAAATTTTGAACCATTTTCATGTAACTTGTTAAATGTCAAGTCATATAATTTAATTTTATAATTGACATGTTAAAATTCCAAGTCATTCCATCATTTTGTAATAACATGCAAACATATCAAATCATTATTGTATTCATATATTTCACAAATTTTATTGAATTTTACTTGGCATGCCTCAATGCAAGCTTGACTCAAACTCTTAACAAGAGTTACCAGATAGCTAGCAAATTGCGTATTGGTACTTGCTTATTCAAACATGATACTCTTACGCGAACCGAAATTTGTTGTTGTTTTACCTATCATTGTGAAAATATAAATATTCTAACTTAGTATTAGATGTTTAAATATCACATTCGTACAAACTTATTTATAACACAATTAACTTATTGATTCAACTAAAAACCTTCTATAAAGCATAGGTTTATTACATTTAGATATTAAGCGAATTCGTAACTATAAACTTACTTATAAAGATACCCTAGCCTATCGCGTTCCATGAACTTAAACGAACCGCGTTCCAAGTAACAACGTACTTCACAATGTTTACGCATCAAATTACTTTATGGTCATTCATTAGAGGAGAAAAGTTTGAACAAGGATGAGCTTGTCTAGGCTTGTGAGTTGCAGCTTAAGCCAGCATCACATGCTACTGGTCCATATAAGCATTCCATCTCTTTCCCTTCTAATAGAAAAACATTCAATATATTTTGGCCACTTATAGGCCATTTGGCCCAATTTGACTCACTCGCTTAGCCAGCTTTCTTAATAAACAAGCACTGTTAAAATACATGGCACTTGTCAAAATGAAGTAGCGCTAGAGGAAGTGTTCCACCTTTAGAGGTCTTCTCTTTTCTTTTACAAAATAAAAGGGTTTTCAAATTTCCTGTTCGGGAATAATATCATAGGATTAATTGTGAAAATTAGTTATGAAGATATAGAAAATGAATACTTAGACTATTACTACAAATAGTAATGTGAGCAATCGAAAGATATTTTTAAGGAGATAGTTTACCGGAAACCATTCTTTAGTGATAGGGTCAGGGCGGTCCCTTCCGCCACTTGGTGCAATCCATATGATTTTAGATCCACTCCTGGGGTTCAGATAAGCATAGTTAGAAAAGACGTTTACGACAGAATTTAGTATGCTTAAACACCATGAATTAACAAAACAATCAACATCCTTCAAGTCCAAGGGACTGTAAACTCTTAAAGATATGGTCTTAAAAAGTAAGTCATTAATCACATTCACTTCACAATGCAGCATACTGCAGCTTGCAGCTCATCTTCATGGTTAGGATTTAGGAATTCCAGAACTTGTAAACTCCTACAGCTGGGTAAGTGAAAACTAATAAGAAAGAAATAAACCCATCAACATTATGTATTCTCTTTTCTAGCAAAGATTAATAAAAATTATAAACGAGTAAGGGCCGATATGTCCTTTTCTTTTCTGGTTTAACATTAGGAGACTATTTATGATTTTACACAGAATATTTGGCATTCTCCAAAATCATTATTACAACTAATGACTTTATTTTGCTAGTATAATACAACTATTGATAAGAGCCTGCAAACAAATATTTTTTTTTAGAAAAGGAAAATATTTTACTAGAGCAAACATATATTTTCATACTTCATGAGTCAGATGAAGATGCTCGATTGGCTTATAGTGAGTGATTTAAAAGCGATACCTAAAAGATAATTTATAATGTATATACAAAGAATGCATTTGATTATGCAGTATGCCCTCTCGAAAATGATGTTTCAATTTTTACTTCATATGGCTCCAAAAGAACAATTTATAAATATATACATGCACACACATATAGTTTAAGATAAAGTTAGAATAATTATTAGAAAAAAGAGAGGAACATCAAATGACAAGGGTTTATTACTGCACTTCAACCCTCTTAAGATTGTTGAAGCTGCTTCTTGTAAGCTTAATAAAAGAAAAATAAACAGTCACTCAAAAAAACTCTGTGCCCACATCTCAATATCTCATATAAGATAACAAAAGAACGTAACTGGGAGTTCAGATGTACCTCAATAGCAAAGCCATATCTTTCAAACTCCTTGTATTTGCTCTCTGTTTCATCTCTACAAGCTCGGGATCATCATTCATGTGCTTCTTTGAGAACACACACAAGAGATTCCTAAGAAAAAATGACGTTCATAAGGAAAAGGAAAAGACAAACTATGATCACTTTTGACTGCAGATCAAAAATCTAGATAAACACCTGCCCATGCTGAAGGGCTTGCAAAGAGGATCTGTTACAACTCTATCTCCTGCTACATAGGTCTGCATTAAAGAATTTAGATATTGGTGAACCAACCAACTTTAATTACACATGAATTTGTGGTAACAGTAAGTTTAGCACAAATATTATCATTGTTACCACGGCTTCCCCAATATCAGGATTTGTTGATTCGAGAAGCAATGCAATAACAGCTGGATCTGCTTCAGTTTGGTGGTTGGAAATTAAGATAACATTGTCACCCTGGATTATGGTATTGAAGTACTAATTAAATCCCAGACAGAGCAAAAAGAACTAGAGACATCAAGAACAAGAACAAGGACAAAAGCAGTGTACAATAGTCTGAATCTTTCAAGCAAAAACAAGCATAATAAAAACTTCACTTGTAAAAAAAACATAAATAATATCTTTATAACACAATCAACTTTTTATGCTTCCAAGGCTATCAATGACTCTTTGAAGATTTAAGATCGGATATTGCACTTAGTTTGTGTGGTATTTTAATAAGAACTAATTCAATAGTAAAAAAATAAGAGATAGCCGACAGTCATTACACCACTAGTGCAGAAATCAGCGAGTGGAGCAGGAGCAGGAACAGGAACAACTAACTTCAAGCATACCAATTGGGAACAAGAACAGGAGATAAAGATAAAAAGACAAAAAACAATGAGGTACCTGTCGAAGCTTCTCTTCCATATCCGAGAAAAGAGAGAGATTACCAACATATGAATTCCTGAACGATCAGATATGCTCAACGTTAAGGACACCAAAGATAATTGATTAGAGAAATGGTAAATTATATTTAATCATTCTAGTTAACTGAATAATATGGAAGAAATCATATTTAACTTAAAACATAGACACGGGATTGCTTTCCATTCTGACAACATTCTTAGAATATTTGACAGAGTGAAAGATCTGTAAGACTAATCCAAAAATACAGAGGTTCCCCACATAAGCCTATTATGTTTCCCATATAGGATAAATACCAGGAAACTATTATAGGCATCATGCAACAAGGATGATTCTAGAAAAAGTTACTATTTTAGCTACTATTTTTGCACCCTGTGAAGAGGGCAATGGAAAATTAACGGGCCTTTAGAGGGAACTTCTAGAAAAAGTTAATTCTACCTCCAATCAAGGAATCCCATCAATTAATGTTATTACGTATTTTGGGTCATTCCTCAACATATACTCCCTCCATCCTCAAAAAGCACATCTTCAAGTACAATTGCTAAAACTGGACTGGTTAGGATCACCAGAGGGGACAGATTCAAGACTAGTCCGCTTCCCAATAGGAAGAGCAAACAACAACTATTAGTTCAACTTTCTGGCTCTCAGAACAGTTTTGGTTTGACCATCTCCCTACCTACCTACTTTCAGAAGGTCAAGTCTAATAGAGTAGAGGCAATCCACTTGAGAGAAAAAGAAAGACCTTCACCGATCTCTTCAGGTCGAGCTCAGCTTGCTTTCCTTTTGAACCGCTTCCCCCTCTTAGTCAATGAGAATTACCTATTTCCCTTTTGTTGATGGTGTACCTAGAGCCCATTATTTCGGGCTTATGAACGCAGTCTTTCCCCATCTCACGAAAAGGAACAAAATAAGGAATCGCTCAACCAATCCAATTAAATAAAATTTTACAGTTTAAAGAGTGCCCGTAGAAACACTTTTGAGAAAGACAAACCAGGCCTTAATGGCAATTGCTAGAAAGGACAAGCTTCTTGATCGATCCTATTGTCAGACTGTGACCTTTGGTTGTTCCTAGTAGGGAAAGAGCCTCACTAGCTTCTATACATAGGGTCCACTAATTTAAGAAAGTAAAGCAAGGTCCATTATGGGTAATTTAGACCTTATTTTATACTCTTCAACTTTAACTTTCTTAATACATGTGAAAATGTATTTTGGACATCATTTTGAGGACGGGGTAATTTCCTCGACATCAAGAGCCATAAATGGAAATAATTTCACTATTTGTAAGAGTTCAGAAAATAAACTATGAAATATATATATAAAGCAAGAGAACTATCCAAACAACATTACAGATGACCTCCTTCTGACCCTCAGAGAGGCTTATAAGGTACTACTGAAGATTGGGTACAAGTGTATATACAACAAACCTGCATCTAGAATATTTTCCTACAAGTTTTAGACTTTTTAGTTCCTCATTAGTTCGTTGCTTAGAGTAATATTGATGTGTATTATTGGAGTATCACAAGACAAGAGAAACATCGTCTCCATTATAGCTAAAATTGTTCCTTCTAAGGACATTGAGGAATCCAATTATCAATACATCAACCTAATGTGTGAAGCAACTTCAGTAACGATCAGACCAAAGCATATTATCGTATCAGGGGTCAAAAGAGAGAATGACACAAACACATATATAGACATATATAGAGAGAGGGATAGGGAAAGATAGAAAAAGGAGACAAATTCTTTACCGAAGGAAGCTTATCCTATCAGATATATTACCTACCACTATCACCGAGACTCTTTGGCCCCTTTTGTGTGAGTGAGGGACTCCTAGGTTTATACATCCTCTTTTCTAATTTCCAGCACCTAACATATATGACTTTCTAATTGTTAGCCCAAGTCTTTAGCTTTGGCTATTATACCAAACCACCAAAAAATAGCCTCTCAGCCCTAATCAATATCAAACGAAATTCACAGGAAATTAAAAAAAAAGGTAGTGATTCGATAAAATGTTGTATAACTTTTACTGTTCAAGTAACATACCAACTTTCCAAGTTTCTTTCCTATCCACGATATGTTCTTTCACTTGGGATGACCATGCCCCATTCCACCGTTTTGATGAATTTGGTTTGTCCTAATATGGAGCTAATGTTGTAATGGTATATGAATTATATTTTAAAAAAGAGAAAAAAACTAGCCAAGTGATAAAGGCAAGCCGAGTGGACTCAGACAGATAATGTTAGTTGTAGGTAGAAAGTTGGGCTTCTTTAGAGCTAGTTGGTCCCACTTGACCAATTTGCAACTATAAATGTCTACTTCAAGCTCAAGCTCAATAAAACATAGAAAATTGAAAACAAAGTTGCCGTTGACTCACCTGAAATCAATCAAAGGCCGTATATACTTTTGAGAAAACATGTAGTAGTCAAAAGGTTCTCGAATGGCCATGTGATATGGTGAGAAGACAAAAGGGTCCTGAAAAATTACTCTAAATTTCAGGGAAAGAGACGTACTGCTATATAATCAACAGACTGAAAACAACTTGATTGGGCTATCCAGTGATACCTTTACAACCATGAAAATACGATCCAACGCAACAGACATGTTAGACAAAACAATTTCATCTGCATTGGGATCTCCACTTTGAAAAACCTGAAAGGCGAGACTATGTCACGATGCTTAAGAATAAATGAAATACAATTTTTTATAGACAGCATAAAGCTATATATAATATATAGGATGGAGGATAACAATTTAAATAGACAAATCTTCTCCATCCTCTACAAAGGATACTTAAAATTAGTCTCCAATAAACATGACAGTAATTAGAACCTTTTGGAATTCCCTTGGTAAATAAAACGCTCAAACATAAATTTTCTATGTTTAGGAAAAAGGGACAGAATATTCCATACAGATAAGTTTTTGTACAATACGCTGGGACATATTCCTGGACTGAAAATGAAGAGTTAATCTCTCTGGAAAACGTACCAGGTTTAAGGAACAATCTTTCTAAGAAAGAACATATAGCATACCACATGGAAAGCCTCATTGTGTATCAAGATTTTCAGATAGTCTATATTTACAAAAATAGTAATCTGTAACTCAAGAAGTATATGAGAAAACCATTTAGATAGACAATAATCAGGAGAGTTTTTTAGATCAGAAATTGGTGTCAAGAAGTGTCAAAAACATATAAGGACCCGTGTTCAACAACCCTAACATTGAACAACATAGATGTGCTCATGCACAAAATTGTCAGCAAATAATTAATAAACTCCCTTTTCATAGTAGCATCATATACTCTGCATAGAGCAATAATTAATCATTCCACCATTACTAATAGATTTTTCTAATGCACAAAAGTTCACATGATTGGATTGCACTAGTGTTCTAGCACAAAATTGTCGACATGTATAAAACATGTCTGTACATACTGAAAAGTTAACAAAAATCATTTGGACAGTAGTATTACAGGTTCTATCTAGAAAAACAACTGAATTTTATTGACCTCACAGAGGTTTTCTTCTTTTTTTAATGCAAAGAAGTAGAAAAGAATATTGACTCAGTCACAAGAACATGCAGGACGCAACTTGGACATATTAATTATTATTGTCTAGGCTTTAAGCTATTCTAATACTAACTACACCGAAGGCTTCTTTTGTATAGGAACAAGATTATTTATTTTTAAGAATAAAATGCTAATTCAGTTTTACTTCTTTTGCTGCAAAGCAGTACCTTCATATATATGGTACTTTAGTACTATGGAAAAAATGGGCATTGACCACGTATGTCAAATGGAAGAAGCATAAGGCAATATATAAGCATAAGAATACTTGAATCCCTAAAATTCATGTTGCATTACTTGGATGGAAGCATCGGATTCATTTGAACTCCAAATCCAGTAACCCAGACTCAAGATATACATTTTATCATATGTTTTATTATCTATTTAGATTAAATGATAGTTTATGTAACATATAATATTCAGTATGAGCAGTCCAGTCATTCTTTATCAATTATGCATCCAGGGGAACATCTTAAGAGTGTATGTACAATTGTATGATAAAATTGTGTTGCTTTGTGCACTAGTTAGTTGCATATCCCGCTGTAAGTTTCAAACACGACCAAATTCTACATCAGGGTGTCGAGTGTATGACATGTGTACTTGATGCATGAAAACTCCATGGAACATAGCCTTTTTTGTCAATCACACAATATGATTTGACGATTTACATAAATTATGTCTAAAAAGAAGAAAAAAAAAAGAGAAAAAAATGTACCGCATCTCTATAATTATGATACAACTCCTCCATTCCCCAAGCAACATTTAAAGGCAGTCTTCCAGCTTCTTTTTCTCTTTGAATGCCAGAAAGCAGATCTGAAGAAACAGCAAACACACAAGTCAAATCAGCAAATCTTGCAGATTTGATTTCCAATCACAGAAGTCTGAATCTCATCTTATTAAGACATGTCCAAGTGTCCACCGTCCACCAAGGAAGTCTACAAGTTCAAACCATTTCATCTAAAACATTAGGGATTATCAACCCATGTGATACAAATTTTGGGCCAACAATTATCAGTTGCTTTTTGCATACTCCGCGCATACTTTGGCCTTGCCCCCTTTTGGCGCCTATTTGATAAATTATAATTTATAAATAGTAACATGCTCTCAGTTGCAAACAACGTGCCATAACTTTTTGTGGAGAAATTGGGGTACTGTGACGTTGTTAATCTTACATCAGACAAACCACCATAACCAAAGAGGCAACAACAGAGCTTGCTGACATTCCAAATATACTATTCCCATCACTCCTTAAGTGCCACGAAGCACCAAATAACCCATAAATCAAGACAGCCTACACTATCCCCAACAGATATTGCAAGCAGTGGATTCATAAAGATTCAGCTCTCTAGACAAACCAAATTTCACTCAGTCATGAGTTTGGATTTACTAGCACACGTCAATATCCCTTGACCATAATATTATCAATATTTATCCAACATAGAAGAACAGAAACGACCAATACCATATACACATAATATAAGAACATACATGATAAATCCATGCAAAATAAATAACTCAAAATTCAAACCAATAGAATCTGTAGTCAATAATTAATTAAACCAGTCAGTACCAATGAATAATAAATTCAAATTAGTACAAGAATATTAGAATTCACATCCATGAAAAGCACTCTTATGGTCTTCCTATTAACAGTTTCCAACAATTTACACACAGTGTGCATGCTTCTATATGTACACATATATACATAGTATACAGCACTGAATACATATACAGAAGTAAATGCATTTAAAGGAAACGAATTAGATTCATTTACATCCGTATCTCTGTCTGGCCGAAGATTAAGAACTACAAAACCAAAAGTCGTTAAGATAAACAAACAAATCACAAATTTCAAAACTCGCCATATTAAAAGCAGAATTCAATAGAATTAATTTCAAAAATGCGCACACAGCATGTGCTCGAGCAAAACAACAGAAATCGCTCGGCATACTAAGGGAACAACAATGCTGTAAAAAGATAACCGAACTCAATGCTTAATAATACATATATATATATATATATAAGTTTAAAATGAGATGAAATGGAGGCGGAGAGTGAGACCTTCACCGGAGCGTGCATCGAGAAATGTACGCGAATGGCAGAGCTCAGAGGAGGTCGAGGCAGTAGCTTCCTTGTCCTCAACCAATTCAACGACGCCTCTCGCCATCTTGGAGGAGCAAAACAGCACAAATTTCGGCCGCCTACGAACCACAGTCGACGATCGAAGAGAAAGAAAACACAAAGCAGGAGCTGCAGCTGAAGATGATGTTGAGTATAAGGACGATGAAACCCTAGCTTGCAGTGCTAAAAGTGTGGAAGAAGATGAGGCCGAGAGAATCACCATAGCCTCTTCTGGTTTTTGTTGCAGAAAGGTAGAGCAGAGAGAAAGAGAGTGGGAAATGAGGGAACGCTCTTCTTATCTATCTATGGATAGAGAGTGAGAAATGGTGGAGCCAGATGATTTGTTGGTGATGGATCATACTCATGGGAGCCAGAGGACGTGAGGCTCACGTGCTTTTCTTCATCGTTGTTTGGACTTGGAGTTTGGACATAGGATAGACCTATCCGGACACGTGTGCAGCATATTCCACCGTCCGTGAGCCTAGCAACTGTATGAAGTAGTAGTAATGTTTCTGTTCTGTTTGTTATCCATTCCTTTCTTCAATTTCTGTGTCTTGGGATAATGTTATTCCTTCTTATCCTC